>CM044444.1:96601437-96649706 GCA_024363595.1 Xenopus borealis
TTATATAAACTATAGTAGAGTTTCCAAAGCAAACACACCAGTTTTACCAGTGCAGGATAAAATGACATTATTGTTTTTGGTTAGTAAAATTCTCATCAGAGAATTGTTTTCCAGGGGTAAATAAATTGCCAATGACCACAGAACTATTATAATTGTTTATAATACTGTGTATAATAATCATTTTGGACTTAGGGATTTACTTGTTAACAATTATTAAGATGAGAGCTATTACCAAAAAATAATGACATATCTCAAGAGCTTTTAAAAAAAGATATTTTATTAAACTTGCTCACTAAACATCCAGTAGTTTTGTGGATTTAAAGGAAAACTATACCCAGGCTTGGATTTGTTGCGAGGCCAGAGAGGCCCGGGCCCAGCTGCTTCCTGATTCCAATATTTGCTATACTGTATATATATATATATATATATATATATATATATATATAAGTTTGGTAAGGTTCTTTAATATGTCTCTTAATTTGATATAAACCATCCGTTGCTCAAGTATATACTTTGGGGGTATAGTTTTTCTTTAAAATTGCAAATACATTACACCTGTAATACAGTTGTCAGAAACTTCAGGCCCCACTGATCATGCTCCTTAACTGAAATAAAATCACAGTGCAAATTGTTTTTAGAGTAAAATGCAGGTTTTCTCCTCCTTGAGCTCATCAATCTCTCTCTGTAGAGCGTTCACCTTGTCTTGAAATCCAGCAGTCAGCATGGCACTTTGTTCCTGGAATCAGACGTGACAAAACACAAGATGATAAGAACAAGGTTTGATACGTAGTTACATATTATTATACAACATAAATAGGGGAATGTAATATAGTTGGTAACACAAAAACTATTTTTACTCTTATTGGTGCGCAATGTTTTGCTCTTTGTGACTTTGATTACATTCACCCCAAAGACTTTAAGACTTCCAAGCAGATTTTATTTCTAAGAATAGATTAGTCATGACTGGACTCATCAGCAAATAAATACAAGTACATATATTTTGAATTAAACATCTTATATCGTCAGGTCTGGACTGAGATTCAAAATAGACCCCTGGCATTGCAAGTACAGCAATTCCCAAAATTAAGGGTCTAAGGCATCTTACTGTAGCCCCTCTGGTGCTCCTCCTGTGAATAAATTTGCGAAACACCTGCAAAAATTGGTCTGGCGAAAAATCAACTGTGTCTCGTTTTGGACACGGACATATTTATTTGGACGACAATGTCCTTTTATTCAGTCCAAAAATGTATGCCCGCATCCAAAACGAGAAGCCAGAAATTCGTGCAAAATTCTGCGAAGCGAAACCCCCCACATTCACCCATCACTGACCAGAACCTACAAATGTGAGCCTGGTGTCAATTCTGTGATACCTAAAGGAACAGTTCAGTGTAAAAATAAAAACTGGTTAAATAGATAGGCTATGCAAAGTAAAAAATGTATCTAATATAGTTAGTTAGCCAAAAATGTAATGTATAAAGGCTGGAGTGACTGGATGTGTAACAGAACAGATTCAGAATACTACTTCCTACATTTCAGCTCTCTAACTCTGAGTTAGTCAGTGACTATAAGGGGGGCCACATGGGACAAAACGGTTCAGTGAGTTTGCAATTGATCCTCCGCATTCAGCTCAGATTCAAAAGCAACAGTTATGTACCATGTGGTCCCCCTAAAGTCACTGATTGGTTACTGCCTGGTAACCAATCAGTAGAAACCAAGAGAGCTGAAAAGCAGGAAGTAGTGTTCTGTTCTGTTATGTTAGACATCCAGCCTTTATACATTACATTTTTGCCTAACTAGATTTTTTTTTTGCACAGCCTATTTACCTAGTTTTTTATTTTTACACTGAGTAACTGTTTTAGACATTCTTGGTTTGCAAGTGTTAACTTTGACATTGCTGTAAAATGGTCAATTTTACCAAAACATTCCATATTAGGCCACCCCTATAACTTAACATTACTAGTATGCCTTAAGAAAAGTATTGTAAAGCAAATACGTGTGGCCCTGGTGGTCTAGCAGGGCGGCGCTGATCCTTTTGACATTTGCTTCCAGGTTTGACAAGCATCATGATGTCATTGCGAAATTTGAAAATTTAAAGGGGCCTTGGGTAGTTACTCATTGCCCAAGGTAGGTCTATTTTTGGTAGTTCCTGGGTTTATTTATAGTGTGAATATTCTGTGTTTGACCATGCCTATCATTGTTCCTGTCTTGTCTGCTGTCAGTCCTGAGCCTGTACTTTGACCACTCTCGGATCCTGTCTTGAATCCGTTACTTTGGTATTCTGCCCTGGCCTGTAACCCCCACTACAATTTGTCTTTCAATTCTGTACCGAACCGCCTGTTTGATTCTGACCCAGCCTGTGACCCCAACTATGCATTGTCTCTCGATTTATTCCTGCACCGCCTGATTTGGTTCTGACTTGTCTCGGCCTGTCCTATGACCAGGCTTCTAATCTCCATTCCTGTTGCACGTTCCCTTGCTTGCCCAGAACTCTCTCCTTAGTCCTCTCACACAAAAACCTGGCACAGGACTCATCCCAAAGTGAAAGGTGATTGTTATGGTCAGAACAGTGATGTTGTGACCAGGACCTTGGGGTAAGTTCTGGGTATGGTATACCTAACTTCACAAATATCCTAAAAAAAGTACCTTTTGTTTTCCATAAGACTAACTGAAAAGGCCATTATTCTGAACTTTTAGTTTGGACCCAAAACAAAGACTGCAAAGCTAGAAGTACTGTTTTTCACTTACATCACCTCCCTGCACATTCTGTGCCCAATAAAGCTGTGAGTTCACTGTCCATTGTAGACCAAGTTAGCCTACTTGGTGCTCTCAATCCTACTGCTGTATAGGCTCCTGATTCCTACCCTACCCTGGTCCTTCCTTTGTACTGATCTCCTGGCGTTGACCTGGTCAGTTTCTGAGTTTTATACTTCTGACACATTCTGTCTGAAATGCTTAGTTCTGTCCCTGTTTTCATTTTCATACTTGGTTCTTCACTTGCTTTAGTGGGAGTCAATGGATTCTTGTGCAGTAAGACCTGGTGGCACCTAAGCAGCTGAGAACTAGGTCCAAAGCCCAGACATACCTAGGCTTGAATGAAATTACTCTCCTGAGTTTTGGTTTTGTCTTACGTAACAGTAGCCCCAGATTTTAGGCCGATAGCTAGCATCAATGTTACTTTAAAGGCAATAGGGCTCCTTGGAAGAACTGCATTGGAAGTGGCTCTGCATGTCTTCAGCTACCAATGCCTATTTATGTTGGAAAAATAAAAGTTCAGCAGGCAGTGACCCTTCCAACACTCTTTCTTCATCTTTGCCATTTTATATTAAAGGGCAAGGAAAGGCAAAGAAATAAAATCACATTTTTACTTTCTTTAATGAAAAATAAATCTATCTTCAATATACTTTAATTAAAAAATGTGTACCATTTTTATAAGAAACCTGACTGTATGCAGTGAAATTCTCCCTTCATTTAGTGCTGTGGATAGGAATTGTTCATACTTATGAACAGCAGGGGGGGCCCCTGCCTTACTTACAGCCATGCAGAACTCAAGCAGCTTTGTTTTTTGTTCATTTATGACAATCCCTAAGCAGCACAGACCACACTGAGCATGTGCAGTGCCAGTGTCAGACAAAGATGTATAACAAAGTTACAAGATGACAGCCCCCTGTGGCCAACTTTGAAAGCATAAATCATTTGTTTGATTAGGCTTGTGGTGCAGTAATATTCATGTTTATGTTTAGTATATAAATACAGTATTTCTAGCCTTATTCTATTTTACACTTTCCTTGCCCTTTAAGGTGGCCATACATGCTACAATTATGATCTTTTCTGGAAAACATCTTTCCAAGAAAGATTGTTAGGTTCAACACACGTGAAGAGCTGAATCGTCAGATATACAGATTGAAACAATAGAATTCTACCTGTATCTGATGATTCAACAAAGGCATCCAATCAAAATTTTACAACCAGCCTGACTGATGAGCCGACCGATATCCAAACCTTCTGCCAATATCGGTCTGCTTGTCTAACTCCATAAATGCACCAAATATTGTTGGAAAATTCATTAATATTTGATCATGTACAGTATGGCGTGTATGGCCACCTTTAGTTTGCCACACTCAAACAAATAAGTACAAAGATTTGGAGTGGAATAAGGAACAGCAAATATAACTTTGCTCTAAGCACATCAGACTGTAACCAGGTTCACTATACCTGTAGCTTCCGATTGATCACCCGCTCATTCTCTGCTATTAAGCTGAGCCTATCCCTTTCCATCTTCTCCATTAGCATCTTCTTGTGCTGCTCAAAACTCCTCTTCTGATTTTCCATGCTTTCTTGTAGGGACCTCTTTTTCTCTTCAAGTATCTGCCTTTGCCTTTCTGATTCCTCTGCCTGAGCCTGACTCTCTAAAGGGGAAATAAATCATTATGAATTTCAGTTTAAAGAGAAACACAGCCATTTCTCTCATCAAGTTATCCACTGCTCCCTCTAAGAATAAATACAGCAGCATATCCAGAAAAGTATACATTGGAGCTGGATATTATTCAGTTCCAGCATGGCAAGATACATATAAAGGGGCAAATTCACTAAAGCGTGAAGCGTCTAACACTAGCGCTAATTCGCCAGCATGACGTCAATTCGCAACTTCGCCGATTCACTAATAGTGTCCCTCGCGAAAATTCGGTTAGCGAAGTAGATAGACTTGCACAACTTTGCACCCTTAAACCAGGCAAAGTTGCGCACTGACGAAGGGATGTAACTTTGACAATTCACTAAGATGAACATTTTTGTGAACGTTACCTCTCACGCTAGACGTTACTTCTCCAGGTCAGACATGGCAAAGTTCAAAAAAATAGATAGGAGTTTGAAAAAAAAAACTTGAAATTTTTTCTAAGTCCCAAAAAACACTGGCGTCTTTTACCTTTTGTTGGGTGTTAGTCTTAAAAACAGCGAAAACATTTTTAGGGTTACCCTCCTTCCCCCCCCCTACATTTCCTAACATATAGCAACACAACTATACAGGGGGCACATGTAGGGCAATAGGACAACTTTATTTTATTTATTAAAGGTTTCCGGGGCTTGTGTAGTGGAATGTAGTGGCTGTAACATACACCTCTATTATACACTTAATTTCGCGCCGTATGCAAATTAGGCATTTCTAGCATAAATTTGTTTGCCTGGCGAAGTAACAGTAGTCACTTCGCTACCATTCGCCGCCCTGAGCGCAAATTTGCATCTAAGTGAATTTGCGTAGCCCTTGCGAAAATTAAGCCCTCGTTAGCGCATTTTCGCGCTTTAGTGAATTCCTTGACCTTCTCTTTAACAATCTGGATATTCCCACCCCATTCTATGCACCTGCAATCTCTTTTTCCTTTGCTGTTAGGCTCTCATCTGCTTGGAGAATGGCAGCTTCTATTGCCTTCTGATTATTCATAAATTCCTGTAGAACTTCAAGGCTCTATTTTCGAAGAAAATAAAAAAAAGTTGTTTTTTTAATTTAATTATGCAATAACTTATTGTGAGTAAGCAAGGGATAAGGAAAGCATAAAACCATTCCCTTCGTTCTTCAGATAAAGGTGGAGTAGAGTTGACTATGTATTATGTGTAGGGATGAGCAAATTCTTTTTCACCAGGCATGGATTTGCCATCTGCAAATATTTTCCTGAAAGTGTGGCAAAAATACTCCACAAAAAATTTTCAAAAAAGTCCCCAAGACAAAACTGAAAAAACATCCATTGACTTTAACACATTTGGACAAAAAAAGTCTTTAAGATGAAAAAAAAGTCGCCAAGACACAAAAAGTCGCTGACAAGAAAAGCCCAATGACTTTAAGGCTTTAGAAGTGAGAATAAATGGTCACAAGCATAGAAAAAAATATTTCCGTCCTTTCACTTTAATGTGTTTTGCAATTTTTTCACTGTTTCTCAAATTTATTTGCAGTTTCGCAAATGTTTTGGTGAAGCAAAATGGGCCAAATTTTCTCATCACTAATTTTGTGCAAATAACACATTGTTCCTTTTAACAGGAAATATGTGACTGCAGGTGTTAAATGAATAAACCCGGTCTATCTATAGTCTTTATTTTAATATTCAGATTTAGTACCTTCAGGCCTTTGTTTGGGGCTGTGTCATACAATTCCATAATTTTCATCTTCTCTTCCAAAAACATCATGTGCCCTCCAGGTTTTAAAAATTCTCCCTGTGATATTCTTTGGTCCAGAGGTTCACTGAATTCCTGAATGATGATTCGACATCGCTTTGTAGATTCGTTTTCATTACGTTCTGAAAATTCCTTAATTTTCCCATCTAATAGATGCTGTTGAAAATAATGATTATTATTTGAAATCAGGAGGAGATTGCACTAGTGTCTGAACTAGGGTTGCCACCTGTCCGGTTTTGACCCGGACAGCCCGGTATTTTGAAGGGCTGCCCGGGTCAATGCTTCCTGCCCGGTTTTCCAAATAAGGAAAACCGGGCAGGATTAGCTTGATTGACGCAGCGATCGGCTAATCGGCGATCGCGTCGTCATGTCTCCGCCCCATGACATCACGGGCCCGCCTACCGACGTCACAAGCCCGCCCACTGACGTCATGGGCCCGCCCCCATGTCCGGGTTCAGCCACAGGAAAAGGTAGCAACCCTAGTCTGAACTCCTTGTGCATTTGTTGCACTGCTATAAAAGGTTACAGCTCAGTAATATATTTTTACTCAAAGTCATAGGTGTTTGTTTTAATTCCATTATTAACTCAAACTGAGAAACAAAATATCATTCCTAAAGACATTCATATTGTTTAAAGTTCTCCTTTAATCCTATTTTATTTGCCAAATGCTTATATCAGTGTTTCTTAAATTCTCAAATTCAGCCTTGCTTCTGAGGCTTGCACGCAAACCTGGAAAAGGCCAATTGGGCACCCCATTCCCTATCCTAATTCCTAATAGAAAGATAGTGAAGAGAAAGAATAACCCTGCACCACACTGAGGGGATCTACTCTTAGGAATAAAGGCAAGAGTAGATTTCTTCACAGTAGGAATGTACCAAATCCAATATTTAGGATTTGGCCGAATCCCTCAATCCTTCATGAAAGATTTGGTTGACTACCTAACCAAATCCTAATTTGCATATGCAAATTAATGGCAGGAAGGTACAAAGTGGGAAAAACATTTTTTACTTCCTTGTTTTGGGACAAAAAGTGATTTATCTTCCCGCCCATAATTTGCATATGCAAATTAGGATTCAGAGTCAGTTCGGCCACAGCCAAATCTGAATCCTGCTAAAAAAGGCCAAATCCCAAACTGAATCCTGGATTTAGTGCATCCCTAATTCACAGAAGTTCCTACTAATGCATATTCCTTGGGCACTTGGAGCGCAGTCCCTAGACTGAATGAAGGATAAAGCCGGTGATACTAACAGAAGAAAAAAAGCATGTTGCCACAATGTCCTTACAAGGTACTACATGGTACTAGACACTGGAGACAGAATTCAGAACAGGATTTCTAAGAAACCAGGGGTGAGAATGACATACCTCAAACTTAGCAAGTGTATATTTTCTAGTTGTAATATTGGTGTGTAGGAACCATCTCAAGTCATTTTGCCTGGTCATGTGCTTTCAGAAAGAGCCAGTGCTGCACTATGGAACTGCTAACTGCTATTGTATATCCTACACAATGTTACTGAATGGGGTCCCAGTGGGACATGGATTTTTACTACTGAGTGCTGTTCTTATATCTACTGGGGATCTCTTATCTGGTTACCTTCCCATTGTTCTGTTGATGGGCTGCTGAGGGGAAAGGGAGGAGGGTGATATTACTCCAACTTACAGTACAGCAGTAAAGAGTGACTGACGCACAAATCACATGACTGTGAGCACTTGGGAAACTGAGAATATGTCTAGCCACATGTCAGATTTGCCCTGACGATGGAGGTCTCTATTCCTCGTTCTTTAGTAACTGTGTGGTGGTGCAATTCTATTGCAGTCCTCTTTAGGAATATACTCGGTAGTACAGTACCCTCAATATGCTATATTACAATACACTATAGGGGCCATTTAAAACTGCAAGTAAAGTTGCAGCTGGTACTTGTGTAAAATATCAGTCCTTGCACTTCTGCATAGTTGAATAATAAATATTTAAATGTAAATGGTGAAAAATGATTGAGGGACACTATTGTAAACACTATATTTACTGTATATATGAGTTTTTGTAACTTATAAGGGCTAGTCCAGACGGGGAGATTCTCGACTTCTCGCCGCGACGGATCACCCCCGAATCTCCCGAATAGCTAGGCACCGGCGCTTTTACGCCTCGCCGGTGCCTAGCTATTCGGGAGATTCGGGGGCGATCCGTCGCGGCGAGAAGTCGCCAGGCGACGGATCGCCCCCGAATCTCCCCGTCTGGACTTAGCCTAAATCAATTTGATTTGCTCAATTAATTGAACAAATGTTTAGCAGACAATGCCCTTAGAAAATTGCTATAAATAAAAAATGCATACTCTGGTGTAGATTTCTTTAACTCTAGCACACAATAGATTGTTTTTGTATTGAAGTGTTTCTGTAACGTTAGATGTAACTGACCTTGAATTCTTTTTGGAAGCTTTGATTCTCATCATTGAAGGAACGTTTCAGAAAGACCTTCAGCGCCTCCTTCTCACTCTCCTGGTGCATCTGCAGAAACTCCTCCAGTGTCTCAGTTGGGAATCTTGGCACCTGATCATTCATGCAAGTTTCATACTTTTTCAAGGCATCCTGCACAGCCCCAGTGTTCTCTATTACTGACAGTGCAAAGATAGCGTTCTCCATACAGGGGACTGATCCACTTTTAATTGTCTCTGTATAAAGGCTAGCAAGATGTGCCAGCACTAGAGAAGAGAAAAATTTATATTTATGGTTTTTTATGGATTAAAAACATCAAGTGTCTGCAAAAAAAGTCTTTAATATCTACTTTACTCTTTTATCTCATATTTTTAGCAAGGCAATTCTTCTGGCAGCCCTTCCAAAGTTTTGAAAACAGAGATAGAAGTTCTTCAACTTGACACTTGAATTCTCTTTATTTTCTAATCCCCTTTAGGTTGGGGTTGCAATCATAATAATGTGTTTGAGAAAACAATTAGATGGCTCAATAACTGTAAAAGTATTTTGATTTAACAATTGTATTAGAAAAAATAAATTGGGCTCATGGAGTAAAGCAGGAGTGTCCATACTGTACTAATATGGGGGACAGTGATGTTGTTCCATTATGATCTAAATTCATAAAAGCATTGTTAGCATTCTGTTCCATGGAAAATATTGCTTAAATATTGATTCATGGGAAAATGTATATTGTTATATTCAAACATTTATTTCTTATGTAACCTTAACATAAAAAAATATCTGAATGAAAAGGAGGAAGTTTTCTGTTTTCTGAATGAAAGCAGGAGGGAGATTTATACAAGCTGTTGACAGTGTCTTGAGATCTGCTAAAAGCTAAAGGTCTACTGGACACCCCTGTACTAAAGGGGTAGGGGACAACATTCTTCTGGAATTGTTTGGTCTATCAGAATAGATTCTAAACCTTATCTGGATCCATCTTCATTATTTATTTTTCATAGTTTTTTAAAGATTTGCAATTTTTTTCTGTTTCTTTGCAGCTTTCAAATGGGGGTCACTAACACCATCTAAAAACAAATGCTCTGTAAGGCTACAAATGTATTGTTATTGTTACTTTTTATTACTTATCATTCTATTCAGTCCCTCTCCTATTCATATTCCAGTCTCTTATTCAGATCAATGCAGGGTTGCTAGGGTAATTTGTACCCTAGAAACCAAATTGCTGACACTGCAAACTAGAGACCTGCTGAATAAAAAGCTAAATAACTATAAAACCACAAACAATAAAAAATGAAAACCAATTGCAAATTGTCTCAGAATATCACTCTCTACATTATACTAAAAGTTAACTCAAAGCTGAACAACCCCTTTAATTCATTTAACCTTTTCATTAGCATACCAAAGCACCATTGTTTTCAATGGGGAACTCTTTAATTGGATGGGATGCTGTGACACAATATTTTGTGCTAAGTGGGATAAATGAGATAAATGAGTTAAGTTTTTTTGTGTCAAATGCACAATCCAAAGTGGCTTCATCTGTACAAACTAAAAGAAGCCCTTGAACTTCAAGATCACTGTATCCCTGGATATTTTGCTTGCCCAGGATGTCATCTAAGGCCCTCTTAAAATGAAAGTAATCTGCCATTATAACATCACCAGACAGGAGATTACATAACCCCACTGGCCTTATTGTGAGCACTACTTACTTCTTCCAGTGACTAAGAGACCACCAGGAAGAGTTTTGACTATCCCTTGTTTGTGTATATAATCACAGAACTTTTGAGTTTGTTCCACAAATGTTTCGTCCAGGTCCCGCTCTTCTATCTCCTCCAGACGATGAAGGTTTTTTGTAGACGAAGGTCGGTCAAACACAAAACATTTATGTGAGTGAAAGTAGTGAAGGATGCACTCCCTTGGCAGGTTGTAATCTTGAGTCTTCTTATCAGTACCTAGTTCAAGTAAAGTCACATGTTTGTTTTCTAGAAATACTGTTTTGGTATAAACTGCATAAGAGAATAATTACTTGGAAAACATTGGTATGAAAGAGTGGAAGCCATACAGCATATGCACAAAAAATAGGTCCTTTAATTAGCTGGGGTTTGACAAGGGGCAATATTTGGTTGGGAATCCTGTGGGATTTAAAGGGACTTAAAAGATTGGTTTGTGAATGCAAATGTAAGGCACAAAAACACATGTAAATCACTATTTTTACCAACAATACTGCATGTTTGCCTAATGTTAACTAGAATCGTTATTGTTAAATCACCATGCAGTGCAACAAGGATACAAATTTTGAGCATATGAATTTATGTAGCAGGAGAAACACAACTAGTGGGTGAAGTTCTACTGATGTTTTGGCCATTAATACCTTTCTTGAGTCTGAGGGAATTCATTAGATATTCGTCTTCTGTGATTTACTAAGTTCTACTGATGTTTTGGTGATTAATACCTTTCTTGAGTCTGAGGGAATTCATTAGATATTCGTCTTTTGTGATTTTCTTTCCATTCAACTCTAATATGAGGCTGAAATCTCGCACACACCATGTGAATGATGGAAATATGCGCTTGAATTCACCAGATTCATCCTTTTCTTCCTCTTTCGGATTTGTCTTTAGCTTTATCAGCTTTGTCAGTTCTGTCACGTAGCTGAGACATATTAAAGAAAACTTAAAGAAGAGCAAAAATGCAAAATGATTTTAAAAGGCCAAGCCAATGTCACAATGACAAATGAAATGTCAAGGTCGATTAACGGAGATGTGTTGAAAGGATACTGTAGCTGCTCCATTGTCTGGTTGTCGATGGTCCCTATGCTGTTATATACTAAGTTACTGCTTAACAGGACTGCCAAAGAGAAGATCCAGGCATCATTTTTACTGTCACCCTGAAATAAATGAAATGCATCACTAAATCAGAGCGAAACCCAAGCTCCCCAATTGGCAAGCTGTTGGTTTCCACTAGAGACAACAATTAGTAGCAGTTGGAGTCAATTATAAAAGGCTGCTCTATAATGCAAAATATTGTCACAATACACATTACATAGTTAAAGGAACAGTAACACTAACGTTAAAGTGTTTTAATTGAACTATAAGGTGCTGTTTCCTATAGAAAAGTTTATATCTTCAGATAATTTGACTTGCATAAAAAGGGCATAAACTGAAGGGATGAAAACATAATTCTACCTCTTTATAGATCCCTAGTAAGGCCTCATCTGGAGTATGCAGTGCAGTTTTGGACTCCAGTCCTTAGGAGGGATATAAATGAGCTGGAGAGAGTGCAGAGACTAAGTGCAACTAAACTGGTTAGAGGGATGAGGGAAGACTTCAATTATGAGACTGGGAGACTGTCCAGGTTGAGGTTGTTTTCTCTGGAAAAAAGGCGCTTGTGAGGGGACATGATTACACTTTACACTAAATACATTAGAGGACATTATAGACAAATATCAGGGGACCTTTTTACCCATAAAGAGGATCACCAGAGGCCACCCCTTCAGACTAGAAGAAAAGGACTTTCATTTAAAGGAACAAAGTAGGTGGTTCTTCACAGTGAGGACAGTGAGGTTGTGGAATGCACTGCCGGGTGATGTTGTGATGCTGATTCTGTTAATGTTTTTAAAGGGGAATTCAACCTCTCTGGCGCTAAACCCCTCCCCCCACCCCCGTAGGCCCCCCTCCGTCCTGGGCAAATGCCCCTAAGTCACTACTTAGCCCTTATCCCATTTGGAGGGGTTGAATTTGATGGATTTTGACTTTTTCAGCCTGATTAAACCATGTAACTACAGATGAAGATGTATGTTAAATGCGTCGTGACTCGGGATTAACTGAAGAAACTGTTATCTAAAGTCATCTTAACTCATTTAATGCATTTAACCTTTTCATTAGCATACCAAAGCACCATTTTTCACAATGTTGAAAGCTTTTATTAGATGGGATGCTGTAAGGCTGGGGACAGACAGGGAGATTCTGTCGCCTGGCGTTTAATTGCAGGCGACAATCTCCCCGAACTTCCTTCTCCCTGTCCGTTGCTAGTTTAAATGACAAAGCACCAGCGCTGTGCACACACGGCGCGGCGATTTCCGGAATCGCCCGAAGTTACTTCGTGAGGAAACTTCGGGCGATTCTGGAAATCGCCGCGCTTTTTCATTTAACACAATTTTCTGTATTAAATTGGATAAGTGGGTTAAAGACTAGATATTCTGCCTTAACTAAACACATGAACCAAAGTGGCTTCATCTGTATTTAACAGCATTATACAAAGTAGTTGCTGCATTTTGCCTTTCGTGGAGGTAAGAAGCTGCCATGTTGATCTATGTTTCTAATACTGTCCGAAGATTCCCTACATTATATAACAGCATAATATATAATGAACATGACAATGCTATATGAACGTTGATCTCTGGCACCGGTTATTGTTTTTTTAAAGAAGTAAATGTTGTGATCAGTAAACCTGATATATTGCCCCTACAGTAGCAGTACTGACTGACTATCATGTCTGATGTGAAATAAAGATAACGATATGAAGATGGAATACAGGCCATGGGTGAGTCAGTTATTTAGATTCAGCCAGACCATATCATGACTATGATGGTTTTCTTTCATCCAGGTCCTGGTATGTCTAATATAAGTAATTCTAAAACAACTGGACCTGCTGAAAATGTTTCACTACTCATCCGAGCAGCTTCTTCAGTTCAACTGCACTACTTTGTACTTTATGGACATTTTACTATTTCTTTTTCTAGCAATGTAGCAATGAACTAAAGAAGCTGCTTCCATGAGTAGTTAAAGGTCTTTAATGATTACTCATCAACTGCAGAATTACTTATACTAGATACTCAGCCAGTCCAGTTACCCTTTCTGTTTAATTTAATGGAAACTTATTTAGCACAGGGCAAGAGTTGCACAATGATAGGTTGCTGTAATCCATAACAAATAACATGGAACATTAACCATTGTCTCTTATCCTGTTATGAATTAATCAACACATTTACAGCTTCTCTATTACAATTGAACTCTGGATTAGCTACAGATTTACCCCAATGGGGTGTTCATGAACTAGGACAACAAAGTAATGAATGTTATCTCACCTTTTCTACATCCCCCAGTCCCTCTGTGTCCAACAACACCAGGGTGTGTGAGGGTCGGTGAGGATGAGGAACACACCACATCCAGATCCCTTTAGTCTTTGATTGAATGGTGGATCCTAGTGGGAAACCTACAGAGAGAAAAACATTTGAATAAACATATTTAAAAAAGCATATTGTTTTAGGCAGTAGACAAAAAAAGAGAAAATATCATGTTTTAGTGCTGGTGATTTTACATCATTCAAATTTCTATCAAAGGTCAGTACAAGAATATAAGGTGGGGCACTACAGGGTGGATAGACATAGAGATGGAGATCGAGAGCACAGAGGTATTAAGGGGAATAATATATAAATAATATATAAAGGGATGCAAGAATCAAATTGTTGTTTTGGAATACATTGAGGACACAAGCTCTATAAGAGATATATATACAAACACTAACGTGCGAATTAACGCAGGGTTGGCTTTGCCCCAATTCGCCACACTTTACTAGGCAAATTTCCGCCAGTCCGGCGTTAATTCACTAAAATGAAAAGTTGCGCAAAAGTAGGCGTGCGGTAGCGAATTTTCGATACCGTTACTACGTCAGACAAAGCGAAGTATTGCTAGCGATGCATAATGTGCATACAGCGCCAACTTAAACATATATTGGATGTATATGCTGCAGCAACTACAGGACAATACACAACCCCAAGAAAAGTTCACATTTTTTTTTTTGCAACGTCCTATTTAATGTAATGGACTTCGCCAGGTCTGACCTGGCAAAGTAAAGTCTGGCGCAAGAGGTAGCGTTCGGTAAAACAGGTTACCTGAGTTAGCGTAGGTACGTCCCTTACACCGTAAAGGTGTAAAGGTGCAAAGTTGCGCTAGTCTATCTACTTCGCTAGTGAATTTTCACCAGGGACACTGTTAGTAAATCCCGAAGTTGCAAAATGACATCACGCTGGCAAATTAGAGCTAGGGTTAGAAGCTTCGCGCTTTAGTGAATTTGCCCCATAGTCTTTTGACAGCCACAAAGTTGTAAGCTGAATGAGCAGAGACAAATACAAATTTATAGAATACCTATAAAGGGCAAGGAAAGTATAAAATAGAATAAGGGTAGAAATGGTGTATTTTGTATACTAAACATAAACATGAACTTACTGCACCACAAGCCTAATCAAACAAATGATTTATGCTTTCAAAGTTGGCCACAGGGGGCTGTCATCTTGTAACTTTGTTATACATCTTTGTCTGACACTGGCACTGCACATGCTCAGTGTGGTCTGGGCTGCTTAGGGATCGTCATAAATGATCAAAAAACAAAGCTGCTTGAGTTCTGCATGGCTGGTAAGTAAGACAGGGGCTCCCCCTGCTGTTCATAAGTATGATTGTTTCCTTGCCAGAAGTTAGGGACTGTCTGACAATGCCTATCCACAGCAGTAAATGAAGGGAGAATTTCACTGCATACAGTCAGGTTTCTTATAAAAACAGTACACATTTTTTAATTAAAGTACATTGGAGATAGATTTCTTTTTCATTAAAGAAAGTAAAAATTGGATTTTATTTCTTTGCCTTTCCTTCAAGACTTTACTGTACTTACCAGTTTTACTTCCTGCTAATTTGTTCATCAAATAAGACTTCCCCGTCCGATATTTCCCAACAATTACCACAACAACCACCGGATTCGTGATCTGAGACAGAATCTTTTCTGCTTCTGCATTAATTACAAACTCATTGTAATTCCTGTTCTCTATCAGGCAGACCGGATCCTCCATATGGATTTTTGAGCTCATGTTTATATCTGAGCAACAATAAAGATAAATAAGAATGGGATAGTTAAAAAATGAAACCTTTATAAAAAAATTTTTTAAATGGAACTAAAGTATATTGGGTAGAAATGCCTTACAAAACTGATTCTACCCATATTATTTATTTAGCATTAAGGGAAGTCATTATACAGGCTAGATATAAAAAATGTTTAAAGGTGTTGTTAAGTTTTAGTATGATGTATAGAGGGATATTCTGAGACAATTGGCAATTGGATTTCATTTTTTATTATTCACGGTTTTTTAGTTACAGTAGAACCCAAATTTTATGTTTTTTAGGGGATCATAAAAAAATTATGTAAAATCCAGGAAAGTGTAAAATCAGCGATATGTATTATGCTAAATATATAGGTGGGATCACAAAACAACAATGTAAAATAAGGGAAAACTTAAAATCAGGGGATGTAAAATGGTATTTTGCTTTCTATTCAGCAGCTCTGCAGTTTGAAATTTCATTAATCGGGTGCTAGGATCCAAATTCCCCTAGCAACCATGCATTGATTTTAATTAAAAACTGTAATATGAATAGGAGAGGTCTAAATAAAAAGTCAAATAATAACATTTAGCAATAATAAAACATTTGTAGCCTTGTAGAGAATTTTTTTTGGTGGGATCAGTGACCCCCATTTAAGAGCTGGAAAGAGTCAGAATTAAAAAAAAAAACAAAAAACAAATAAACTATAAAACATAAATGATGAAGACCAGAATTGGCCATTCTATAACATACTAAAAGTTAACTGTGGATTCTGGCATTGCTTTTTTTTACAATAGCTTCTTCTGAAAAACACTAATCTGTATCTTTATATTGCTCAGTAAAACATATGAATAAGAATCTTCCTATCAGTTAAAATGATTTAGGCTTGGAGTTGCTTCAACAGTCTCACACACCAATTAAATTAAAAAGACGGAGAGGAGAGTTACCTACTTTGTATCTTCAGTTTCTCGGTTCTTGTTTTTGGGTGCCGGTCTGTACTTCCTCACCAGTTTTATTTGCCTTCAAATGAAAGTGAAACTGAATTTGTGGAAGAGGGAGTGAGAGGAATAGTACAGAGGAATGTATATTAAAGGTAAACAGTCAGACACAGAAGGAAACAGATATAAAGTGCAAAGGGCTAGTTTGGATAAAAAACTGAGAATGCATTAACACTGATCAGAAAGGTATTTGAGCCCAGGCAAGTTCATTTAATATTGAACCAGGCTTGCCAAAAAAAAAAGTTAAATAACAGGTAGGAATACATTGTTACATAGAAAGTTAGGTTGAAAACGTCCATCAGGTTCAACTTTATAAGTCTATATTGCGCTATGCAATATATTGGCGCTATAGAAATACATGTTAATAATAATATATAACCTGCCTAACTGCTATTTGATCCGGAAGCCTCTCCAATTTTCCTCAGAGGGGGAACAATTCCTTCCTGACTCCAAGATGCAACGGGACCAGTCCCTGGAATCAGGGTAGGGTTGCCCCCTGGCCGGCATTTTACCGACCTGGCCGGTATTTTTGATGGTTGATCCCAATGTTATTAATAGGAAGGCCGGTATTTTTTCCAGGAAAAGGTGGCAACACTAATTCAGGGGCGGATTAATGCTTAGGCTACCATAGACTATAGCCTAGAGGCCCATTAGTGTTAAGGGCCCATGAGTTTTTTAAATATTTTTTTTTAATTTGTATTTTTTTTAATTCATCGAGATGCGGCCCCCCCAGGCTTGCTGACTGGGAGTGGGAGACAAGTGTGGTGGTAGCAGTACCCTGGTCCTGCAGACTTCAGCAGTCAGTGCCAGAGATTTTTTTTCTTATACCTATCTAATGTATATACCACTGATTCACTTCCCTCCCTGTAACACCCCTTTCCCTCCTTTCCTCTAATCTCATTGGCTCCCTCCTGTCTGCTGGGAGGAGCTACTGGTGAATAAATCATTAGAGAGATTATTATATGATCCCCTTATATATTTATACATAGTTATCATATCACCTCTTAAGCGCCTCTTCTCCAGTGTGAACATCCCCAATTTGGCCAGTCTTTCCTCATAGCTAAGATTTTCCCTTTACCAGCTTAGTTGCCCTTCTCTGTCCCCTCTCTAATACAATAATGTCCTGTTTGAGTGATGGAGACCAAAACTGTACGGCATATTCTAGATGTGGCCTTACAAGTGCTCTATAAAGTGGAGGAATGACCCCCTCCTCCCGTGACTCTATGCCCCTTTTAATACAGCTCAAGACCTTATTTGCCCTTGATGCTGATGACTGGCATTGCTTGCTACAGCCAAGTTTATCATCTACAAGGACTCCAAGGTCCTTTTCCATAATGGATTTGCCTAGTGCAGTCCCATTAAGGGTATAAGTGAATATTTTTACATCCCAGGTGCATGACTTTACATTTATCAACATTGAATCTCATTTGCCACTTAGCTGCCCAGATTGCCAGTTTGTCAAGATCAAGTTGCAAGTGCCACATCCTGGATGGAATTAATTGGGCTGATAATTTTGTGTCATCTGCAAACACTGATACATTACTTACAACACCCTCCCCTAATAATAACAAATAAAGTTCATATTTGAATAAGTTTGTAGTATATTTTAGCACTTTACAGTCTATGCAATATTTCCAGTGACCTTTATTTTGTATCTATTTCTGTTTTAGTTGCCCTTTTATACTGCTTCAATTGCACGCCCTGCTTCCCCCGTAGTTCCGCCACTGTTGCTAAGAGTCACTGACACTAGCAACCTGACTGTGAAGCAACATTGTTACTGTTTCTTTATTCTTTTTTTGGTGTTGCTTACTTCACCTTTTTTGCCCTGTAACTACTCAGCATTTCTTCTTATATTCATGCAGATTGTAAAATGTACAATCTTAGCCTGCCTGGTACTTTCCAACTCACAAAGTCTGCAACCGTTAGCTGAAGAGCATATGTTGAAATCTCACAAAAACATCTACAAGGTACTAAAAGTTTTAAGTTCAATTTAAATTCTCCTTTAAGGCTAAGGCCAGACGGGGAGATTCGGGGGCATTTTGTCGCCTGGCGACTTCTCGCCGCGACTTGTTGCCCCCGAACCTCCCCGAATAGCCACTTACCTGAGCGCACCGGCGTTGCTTGAAAACGCCGGCGCGTATCCACACGGAGCGGCGCGCTTTTTGAAATTCCTCCAAATTGCCTCGCCAGGCAATTTCAAAAAGCGCGCCGCTCCGTGTGGATACGCGCCGGCGTTTTCAAGCAATGCCGGTGCGCTTAGGTAAGTGGCTATTCGGGGAGGTTCGGGGGCTACAAGTCGCGGCGAGAAGTCGCCAGGCGACAAAATGCCCCCGAATCTCCCCGTCTGGCCTTAGCCTTAGAGTTACTAGAACTTCAGGGAGCGGGACCAGCACCTCTAGTTCACAGATGGTTCCATGGGGTTCTGTTCCAGGCAAAGATGGGCGGCAGTGCAATGAAGGGTTTATTCAAATTACTGCAGGGATCGTCCAGTTGCAATTTTGGGAAAATGCACCTTAAGAAAAATGACACCCATGCTAGAAAATAAAAAGTGATTTTGTTGCCCATCATGTTTGCAAATAAAAGCTGAAAGCAAGATTTTACAATCAGAAGGAGGTTAATCTTTTACTGAAAAAGAAAAACTTCCTACTAAATACAGAAATTTACTTGCAGTGAATGAGGCTGAAGAGAAAGGGAACATTCACTGTCTGAACGGCTAAAAGGTATAAATGTAATTTTAATTGTGTTATAGGGGAAATTCCCACCGGATTAGCAGGGAAAACGAAAACTAAAAGTTGAAATATATCATTAGTTATAACTTTTAGTTTTCATTTGTGTCTGAATGGCTAAAAGGTATAAATGTCATTTTAATTGTGTTATAGGGGAAATTCCCACCGGATTAGCAGGGAAAACGAAACTAAAAGTTGAAATATATTATTAGTTACAACTTTTAGTTTTCGTTTTCCCTGCTAATCCCGTGGGGTCGTGACATTTTTACCTTTTAGCCGTTCAGACAGTGAATGTTCCCTGTCTCTTCAGCCTCATTCACTGCAAGTAAATGTCTGTATTTAGTAGGAAGTTTTTCTTTTTTAGTAAAAGATTAACCTCCTTCTGATTGTAAAATCTTGCTTTCAGCTTGCAGGGAGTTCCCAGCCTGCTCTTATGTGCACACGTTGGGGCAAATTCACTAAAGCGCGAAGCGTCTAATGATAGCGCTAATTATCCAGCTTGATGTCATTTAGCAACTTCGCAAATTCACTAACACGGACTCTGGCGAATTTTCGCTAGCGATGTAGATAGACTTGCGCAACTTTGCACCCTTACGCCAGGCGAAGTTGCGCACTGACGAAGGATCGTAAATTTGCAAATTCACTAAGATGAACATTTTCCTCAACGTTAGCACTTACGCTAGACGTTACTTTGCCTGGTCATACCAGGCGAAGTTTAATACAATAGATAGGAGGTTGAAAAAAGTCCTAAAAAAAAACGCAGGCTATTTTAGCATTGGAGGGTGATAGTCTGAAAAAGATAGATTTTTTTTTGGGGGGGTTACCCTCCTTCCCCCCTACATTTCCTAACATATGGCAACACAACTATACAGGGGGCACATGTAGGGCAATAGGACAACTTTATTTTATTTATTAAAGGTTTCCTGGGCTTGTGTAGTGGAATGTAGTGGCTGTAACATCTACTTCTGTTATACGTTAAAGTTCCCGCCGTATGCAAATTAGGCATCGCTAGCGTAACTGCGCTTTGCCTGGAGAAGTAACACTAGTGCAAGTATGCTACCATTCGCCGACCTGAGCATAAATTCGCACTTTAGTGAATTTGCGTAGCGCTGGCGAAAATTCACCTGGCGAAGTGCAGCGAATGCTAGCGAAGCCAACGCTAGCAAATTTGCGCATCTTAGTGAATTTGCCCCTCTGACTCAAGGGAACCCTGTAGTTGCGACCAGCCTGGACATTTTTGGGTTCCATTTGCACAGATGCACAGTAAATTGGACATACTTCCCAACATTTTGGTAAAAGAAAGAGGGACAAAAAGATTTGCGGCTCTCCGCGCAGCAACATTCTTTGACATATGCCTTTTTTTGCAGCCACGCCTCTTAATTACCATGCCCATTTTACAAAATAACCAGGTTATGAACGTTTTTTTGTTTTATTACAGTTTTACTAATGAAGGCGAGTTGCACTTTAAGTTGCGAGTTTAACTTCTCCCAAGGGACAAAACTGTTATAAAAGTATCAAGTCTCTATTCTGGGCTCTCTGCCAAGAGCCAATATAACATAGTGAAACTTATACAGCTATGGGGACCCGCTCTGATGATAGGGCTGCTATCTTTTGACGACAATAATCAGACAGCTCTAAATATTTCTTACGTTTAATTGCAAACGGCAAGGAAAATACTGCCTTACCTTTTAAACAAAACAGGGATTGTTTGTCCATATATTGCACTATATTTAAGCTGCCATTTTTTAGTAGCTGTATGCACAGAATGTCTCAAAGTCTTAAATATATTGATAATGGGTTGAGTGCAGAGGACCTTGTATTTGTCTATATGTATTTTGTGGTCACAGCCTCATTGCACCCCTGCCTGATGGTTTTAAATTAGTGGTGAGCACAACTTTCCCTTGTTTGTTATAGTTCATATAGGAGCAGTGACCCCTCCCAGCTATAGTCAGGTGATCCCACAGGTGTCTAATAAAAGGACAACCAAGTTTGGGAGTTTTACTTTGAAAGCAGCAAGTAAATTGCAGGTAAAACTTAGTCCCTGTGTAAAATGTATAATGAAGTAATGGAATTCTTAATGAATCAGATGCAATTTGAGAGTAGGACAGGCCAGATATGGGATGACGTAGTTGGCCATCTTAAATATATTGCAATATATGGACAAACAATCCCTGTTTTGTTTAAAGGGTAAGGTATTTTTTTGTAGCTTAAGGCACAAAATGTCTCAGTGTCTTAAATATATTGATAATGGGTTGAGTGCAGAGGATCTTGTATTTGTCTGTATGTATTTTGTGGTCACAGCCTCCTTGCACCCCCGCCTAATGGTTTTAAAAATTAGTGGTTAGCACAACTTTCTCTTGTTAGTTTCGGTTCCATTATCTCCATTGCATTGTTTTCTGTGTGGTTATTTAGCTCATGCCCTGTATATGGTAGGGAATGTTCTAGAAATCTGAATGACTAGAAAGGATATAAATAAATACATACATACAAAGTGTAATTCCCTGTCACAATCGGCACCCTAAATCCAGAATCTAGGCTCCCTGGTCTCTGCTCTGCTTCTGCCTTTAAAGGAGAACTAAACCCTAAAAATGAATAGGGCTAAAAATGCCATATTTAATATAGTGATCTTATTGCACGAGGCTAAAGTTTCAGCTTGTCAATAGCAGAAATGATCCAGGACTTCAGACTTGTCACAGGGGGTCACCATCTTGGAAAGTGTCTGTGACACTCACATGCTCAGTGGGCTCTGAGCAGCTGTTGAGAAGCTAAGCTTAGGGGTCGTCACTAATTATCCAGCAGCAGCAGCAGCAGAAAAGGAGCTTCCCTGGCTGTAATATAAGCTGATGCTACAGGTTTGCTGATTATTAAATTCTGATGCAGCTAATTGCATTGGTTTCTAATTATCTGTATTAATGACTAATCAGCCTTATATTGTGACTATATTTCTATGACACTATCAGGTGTATATTGTGAGTGGGTCCCTAAGCTCAGTAAGTGACAGCAGCACAGAGCATGTGAATCAGTGAATCAGAAAAGAAGATGGGGAGCTACTGGGGCATCTACTGGGGATTGAGTCCTGCAGCGATTCAGGTACCCGCAGGTTACCCGCAAAATCTTGCGGTACCCTGCGGGTTGCATGTGGAAGTTCCAGGTGCAGGTATAGAAGCGGGTCGGTGGTTTTGTGGGTTGAGGGTCGGGTTGAGGATTTTCTCCATAGCGATTTTTACTCATTTTTTCTGAGCATGTCTATTGCCAATGATGTCACTTCCAGTTTACAATGACAGCACTTCCTGTTTTTTTCTGACCACAGCTACTTCCGATGATGTCACTTCCATTTTACTACATTACTTCCTGATTCTTGATGGTCAGTGGGTCCGGGTTGAGTATAAGTTATTTGTGGGTACGGGTCCCAAAAAATGGACCCGTGCAGGACTCTAACTGGGGAGACACAGATTTTTACTGCTAAAGGGCTGTGGTTGCCTTGGGCTGGTACACAAGCACAAAACATCATGTACAACATTTATACACACTTCTTTAGTTTTAGCTTCTTTAGCTTAACTTTTCTTGTCCTTTAACAGCAGCCTCCTCTTAAGAGAGGAGCCAAGCAAGGGTTCTGGACGAGCAAAGGGGCACGACCATTCCCCAAGGATATTGAACAGAGGGCAATGTACTAGGAATAGACAAGAGCGTATTCAGACCGGCTGGGTCGGTGCAGGCAGAGTACTAGCAATGCCAGACAGGCCAGGTCAGTTCAGGCAGAGTTCAAGGATAGTCAGACAGGCAAGGGTCAATCCCGCTAGAATCATCAGGCAGGAGTCAGGGTTAGCAGAATTCAGGATAGTCATTCAGGCAAGGGTCAATATTGGCAGAGTCCAGAGTAAGCAGACAGACTTGGGTCAAAACCAGGAATCAAACACAACAAAAACACACCCAGGATGCTAAAAAATAGAATCTAGGCCCTTTAAATATTAAAAATTCTTGCTAAAACACAATGACATCATCATGTTTACAACACTAAAAACCTGGAAGTGCGCTGCTTGGATCACCACAGCGGGTATCCCCTCCCGGCCCGCTAGACCACCAGGGTGAGTCTTCACATTCCCACTGACTTCTATGGCAACTTGCCAGCTTTTATTTACCAAGATTTTAACAGACTTTATAAAAATATATTTTATTTATTAAAAATAAATTCAGACTTACTGAGCTTTCAGAAAACATTTTTGCAAATTCAAGGAGAAAAAATGCTAATATGCCTTATAACGTCAGTATTCTATGAAACATAGATTGTGGCTACAAAGTGAATTTTGTCAGCACAAATTCATTTCTGCAAACTCAAAAATTATATTTTGTTACCATTTTCTTATGTTATGCTGACAAAATCCTATTCAGACTTAATGAGCTTTCAGAAAACACTTTTGCAAATTCAAGGAGAAAAAAATGCTAATATGCCTTATAAAGTCAACAGAAATTGTATTCTAGGAAACAAAGATTATGTGGTTACAAAGTGAATTTTGTCAGCACAAATTCATTTCTGTAAACTCAAAAATTAGATTTTGTTACCATTTTCTTATTTTATGCTGACAAAATCCTTGTCATTCTGTATTCATGGAATTTATTTTTAGCTCACAAATATACAGTACTAAGAAGGCACTGTGCCAATGTGCAAAATATAGGTGCAAATTGCAATTTTTTCATGTGTTTTTGAAAACATAGCAGCTGGTCAGTGCTACAGCAGGGTAAATGCACTCAGGAAATTATTGAGCTGCGACAGCATTAACAAGGATTTTTAAGCATGTGCGGTATAAATATTGCTTTTTGATTTAATTGAACTCATGGAAGTGGGAGCAATTTTATATACAAAAGGAGCTCTAGATCAAGGCACACAACACTTCCAGGGTCCACTTGTGTCTGTATACTGGTACACACAGTGCAACATGCATCAAAGCAGAGGGAACTGGCAAAGAGCTCCATGTCAGTATATGAGTTAGAAGCAACACTTACATTCGCAAGACCTGGCAAGCTATTTTCCATCCATCACTGTGTCTAGTGCTAATAGAAAAATATATGTTTATATATAAGTATATGTATGTTCACAGGATTATATTTGTGATCACAAATTGTCTCATTTTGTACTGGTAAAACTTTGGGACTACAAAATTGCATGTAATTGTGCCTGTCAGAATTAGTGTGCTGTCAACAGATTTATGACTACAGAATTTTGTGCTGACAAATTTAATTTTGTGATCATGACTTACAGTATACTCTTCTGGAATTTACATTATTTTTCTTGGAGTCGTGCATAGCAGCTGTAGTTATTTTAATCCTGGATTCAGAGGTTGCACAATGAAAATACTGTTAAATGTTTTTTTTGGAAGGAGGCCTAGAACCTCAGGCCCCTCCAACTCATCTGGCTCTGCTTAGCAACTATAAATATTTATATCCCAGATTAAGAGGTTTCACTTTCATTACTTATTTCTTGGAGCCTGATGATATGACCGGTTTACGAGAATCAATTACTAGTGGATGGGGGGAGCATTTTTCCCTAAAATTCTGTATGAGAATAACTAACCTACAGCTGTTTATCATCTAGGCCTTCTTTCAAAATAGGACTTAATGAAGATCTATATAAAAATTAAATTTAAGGAGAAGGAAATCAAGTGATATGTGTGCATCATAACTTATTTTCATTAAAAATCTGAGGAGGCCTAGATCTCCAGCTCCTTCCAATCCTTGTTTTTCGACTTATCAGCTGTAGGTTTCTTTATTCTGGACTCAAGATATTAGGCTTATCCGTTTAAATCTATTAATAGAATAATGTTGCAATATTGTGGTCAGTTGGAGGTTGTCTGGTGGTGGCTCTCAGGATGTTGCTTTGGTTGTTTGTCAAGTAGACCACAAAAACAACTGTTTACATTAGTTGAAGTAGCTCAAGGGGTTTCTCACCAGTGCCTTACACTTCTGAATCATAAGTTATTTTTTGAATAATGAAACCTTCAGAGCAGCTTTTCCCCTTGAACGCAGGCATCGCTCAATCGCGGGGGAAGGCAGGATACAAGGACAGGTATAGTTGCACCTCCTGATGCTGTTCTCTGGTACTTGCATAGGATTCGGCTTTTATTTGCCCTCTGCTCGCTTTCTGGGGCTACTTCCAGGCACTGGATATCATAGCTACTAATTGTGAATTAATTCATAATGTATCTGTATACCTTGTATGGACTTAATCACAAGACTGAATTCTCTTAACTGCTGTATACATTGTTCTTTAAAGGACAAGGAAAGTGTAAAATAGAATAAGGCTAGAAATGCTGTATTTTGTATACTAAACATAAACATGAACTTACTGCACCACAAGCCTAATCAAACAAATGATTTATGCCTTCAAAGTTGGCCACAGGGGGCTGTCATCTTGTAACTTTGTTATACATCTTTGTCTGACACTGGCACTGCACATTCTTGGTGTGGTCTGTGCTGCTTAGGGATCATCATAAATGAACAAAAAACAAAGCTGTTTGAGTTCTGCATGGCTGTAAGTAAGGCAGGGGCTCCCCCTGCTGTTCATAAGTATGAACCATTCCTATCCACAGCAGTAAATGAAGGGAGAATTTAATTGCATACAATCAGTTTTCTTATAAAAACGGTACACATTTTTTAATTAAAGTATATTGGAGATAGGTTTGTTTTTCACTAAAGAAAGTAAAAATGTGATTTTATTTCTTTGCCTTTCCTTGCCCTTTAAGAGGGTTATTTATAGTGATGGGCGAATTTCTCCCATTTCGCTTTGCCAAAAAATTCACGAATTTCCTGCGAAACAGTGTAAAATTTGCCAAACGCAGATTTTGACGCTGGGGTCAATCCACCAGAGACAAAATTGACACGGGGATCATAATTGAATTATCATAGTAGTTTCTCAAATTTATTCGCCGGTGGCAAAACATGGAAATTCGCTGTTAATTCGCCTCTGGTGATTAAATTTGCCCATCAGTTATTTATCAAAATCAATTAATGTTCAAAATTTTTCTTGTGCAGATAAAGTCACCATACAAATGTAAAAAATCCGAATCGTATGATTTTTTGTTTCTGCCTTTTGAGTTATGACAGCTTACATTTGGTCTTTTGGGTAGCATAGCTTTACTGCTATAAAAAGAAAGTCAATAACGGGAGATTTCTATGCAGCAGAAAGATATTTCTTTCACTTTCAGTGCTTAGAAGTGAAACTAGACTGCCAGGCTATAAAAAGGGCAGAACACAAGACGCGTGCTTATCCCAAGCACAGAAGGCACACATTGACTCCAGCAAGGTAAATCTATTATTTTTGAATAACATTTTAGGAGAGTTATATAACAGAATTATTATTATTAACATGTATTTCTATAGCGCCAACTTATTTCATAGCGCTGTATAACAATGAATAACAATACTTGCTGTACGTTATTACTGTAATTCCTTTTTATATGTATTATATACAGTATATTACAGAAATTACTTTAGCACAGATAGAAAATCAATATATTTACAATGCAGATGTATGTTAATCTTTGTTTAAAGTCTCTTTTACTACAATGTTTGCAGTGCTTCCATTTCAGTGGAGGTTCTTCTGTCAGTGTAAGTTGAAACTTGAAACTTGGAAATTACTGTAGAAATAACAGAAGTAAACAACAAGTCGTATATAACTTGTTGATTGAGTTTTTCCTCTACGAGAATTCTGTTTCAGACTTGTATATACTGTATAAGCAAATTGTTTTCCTTAGTCCCATTAGTCATTAATTCTTTCCTGTTTCTTTACGGAACAACCTTCTTAATCCCTTTCTTTGGTGTATATAGGTGGGGTTTCTCTTAACTTCTCTGCTTGCTTTGTTAAAGGATAAGTAAAACTTTAAATAAAGTGAATGTAAAATTGATGAGGGTACTGTTCTAAGTATTTTTGAAATGTACATTCATTATTTACTATTACTATACTGTAAAAGGAACAATAACACCAAAAAATGAAAGTTCTATAAAGGAATGACATTATAATGTACTGTTGTGCTGCATAGTAAAACTGGTGTGTTTGCTTCAGAAATTCTACAATACTTTATATAAACAAGCTGGTGTGTAGCCATGGGGCAGCCATTCAAGCACAGGATACACAGTAGATAACAGATACGTACTACTATAGTTTATATAAACAAGCTGCTGTGTAGTCATGGGGCAGCCATTCAAGCACAGGATACACAGTAGATAACAGATAAATACTACTATAGTTTATATAAACAAGCTGCTGTGTAGGCATGGGGGCAGCCATTCAAGCACAGGATACACAGTGGATAATAGACAAGTAATATAATAAACAAGCTGGTGTGTAGCCATGGGGACAGTCATTCAAGCACAGGATACACAGTAGATAACAGATAAGTACTACTATAGTTTATATAAATAAGCTGCTGTTTAGCCATGGGGGCAGTTATTCAAGCACAGGATACACAGTGGATAACAGATAAGTACTACTGGCTACACCCTATGGCTGTACAGCAACTTGTTTGTATAAACTTCTTGTGTTTTGATAGCCGAGGAGCAGGGTATAACAGTGCTTTATTAGCAGGTTCTTTATAGTAGAAAAGCATTTGGGCAAATGCAATAAACAACAATAATGAAATGGTATGCAAGCTGACAACAATATATAAACTCTTCACATCACATAGTCCTTGGTCCATGCAGGTAGTTTTCTGATTCTCTCAGTATTCCTTATAAGTTCACTTTTATCAGGCCTACTGCAGTTGGCATCAGGGGTAGGATAAGGTCCCTCATCAAATGGAGCTTCCCCAAAGTCATACCTAACAGGAGCAAGACGACTTGCATTCTATATATGTCCATCAGGCAGTTAATGTGTATTGTCCTTGCTGGCATCTCACTTAAAGTGATGTAGTAAATTTAGATTGTCCTTGTTTCAGTAGTCCTGGTTTCTTAATTTTGTCTAAAGATCCAGGCTGAAAGTGCACTTCTCGTGCACCACATTTTCTGTCGGTATAAGCCTTGCATTTGGCTTGTTGATGTTTGACAATGTCAGCAGTAGACAGTTTTGTAGGAACAGTATTTGGTGGAAGTTTGATGTCTGCCATGTAACTTAGTGCACATCTGTCTTCCATGTAATAATTCAGATGGAGATTATTGGGTTTTTGCATGGCACATTGCTCTGTAGTTATGTAGTTCCTGTGAGACAGCCTTGCTTCTAGAGTAGGGCCATACTGGTTTTACATCTGGTCTCATCTTAACTTTGTTTACAAAGTTCTTTGCACAACCCAATGAAGTGTCAATTTGTGGTGAAATTTTAGACACTGGCTGTGTTGCAGGCAGTGGTGCTATAGTAATGAGATGAGACTAAGGGGCAGATTTACAAAATTCATATGAATAATTCGAAGTTCGATCAAATTTTAATTAAATTCGAATTTGAATCTTCGAATAGGCAAATTCGACCATCGAATAGTCGAATTTGAATATTTTAATAAAATTTTATTCCACTATTCGATGGTCGAATTACTTTCTCTATAAATTTTTATTTGACCACCTACTTCGCCAGAACCAAGCTACCGAATTGGGAATCATTCGTTTTGATCAAAAAAAATAAATAAATTAGATTAATCGATTAAATCGTTCAAATCGATCGATTTGAACGATTGAATTTTTTTTTATTTGATCGATTGAATTGCGCTAAAATCCTTCTAATTCAATGGCCGAATTCGAAGGATTTTACTTCCCTTTTATTCATATGGTCGAATTCGAAATTCGACCAATGAAAAATCTACCCCTAAGTGTAGGTTTAATGCAGCAAAGAGATCCTTTCCAAGTATCACAGTACCCTTATTCACAATGTAAAAGTCACATTGCAGTATTTGATTCAAATTGTACAGTCACTGGCAAGCAATCAAGCACAGGGATTGGATCCTTTAAGTAACTGACCAGTCTAGGGGCAGGTGCAACAAGCGCATCTTTTGCAAAGTATTTCAAGAAAATATCCTTTGGTAGTATAGAAACAGCTGAACCTGTATCAAACATCAGGTTAATGGACTGTCCCTTGTTAGCAGAAGCAGTACTGACACTGACAGTGCATATAAACGTGTCTGGAATAAATGTACCTGCTTTATCCACACTTAATACTGTAATATTTGTAGTAGGGACTTCATGAACATGTTTAGCAGAACTACTGCAGATTTTAGCCAAATGAACTAACTTGTTGCATTTTTGGCACTGTACAGCTTTTAAATTAATGTAAATATTTAAATAAAATCTTAGTTGAGAGTCAATAATGCAAGCAAAGTACTTGCTGTTCATATAAATATAAATTATGGCACCAAACACAGCAAATTACTGGATCATGCTGGAATCATTTCCAGAGTCCATCTAACACTATAAAATGGATTGTCAGAAATACAATTGCAAGTAGAGTGGACATTCAAAAACCTTAATGTTTTGAACAAATTTTAATTTGTTTTTTAGGGCTTTCTGACCCAAGTCATGAATAAGTTTTAATACTCACTCATTTAAATGCAGGATGGCAACATTCCCAATGGAAGAACCCAAGTGTCTTATAGAAAACAAGGAAGGCGAAGAACTAATAGTAAACAAAGAGGCCTTAGAGATCTTGTTGAAAATCACTCAGCCTGTGGTGGTTGTGGCAATTGTTGGGAAATATCGAACTGGGAAATCTTATCTTATGAACAAACTAGCTGGAGGCAAGAATGGTGAGTGAACACTCAGGCAATAAATGTTGCGACTTTGCAGAGCATAATGCATAATTCATGAAATGCATTAAAGTCTATGGAAGACCATTTATTTTTTGATGCATAACAATAGTTTTTTCACCCATTGGAGCTTATGGTCGTCTTTTTTGCTGCGAAATCTGGAAAAAATTTCACTCATCACTAGTCATGGGCCTCCCTGTTTCACTGAGCCAGCAGCCACATCTGCACCTATTCTTCTCTACGTTGTTATTACACAGAGATAGATATTCCTTTTTGCTGGTCATTTGATTTATGAGCTGAGTGTTGTATTTATACATCAGAGGACTCCATAGCTTCATTATATTGAGGTTGAAAAAGAAACTAAAACATTCTGAAAGCTTGCTTTTATTATCTTAGCCAATAAAGAGATTACCTATATACCACTTTTTGTTATTTTGTTGCCCTGTGACTGGCTAACATGGTACAACAACTTCTTGTGTTAATTCCTGCCCAAAGACATAAATCTTATGTCTCCACTGGCTTAGCCTTTTATGTGCTCTGAGTGCCACAGAATCACTTAACCAGTACATTGGGAGTCACAAATGGACTGCTGCGCTGCTCTGCCACTTTATATAAATCATTTTTAAATGAAGTATACACTATTTTATATTATTGTTTCAGGGTTTGCACTTGGATCAACCATCCAGTCAAAGACTAAAGGGATTTGGATGTGGTGTGTGCCTCACCCTAAAAAACAAGGACATGCCCTTGTTCTTTTGGACACAGAGGGATTGGGGGATGTGGAGAAGGTGAGCCAACATATATGTTTTAAGTTCTTTAAATCCAGCTGTGTTTCCCACTGCAGCCTAGTACAGTATTTACTTTAGCCAATGTAAGAGATGTTTAAGATGACATGTCAAGACATATTCACCCGTTGGCTCAACAAAAAGGTTTAAATATGATAAAATAAAAAATATATTTTTGTAAATATGCCAATGTCACCAAAGTAAAAAGTGTAGCATACACACCCCAAAATACTCACCTCTGCTATGGTCATCACAAATACTACTTGGAAGGGGTATCTACCCTTGTACATGCATTTGCGTAGTACAGGTATGCTAGGAGACCAGAATATCACATTGGGTTTGTAGTTGTTTATTCCAGGGTGACATTTAAGTTCAAGGATTCTAAGAGATGCTAAGAATCTTGAAGTATTAGTTTGTATTAGCTTCCTTAAATAAAATAAAAGGCTGTGATAACCATAGATATAACATTTCCACTTTGTAATTGGTTGAGGGCTGGAGCACAACTGACAATACTGCATGCTAGCTACAATGTAGTTCTACTAGCCATATCTGATATCAGTAATTCTAAAACAACTGGACGTTATTTATTCAATAATTACTCAGCAAGTCCAGTTGTTTTAGAATTACTTATATCAGATCTACCATGACCTGGATGAATGAAAATCTTCATAGTCATATTCTACTAGCCATGTTTAGTTATTTTTAATCTTGGCCAGAGTATTTGTAGCCATACACTGGGTAACTTGGAATTTGCCATTTGACATCAATGCATATGACCAAATAAAACTAGGGGGTTATGTAATAAAAGGCAATAAGTTTGCCCAGGAGCAGTAACTCGTAGTAACCAATCAAAAGCTAGAATGTAGCAGTCACCTGTTTAAAAGAAAAGATTGCTATATGTTACTCATCCTGGGCCAAAAGCCCAAACAAGTGGTTCTGACAGCTGCTGCATCTCCTTGCGATTCCTTATCGGCTATACCTATATCTTGGCCATTTGATGAAACTGGGCTTCAGCTGGTGAAACCTATATTTTGGGTAGATCAGCTGTGATCTGGCAGGATTACAAGATATGGCTTGTCAACAGTCAACCACTTCTCTGGGATGCCATACTGTCCAAGACAATCCGGTACTAAGGCTTCAAATTTACTGTATAGATATGTTGATTTAATTTTTGCTTCTTTAAGGGAGACAGCAAGAATGATGCATGGATCTTCTCCCTGGCTATCTTACTCAGCAGCACTCTCGTGTACAACAGCATGGGGACAATTGACCAACAAACCATGGATAATCTACAGTATCCTTTCCATTTGGAATGATGCTCTGAATTTTTCTTTAGTATTGGAAACTGTAGGCCAGAACATTCGTTACCACATACAGGGCATGGTCTAAATACTAAAATAGAAACAAAAATGCAAAAACTGCGAGTATGAATAGTTGCCACTCTTCCTGCACATGAGTTCTTTTCATCTACAGTGCCTTATTTCAACATGCAGAGCCACGAGTCATTGATGTCACAAAGAAGCCGTGACCTTGAAACCATTCTACTGCAAACCACCATAGTTGTGCCAAATTTGCCAAAATGAATGCAACTGTTTGTATGCTTCATCACAAAGCAGGTGCAGTTGTGCTACAACAGGGTTATTTCCAATTTGTGGAGATAATTCTGGTCTCATTCAGATACTTCCAAGTGTCAGAGATTACTTTAATGATCCACATGGCAAATTGCGCCATTAGTCAGGTTCATGGAAGTAAGCACCCTGGGTGCAGGCACTGGATCTTCAGTCAAGATAATGGCTCGTTGAATCCAGGCAATGAGGTCTTTGCCTCTATTAATGTATACTTTTTAATGTATATGTGAATTAACAGGAACATTTGAACTCTTATTCTGTTAAGTCCCAATGCAAACAAATCACTTAAGGATAATATCAGTACTAAATGCTCTATCTTTTTACTTATCATTTAAATTGCATATTTAAAAATTGCTGTAGGCAGTGGCATAATAATATGGCTAACAGATCACCACACGTTAATGCCAATTAAGGTTTAGGGCTTTCTAATAGAACCCTTGAACTGAGCTTTCTTCATTCATTTAAGAATTATATTTCTAATCATCTCTCTCCCTTCAGTTGAAATGATGAGTGTGTGATATTTATGTTAAATCCTATAACATCTGACAGTTATGTGACAGAACTAACAGAGCGCATAAAAGTGAAATCACCTGAGGCACAAGCAAAGGAAGAAGAAGTTGATGAATCTGGAGAATTCAAAAGGTTCTTCCCATCATTCATTTGGTGCGTGAGGGACTTTACTCTAAAGTTAGAGAAGAATGGCATGCCAATCACTGAGGATCAATATTTACTAGATGCTCTGGAATTAAAGAAAGGTAAGTAAAACCTTGTGTGGCCTCTTGCAAGAGGCTTATAAAGCTCTAGGCAACCCCTTCTTATCAGTACTAAAGGTACAAAATTAGAGTATCTACCAGGGTATATTGTGTACAAGTATTTTGTAGAGGATTTTTTATGGATTCAGTGGATAACTTCCAATAACACTTTCACTAGAGTTTTATACCATGGGGCATATTTATCAAGGGTTGAAGTGAAAAAAAAATTGTAATTTTTGGGTGCTTTGATTACTGAATAGGCCAAAATTCGATTTGAATAGAAAAAAAAAGTTTGATTCTAATTGAAAAATTAAATTTGAATTGAAAAATTCAACCATTCAAAAAAAAGTACTGTCTCTATAAAAAATTTGAATTCGACCCTTCGCCACCTTAAACCTATATAACCTTTATGGAGTCTTTGGCTTAATTTGGAGAAGTCAAATTGTTCGAATTGTACAATGAAACAATTAAAATTCAATTGGAAATGGACCTATTCGATCAAAAAACTCTCAGAAATACACTTCAAATTTAATTTAAAGGACAAGGAAAGTGTAAAATAGAATAGGGCTAGAAATGGTGTATTTTGTATACTAAACATAAACATGAACTTACTGCACCACAAGCCTAATCAAACAAATGATTTATGCTTTCAAAGTTGGCCACAGGGGGCTGTCATCTTGTAACTTTGTTATACATCTTTGTCTGACACTGGCACTGCACATGCTCAGTATGGTCTGTGCTGCTTAGGGATCGTCATAAATGATCAGAAAACAAAGCTGCTTGAGTTCTGCATGGCTGTAAGTAAGGCAGGGGCTCCCCCTGCTGTTCATAAGTATGAACAATTCCTATCCTCAGCAGTAAATGAAGGGAGAATTTCACTGCATACAGTCAGGTTTCTTATAAAAATTATACACATTTTTTAAAGTATATTGGAGATAGATTTCTTTTTCATTAAAGAAAGTAAAAATGTGATTTTATTTCTTTGCCTTTCCTTGCCCTTTAAAGAGAAAAGAGGAGGGGGAGCAGATTGAAATATCTGCAGTAGCCATGGCCCAGAACTTTGAGAACTTTATTTCAGTTCATAGCATGGCATTTCTATGTCACCCAAGTGTTAAATGATTAATTTGTTAACCCAAATACATTTCCAAATGTTTTGTAGGTGTTGGGAAAAAGGTGCAAGACTACAACCTGCCTCGTCAGTGCATTCGTCATTACTTTCATTCCCACAAATGTTTTGTATTTGACCGGCCAGTATCAACATCGGATTCTCTCCAGAGACTGGAACAACTGCAAGAATCACAACTAGAGCCTGAATTTATAAAGAAAACAACAAAGTTTTGTTGTTACATATATGAGAATTGTAATGCTAAAACTCTAGTGGGCGGCTACACAGTGACAGGGAGATGTGAGTTTAACATGTAAAAATTCTCCATCTGTGGTCACCAACTGTGATCAGGTAATCTAACACTATTCTCTTTTGGGTTTCTCCCATACCAGTGCTGGGCAATCTGGCCATGTCATATACAGATGCAATAAAGAGTGGTTCTATCCCCTGTATGGAGAATGCAGTAATTGCCCTGGCAAAGATTGAGAACTCTAGAGCCGTGCAGGAAGCTCTGTCCAAGTATGAGGAAGAGATGAGCAAGAACACTGGCAAATTCCCTACAGAGAAACAGGAAGAGTTTCTCAGTATTCACCAGGAATGTGAAAAAGAAGCAACAAAGGTCTTTATGGACCTGTCCTTCAAGGATGAGAATGGGGATTATCACAAACAGCTCATTGTGAGTTTCTCTAATCTGTTAGACCACATGAGCAGGTAGTAATGGTGTGCAAAGCGGCACTCCATTATTGTCTCGTATACTGAACAGTACATTGTGTAGGTTATCCTTTAAAGGATCAGTGACGTCAATTTTTTTAACTAAAAAATTTGTTGGCGTAGAATGAAAAAAAAAAAAAAAAAACCACAGAGACATATTAAACTTTTAAATCGCTAAGGGGCAGATTTACTAATGGCTCGAATTTATAATAAATTCGAAATTCGACCATGGGAATAGTGGGGAAGTAAAATCCTTTTACCGCAACTGAATTGAACGATCGAAGTGGGTGGTCGAATTAAAATTTAAAGGGGAAGTTATTCGACCATCGAATATCCGGATAAAAATTTTATTCGAATATTTGAATCATTCGAATTCGAATAGTCGATGGTCGTATTTGCCTAATTTGCATATTTGAAGATTCTAATTTAATACAAATTAGATCGAACTTCGAATTATTCATGTGAATTTTGTAAATCTGCCCCCAAGTCTTTATTAAGAAATAACCGAAACTCCGCCTGCGCTCCTCTTCAGAAAAGGCAATGATCCATCATGCAGCACTCAATTTCTTCTCCCTGGCTTTCTCCTATAAAGCAGAGAGGAAAAATCGTGCACCGCATGATGGATCGCCAAATCGCCTTTTCTGAAGAGGAGCACAAGCTGAGTTTTGTTAAGTTATTTCTTAATAAAGATTTAGGGGCTGATTTACTAAATTCACATGAAGGATTCGAAGTTCGATCGAATTTTCAAAAAGATTCAAATTCGAATTTTCGAATGTTTTTGAAGACCACTTTGACCAGTAAATGTGGAAAATTCAATCAAATTATTTGAATAATTCATACGAATATTCGACTATTTGACTGTCAAAGTACTTCCCCTTTAAATTTTTATTCAACTGCCTAGTTTGCCAGATCCAAGCTACCGAATTGGGTTTCATTATTTTTGAATAAAAAAACATTTGATTGATCGATAAAATAGTTCAGATCGATTCGAACGGTTTATCGATCGAAAATTTGCTATTCGAACGCTCGACCAATCGAATTGTGGTAAAATCGAATTAGAAGGATTTTACTTCCCTGCCTAATTACATGGTCGAATTTTTTTATTTTTTCAATTTGAAATTCAACCCTTAGGGGCAGATTTATCATTGGTCGAATTTCGAATTGAAAAAAATTCGAAATTCGACCATGGGAATAGTAGGTGAAGTAAAATCCTTAAAATTCAAATATCGAATTTGAAGGATTTTACCGCAATTCGATCGATCAACTTTTTTTTTTATTCAGTCAAAAATAATGATTCCCAATTCGGTAGCTTTCATCTGGAGAACTAGGTGGTCGAATAAAAATTTAAAGGGAAAGTACTTCAACCATCGAATAGTTGAATATTCGAATAAAATTTTATTTGAATATTCGAATTATTCAAATTCGAATATTCGATGGTCTAATTTGCATATTAGAAGATTCGAATTTGGATCTTTTTGAAATCAAACTTGAATTATTCATGGAAATTTAGTAAATCTGCCCCTTAGCGATTTAAAAGTTTTTCATTCTACACTAACAAATATTTTGTTAAAAAAATTGATGTTACTTAGTTACAACTTAGTTGCTACACGTGGCTTATTGTGTTTTTTTGTTTACTTGAATTATTATTATTTATTATTATTATTATTATTAATAAATGGTAATAAATTAAAGGTTAAGTACCGGAGGAAAATGAAAGAACAGAAACAGATAATATGTGATTGATAAAATAAATTGTGAAACCTTGGTTCTGACCACCTAAGGCTTGTTTGTTATACATTTACAGGATGAACTAGCAAAGAAAAAGTCCAAATATTCTCTATACAATGAAGAGGAATCTGCCAAGAAATGCAAAGCCATCCTGCAGAAACTGAGTGAGAATCTGGAGAGAAATATATCAGAGGGGAAATTCTCCAAACCAGGCGGATATCAATGGTTCCTCAAAGAGAAGAACTCGCTAGTGGATGATTATAATGGAAGTAAAGGCAAAGGGGTTAAGGTACAATGTTCTGCTCTACTTAACTCTTATTTTCATCTTATAAAATTGAAATATGAAACATTCACTAATTATCAGCCCTGGGGTAAGATCTAGATGCCAGTGGGTCATGGCATATCATCACTGGGGGTGCCGCCAGCCAAATGGGGCACTTTGATAGGACAAGAGATTTATCATATAGGATAAAATAATCTAAAATCAACCAAATCTGGCAGCATAGATTTTTCCCTGTACTAAGCACATTTCTCAGATCAATCCAATTGTATTATCGTTTTGAACGAACATATGTTTACTTCTTTAAATTTATTAGAACACTGTTACACTTTATATAACAGAGTAACACTTGACTGGTTTGATTAAAGAAAGTAGATTATACTAAACTGTAGCTTGGGGCTTAGAGTAAGACTGTCAATTTTATTGACTGCATTTAGAATGGAAGGTACATGTTTACTCAGTATTCACACTTTTTAATGTGGATAATTGCTGGTCTTTGGAACCATAAGAGTAGACGGAAGGACCCCAAATGCGTTTCTCTCCAACAAAATGTAATCGAGATTAATTATGTTTTTCTATGATGACGTATCCCTTTTTTTTCTTATATATATATACTGTATTTATACAGGCTCTAGAGATACTACAGGAATTTCTAACAGAAAAGGAAACGATAGAGGCTGCTATTTTACAGGCAGATCAGTCACTTACAAATAAGGAAAAGGAAATAAAAGGTGAGCAGGAAGGTTTAGATATTTGTATCGTCCATTTATCCAGTGTAAACAAATTTCCATGTTTTTAACCCACAGTTCTGTGTTCTTCTTCCCCTGGAGTTTTAGGATCATTATGAGTAATTGTTATGCACCAGTAAGGATGCTAATTTGCATCTGTTGAGGTAGGTTCCACGCAAGTTGCAGAACTATTTCCCCACTGTTTGTTATAATATTGCAGCATTAAAAGTGGCATCAGGTGTACAATTTAGTAGTAGAGTAAATAGCTGTAACACCAGCAGGTCTAGGCTACTAGATATGCCTGAACTTGCTTGTAATTCATCACACCTAGTTGGGTTGGCACAGGGTCAGACTGGGGGGCCCAACTTTATGTTGATGTGCTTAATAAGATATTTCACGCGTATATGTTTGGAAACGTTGCCTGTTACTCAATATTTATTCAGGTTAAAGTATGCGTTGTCCCATTTAATATTTAGCACTAGGCAAGAACCTACCAGATAAAATAAACTTTGTGTAAAATGCAATCTTGATTGGATAGAAGGTATTGACTCCCCTCCACCTCAAATTTATGCTTCATCATTAAAATATATATGACTTTAAAAAATGGAGAACCAATCCTGCACCTTCTCTAAGAGACCTGGGGATATCTATGGAGCATGAACCAAAAGGGATTCACTGAGCTGTAGAGCAGTGTCAGACTGGGACACCAGGGGCCCACCCAAGAACCTTAGACCAAGGGCCCACCCAAGAACCTTAGACCAAGGGCCCACCCAAGAACCTTAGACCAAGGGCCCACCCAAGAACCTTAGACCAAGGGCCCATGCAAAACCTTAGACCAAGGGCCCACGCAAAACCTTAGACCAGGGGCCCACCCAAAAACCTTAGACATGGGGCCCAAATAAAAACCTTACACTAGGGGTCCAACCAAAAACCTTACACCTTACTTTCTTTCTTACTACTTTTCTGTACATGCTATAATCTATTATTACATCTATTTAGCCTCTTTGTTCTCATACGTAGAAATAGGGAATGGCCATGAAATAGACCAAATATTTAACAGCATGAGGGCCCACTTAGTATCCCGGTGGCCCAGTCCGACACTGCTGTAGAGTATAGGTTAAATAGGAAAATGTATGACAATAGCTAGACTTAGGGGCCGATTTACGAAATTCACCTGAAATAATTGAAGTTTGATCGAATAACGATCGTACAAATTTTTCGTGACATCGTAAAGTGAAATTTGGCCTCTTTGATAATCGAATATCGAATAGATTGAATAATCGGATATTTGATCATTCGATGATTGAAGGAATCAAAATGAAAAATCTATTTGACTGCCTACTTCACCAGATTGAACCTACAATAGAAGCCTATGGGAAGCTCCCTGCTAGAATACCATTCATACGATCTGATCGTTCGAATCATACAAATTTTTCGGACTCTCGAAGGAAACTTCACGATTTTTTCGTGAAATTGAACAATCGTGTATCCAGAAATCGGATATAGAGCAAAATGATGGCTTAAAACAAGTCGAATACTTATCGAATTGCAAATTTGGTCGAGCTAATTATGGGGAATAATAGTAAATTTGCCCCCTAGTTACTGGACATTTTACAGCATCATGAAAAGGAATCACACAAATTCTATAAATCAAGGTTCTGCTGCCAAGTTCTAACATCTTCTTCTGTTCTGCTTTAAACAAAGTCCTACGCCTAGGTGCAATAATCTCCATTCAACCTTCATATTGTGAAGTAAAGAATAACCAGCACTCAAGCCTTTTCACCTTCCAAAATTGTAGGTGCACGTCACATGTTATCCACATCAGCTCTGTATACCAAAATTGTAGAAGACAGCCCCATCAAAGAATATACATTTAAAAAAACAAGTTGCATTTTTCAGATCCAAGCCATGTAAAGCTAATGAAGGCTTTTAAAACGAATATTCGTTGAGGGTGCCGTCTTCTACAATTTTGGAACCTTCATATTGCCACAGTACCATATCATGCCTACTGTATATTAAGGTATTTCCCTGTATAAACATCTAACATAACCAATAACTAGCGAGACTGTCACTGCTCCATCTAAAGTTAAGCTAAATACCACAACCTTTTCTATAACTGGTGAATGCAACTATCTTCCATTCAGAACAGAGAGCCCAGACTGAAGCTGCTGAGAGGGAAAAGCAAATAGCGGAAGAACAAAACAGACGCTTAGAGATAGACCTGGAGAATCAGATGAAAAGCCTGGAAAATCATAAGAGAGTGTTGGAGGAGAGGATGGAAGAGGAGAGAAAACAGACTATAAAGCAAAATGAATGGATGATAAATGAGAAGCTAAAGGTACAGTACACAATCCAAACAGCAGATTGGGTGGAACTAAACCATGATCATTTATAAGATTACAGCATAATAGCCTGTATATCAAACTAACGTATATACTGTGGGCTGTTCCCATACATTTCAAACCTGGACTACATTATTACTTACAGAGTTCCAATATCAACAACTGCAGTTTAACACAGTATATGTAGTGTAAAGGTTGAGGTGCAGCATAACAAACAGCAGGAGAGGACCAGGTTGGACATTACAGAGATAATTATTTTAGAAATGTGGTGTATGAGATCTATGCGGAACCTTCCAGGCTGCAAAAAAGATAGAAATAGATATAGAAATAGATATATAGAAATAGATATAGATATATAGATATATAGAAATAGATATATATTGCAATATATTTAAGCTGGCCAACTACGTCAAAGTCATCCCATATCTGGCCAGTCCTACTGTCAATTTTCATCTGATTCATTAAGAATTCTATTGCTTCATTATACATTTTACAAAGGGACTAAGTTTTACCTGCAACTTACTTGATGCTTTCAGAGTAAAATTCCCAATCTGCCCTTTTATTAGACACCAGTGGGATCACCTGACTTTTACTCTGAAAGCAGCAAGTAAGTTGCGGGTAAAACTTAGTCCCTTTGTAAAATGTATAATATATATAAATTATATATAAAATCGTTTACCTTTTTTAAAGGACAAGGAAAGTTAAACTAAAGAAGTGTGTATAAATGTTGTACATGATGTTTTGTGCTTGTGTACCAGCCCAAGGCAACCACAGCCCTTTAGCAGTAAAGATCTGTGTCTCCCCAGTAGATGCCCCAGTAGCTCCCCATCTTCTTTTCTGCTGATTCACTGATTCACATGCTCTGTGCTGCTGTCACTTACTGAGCTTAGGGACCCACTCACAATATACAGTACGCTAAGGGGCAGATTTATCAAGGGTCGAATTTCGAGGGTTAAAAACCCTCGAATTCAACCCTTGAATTTTTCCAGAATTAAAATCCTCCTAATTCAATTATAGAATTTGTAGCATTTTACTGCTATTCGATACATCAAACGGTCGAATAGAAATCATCCGATTTCTCGAAAAATTCAACAATTTTAAGCGTTCGATCGAATGATTTCTATTCGATCAAAAAAACGTAGAAAAAGCCTATGGGGGCTTCCCATAGGCATACAGTATATAGCAACTCAATAGGTTTAATCTGTCGAAGTAGGCAAGCGAAGGGAAAGTACTTCGACCACCGAATGGTCAAATGATCGAACTTTTTTTATTCAAATTGTTCGAATCATTCGAATCGATTGAATTTAGCAAATTCGATGGTCAAAGTAGCCAAAAATAATTAGAAAATTCATAGTTTTTGCATTCAAATCCTTCACCCGAGCTTAGTAAATGTGCCCCATAGTGTAATAGAAATATAGTCACAGTATAAGGCTGATTAGTCATTAATACTGATAATTAGAAACCAGTGCAATTAGCTGCATCAGAATTTAATAATCAGCAAACCTGTAGCTTCAGCTTATATTACAGGCCAAACTTATTTTCTGCTTGATAGTTTGCAACTAAGTAGTGATGGCGAATTTAAAAACACAGTCGAAAACTAGTTATCTCGTTTTGGACACGGGCGTCCATTTTTGGACAAATGTGCGCCGGGGTCCAAAAATGGATGCCTGCACCCAAAACAAGATGTCGGCAGCGTTTCGAAAATTTCTCTGGAAATTTGTGCAAAAATTCGTCAAAACGCCCCAGATTCGCCCATTGCTACCCCTAAGCTTAGCTTCTCAACAGATGCTCAGAGCCCACTGAGCATGTGAGTGTCACAGACACTTTCCAAGATGGTGACCCCCTGTGATAAGTTTGAAGTCCTGGATCATTGCTGCTATTGACAAGCTGAAACTGTAGCCTCCTGCAATAAGTTCACTATATAAAAAATTGTATTTTTAGCCCTATTTGTTTTTAGGGTTTAATTCTCCTTTAAGGGCAACTAAACCCCTGATTATGCCTTGTCCAGATTTTACAAACTTGACAGAGTGTGCGTATATGTATTACGAGGGTGTATTTGTATGGAAATCACAGGTTGACTTGTCACTAAAATCTTTGCAAATTGTTGTTTTCCTTCTGTGAGCTTAGGAACAAGAAGAGATGCTGAAGAAAGGATTCAGCCAAGAATCTGAAATGCTGAAAGATCAAATCAGAGATCTGAAGCAACAAAATACTGCTACTTCTGGTAGGTCTCTGCTTGGAGAAATTGTCGAAGCAATTTTTCTGCCCCTCGCTTTAGCAGGTAGGTCTCACAATAATTTGCCTCACAATAATTTGTTTAATTCTAAATGAATCCATAACATTAAAATAATGGACTGCTAATCAAGAAAAGAATGTGGATGAGGAATAATAACGTGCTTGCTGCTTTACACTAGTGATGGGCGAATTTGTGGCGAATTCCCGCGAAAATTCACGAGAAAAATTAGTTGCGCGTTGTTTTTGACGCAATGTGACGAAAACGACACGACGCGCGTCTAAAACGACGCGTCAAGAACGTGCCGCGACTCACTGGAAATTCGCAAATTATTCGGCGAAGCGAAACTGGGTAGATTCGCCCATCACTACTTTACACCTGTCTGTAATTGTGGGTGTCCTACATTCCTCTGCATCCTCTCCTCATTCACTCCTTCATGGTCCTGTACCAACTGGCATCAGTGCAACACTAGCTCCCATTTGTAAATTCTGTGCAGGGTTCATGTCAATATGACTATTATGTGGATGGGGCATGGATGGTCTCTTACGAGCCCTACATATACATGTGATTATGCAGGTGCAACAAAATAGTGCACAGGGGCATGCAAGAGAACCTTGGGCTTAAAGGTTAATTAAACCTTAAAAATTAATGAATGTAAAATTGATGAGGGGGCTATTCTAAGCACTTCTTCGATGTACATTCATTATTTTCTTTTAATTCCAAGATTTTAAGAGATGCATGGACTGTTGATGTGAATGAATTTTATTCCAACAGTGCCACCTGCTGGTCATTTTCCAACCAGTCTGACCACCAGGTAGTCAAGGAAGTTGCCAGGAGAAAGAGGCTGCGCTGATGTTTTCTGGTGAGGAAAGATTTGAGAAAGGTTTCTTATTTTTTTTTCCTAAGCAGAAGAACATCAGAGCAGCCTCTTTCTCCTGACAACTTCCTTGACTACTTGGTGGTCAGACTGGTGAGAAACTGACCAGCAGGTGGCGCTGTTGTAATAAAATTCATTCATATTAACAGTCCATGTATCCTTTAATATCTTGGAATCAAAAGAAAATAAATAATTAATGTACATTGCAGAAGTGCTTAGAATAGCCCCCCTCATCAATTTTACATTCACTTATTTTTAAGGTTTACTTATCCTTTAAAGGAGAATTCAACTCTTCCCACGCTAACCCCACTGCGTCCAGGATTCGGCCTTCTCCAGCAGAATTTGGCCAAATCCTTGTTCCTGGCCAAACCGTATCTGAACCCTAATTTGCTTAAACAAATTAGAGGCGGGAAGGGAAATCACGTAACTTTTTTGTCACAAAGAAGTAAATGTTTTTTCCACTTTTTACCTTCCTGTCACTAAATTGCACATGCAAATTAGGATTCTGATTTGGTTCGGTATTCAGCCGATTCAGTGCATCGCTGGTTGTCACGCCAAGATGCAGTAGTCGGTATACAGAAAACAAATCTGTGTGTTACTTTTGAATAAAATAATTTGATTAATTTTTTTTGATAATTGTGTATTTACCTGTTTCCCCCCTGTTTGCTCTTAGTTACAGGAAAACCACTAAGATCCCTTTTAAAACGCTGAACAGTCAATCACAGATGAGAAAAGATGGGGAGATACACCATCCATTAACCTCAAAAGTGCTTCTGCTCATTCTACTCATTAGTGCTGAAATGCTGATTGTTCTACATGGATGTAACAGACAGACTATGTACTTTCTCTATAGCCGCCTTCCCCCAGCTTCCACAGAACTCACATTGGGGGGGGGGGGGATGTAATTAAAGTCACAAAGCGCAAAACATTGCGCACCAATAAGAGTTAAAATCAACATCTCGCAATGTAATATTGTTCCTTAAATGGTTATTGCATTGTGAATCGTTATTGCGCATTGCAAATTGTAATTAAGTAATTAAGTGCTTGAAGGTGTCATAATCTTTTGGAATAAACATAACGCATTTTTCAGTAAGAAGTTTCATTATAGTGACAGCGCATTAGCGGAAACTATAAAATTCTAAACCGTTTCCGGGTTCGCCAAAGGTACATTATGTTCGCGCAAAGCAAAATTTATTTGCGCAACGGCTTAACTGTTTGCACTGCGAATAGTTTTTGCGTTACCAACTTATATTACATTCCCCTAATTGTGTGTGAAATTAAATTAGCACCAGGAGCTTTTCCAGAATGCAACATTTTCTCCAGAATTCTAGCACAGCAGCTCAAACATATAGCACAGATACTGGAAAAGGTTTACAGCAAAAGGCTTGATGCAGTGTGAGATCTATAATTATGGCTTAAAGCAGAACAAAGCTACAGAAGCAGTTTATTGCCAATAGATTAGCCACAATAGTGCAAGCTATCACATCATATTTATACTGCAGAATGCTTTACCATATCTGAGTAAACAGCTATAGAACCGCTCTCTGTTTAGGATAGCAGCTGCCATACTAGCTTGGTGTGACATCACTTCCTGCCTGAGTTTCCTTCTGTTCACTCATAGCAGGGAGGGGGAAAAGGAAGGGAGAGTTGGGAGTGAGAAACAAACTGAGCATGCTCAAGCCCTAGCCCTGGAGGTTTAAGCTGGAAACAGGAAGTCTGATACAGGAACCCATGTGTACACAATAGAAGGAAAGAAATGCTGTGTTTCTTTAGAGGGTTTACTGATGTATTTATATAGACTTTTGCTTAAAAGCTTACTTAGTTTTCAGCCTTTCCTTATTTTGGGGATTTCTCCAGCATGTACTTCATGTTTTTTTCTGTAAACAAGTAAAATTGCATATTATGATATGTAACCATAGGCAGATTTTCATTAAGGCTTGGGGAGGCTAAGCCTTCCCAAAACTGTTTGCATGAAAAAATTAAAGAAAATTTCAAAGAAAAAAAATTAAAAACCTGACTGACTAATGTGTCTATTTGAGTTTGTCTGGGGGAGGGGCAATGGGTGCTGCTGGGGGAGGGGCCAAGCGACAAAACAGTTTCTAATCCTCCATCTGCTTGTTTGGTATGTGAGGAGTGTTTCATACTTACATTACACAAAAAATAAATACCATCAATGGTCAATAGTAGTTCCACTGATCTATTCAGGTAGGTGTTATCTGAAACTGGAAAAGGAATGAAGGTGTGATGTAGCCATTATATTACCACTGTGACCAGATCTCTCTTTCACACCTCTGTGAATTTTAGAGAACACCTATTTGTATAGTTCAGTGGAACCATTGTGTTTCTTTAAAGGGGATGTTCACCTTCCAGAATGTTAAACAGAAATCAAGACTTGCTTTCCTTTTACTTTTTACTGTTTTTCCAAAATTGAAGCATAAAATGTAATGTTCCTGTATGTGGGGTTTCAGTCTGGCAGCTCAGTGATCCAGGAGCATCTGAACTGTAACAATTTGCTACAATTAGTTGATACAATTAGTTACAATGTTTATTAGCAGGATATGAGGAATATTAGCAACTATTGTATCAATTCAATTCACCTTTCTCTGGATCAGCTAACAGATCAGTTTGGCTACTTTCACTTACACACAAATGTTGTGTTGATGGTTGAATGCACGTTTTTTCTCATCCTCATCGACTATAGACAGCACTACGAAATAAGTTGGCGCTATAGAAATACATGTTAATTATATTATATTGTATTACTTTGATACTGCAGAAACATCTGCATTATACTTTGTATGTATACAATCTAACATAAATGACAATTAACATATCCCTTGTGTTCTATGTTAAAGTAGAACAATAAACATGCATTAATGTTAAACAACCCAATCATTAGCCCTGATTTCCAGTAAAGTGGATGAACTGAACTTTTTCTATAATTTTGATAATAAGAGAGTCCTATGTATATTATTTTCAAAATAGTCTGGGCTTCATATGCAGCGTGTGGACCCATCAGTTAGTAGCTCTGACCATGTATGGGACAGATTTCAGATTGTAGTGCATTTTTAGACAATTACAACTGAATTACAACTGTTGCCAATGCTTATAATATAGGATTGAATCAGCTGTTTCTGCCAGTGGAAAATCACTGTTGTAAAAACTGTTGAAGTAACATTATGGCTCTTACACACAAGTGTTTTTACCTGCGCTCCCCTGCGTTCCATCTTGTTGTGTTCAGCCGCAGGGGAGCACAGGTATAGACGCAATTAATGCTTTTCAATGGGGCTGTACTCACACGAATGCATGTAGGCACCAAACGCAGGTTCAGACGCAACATGCTGCATTTTTCCTGCTTTCGGCACCTACATGCGTTTGTGTGAGTACAGCCCCATTGAAAAGCATTGAGTGCGTCTATACCTGCGCTCCTCCACGGCTGAACACAGCAAAACGAACGCAGGGGAGTGCAGGTAAAAACGCTTGTGTGTAAGAGCCCTTAGACTTAGCCTACCCAAACAAAAAAATCACCCTCCGCCTATGTATCTAACAAAGGACAGTGCTGTTTCATCACTTTACTTATTTTGTGTGTGATTTTGTAGTCTAAGGTTTTCCGAGGCTGTATATATATAGAAATATGCCAATGGTGCTGGATACGTGATTCCAGAGTTCTGCATCAGTCTCCTATTTACCTAAACCGGCCTACCATCTCCTCTTTCCAAGGGTTTTTGTTTATGTAGTTGTTTGTTTTAATTGCATGCTTATTTATTTTTATCCTTTAGTTATACAGTATAGCACCAACATTTTCCAGAACACTTTACAGTGAATATATAATAGTTACCATAGATCCCTGCCCCAGTGGAAGTGGAAACAAGAGGGTGCTTGATTCCAATGGATTTTAGAGGAAGGGAGTTGTTTACTAAAACTAGACGTTTTCCTGTTTTTAAAGGAGAATTAAACCCTAAAACTAAATATGGTTAAAATGCCATGTTTGATATATGAACTTATTGCACGAGGCAAAAGTTTCAGATTGTCAATAGCAGCAATGATCCAGGACTTGAAACTTGTCACAGGGGGTCACCATCTTGGAAAGTGTCTGTGACACTCACATGCTCAGTGGGCTCTGAGCAGCTGTTGAGAAGCTAAGCTTAGGGGTCGTCACTAATTATCCAGCAGAAAATGAGCTTCCCTGGCTGTAATATAAGCTGATGCTACAGGTTTGCTGATTATTAAATTCTGATGCAACCAATTGCACTGGTTTCTAATTATCTGTATTAATGACTAATCAGCCTTATATTGTGACTATATTTCTGACAATAGGGGGCAGATTTTCAAAATTTGTGTGAAGAATTCGAAGTTCGATTCGAATTTGCATAAAATTTGAATTTGAATCTTTGATTACGCAAATTAGGCAAATTCGACCATCGAATAATTTGAATATTCGAATATAATTTCATTTGAATATTCGATGGTTGAAGTACTTCCCATATTCGACCACCTAGTTCGCCAGATACAAGCTGCCGAATTGGGGACCATTATATTTGATTGAATAAAAAAAAATTTGATAGATCGATAAAATCGTTCGAATTGATCGGTTTGAACGATCAATCTAATTTTTTTCTATTCGATATTTGAATTCGAAGGATTTTACTTCATATGGTCGAATTTCACATTTTTTTTATTTGAAATTCAACCAGTAGTTAATCTGCCCCTATGTGTACTGTATATTGTGAGTGGGTCCCTAAGCTCAGTAAGTGACAGCAGCACAGAGCATGTGAATCAGTGAATCAGTAGAAAAGAAGATGGGGAGCTACTGGGGCATCTACTGGGGAGACACAGATCTTTACTGCTAAAGGGCTGTGGTTGCTGCGGGCTGGTACACAAGCACAAAACATCATGTACAACATTTATACACACTTCTTTAGTTAGGATTTCATTTAATAAAAACAAACTAGACCTAACTCACATCCACAAAATCAGATAGAAAAAGTCAGGACAGGAAACAAATCTACAAAATCGTGCAACAAATCAAATCATGCTAATTTTTTTAATTGTTTGCTAAACAAACTAAAATTTATGGAGTTGTTGCAAAAAACATGAATTATTTGATTTTTTAAACAGAAGCCAGTGTCAAACAAACACCCCATATTCATTGAGTGTTAAAAACTAGGGATGGCGCGAACTGTTCGCTGGCGAACTTGTTCGCGCGAACATCGGCTGTTCG
>CM044444.1:96657925-96699057 GCA_024363595.1 Xenopus borealis
TTAGATGTGCTGATTTAACCCCATTTGACAGCTGGAATGAGTCAGAATTGATCATTTGAAAGACCAATTGGAAAGTTGCTTATAATTGGTCATTTGATAAATTACCAAAAGTTAACGTAAAGATGAATCTCCTTTTTAAGCAACATTGGCATATACTGGCTTCAGATAAAACTCTTGAACAATATGTTGGTACCTGACCTTCTATTGCATGAAGATGAGCCCCCATTAGTAAAGATCATCTGACCATAACCCTCTATATATTAATATTGAATCAACATGTATGCCCAGTATCCCTGTATGGAGGGTTCACACTGTGCCTGTCATGACATGCTGGGGGACTTCACACTTTGTTCACACTGTGCCTGCCATGAATACACTGTGCCTGTTATGAAAATGCAGAGGAGCACTCTCCTTGTCATAAAATGCTGGGGGCCACTCACTGTGCCTGTTGTGAAATGCTGGGGGGGGCTGTTGTAAAATTGTCTCACCAAGGAGGATGCTTTAGGAATAAAGTCGAGGTTCAAGGTACAGGCAAGGGTTAAGGCAAAATCATGGTCAAAGTCCAGGCTAGAGTTCAAAGGCAGGCAGAATAATATCAGAGTCCAAGTCCAGACAGGGTCAGAAGTCCAGAAAACAGGTTAACACCCAGGAATGTCTCAAACAAACGCTATAATCGAGCATCGAACCCGTGACCTGGAAGTCCTTAAATATTAAAATTTTGCGCCAGGCTCACGACATCATCATGCCGGCTTTATTACGCCGACGACGCTCCATGTGGTCCATGTTGGATACGGCACCGAGGTAGACAGACGCACTGTCTGGCACTCATGACAAATTGATGGATGAGTCCAAGATACAAAAGACTTTCCTACGCCTCTCTCTAAATTCTCAAACCTGAGAGTGTGTGGCTGTGGATGAGCTCACATACAAAGTAGAAGAGTTGCCAGTAAAGGAAACAATTCAGAGGCACCAAACTTAACAAGCCTGGCTTTGTGAAACATATGCAAATCCAAGAAAACCGCAGTACACCAATCCAGTTTCCAGTTTTTGAAAGTGATTTATTGGCTCTTAGTAGACAATACCAAGGCAACGTTTCGGACCACACTGGGCCCTTTATCAAGCCCCAGACACCCAGGCACCATTCCCTTGATCACCACCTGGGAACCAATTAAAACTAACAATACTTACTTATAGGGCCACTAAACCCAACTATAAATGTGTCCCAATGTAAAAGTCCAAAACAAAATAAAATAAAATATGCTTTCTGTCGTTGTCGTTTCCGGGACTACATGGATCTCCCAATATCCTCAAAGTTACACCAGTGATAGCACCAGAAATCCCAGCACTCAGCTGCTAGAAAGCAACAAATGTGTATAGTGCGGTGTTTAGTGCTTCAAATATACACCATATATTGGTGAGTTAGGAAAACAGGTGCACAAAAACGATTCCTAGTTTTCCCAGGGGATTGCAAGGGTTTTAAATATCTTAACAAAACTTCTACTTGGCACGCACACCACGACTCAGGAAGATGCGGTGATTAAAAAAGGTTCTTTATTTCCCAATATCCAATTTTCCAATATCTTAGATTTAGTAGACCACAACCCAAACCACCCACTTGAGTATTAAAGGGCAAGGAAAGGCAAAGAAATAAAATTCCATTTTTACTTTCTTTAATGAAAAAGAAATCTATCTCCAATATACTTTAGTTTTAAAATGTGTACCGTTTTTATAAGAAACCTGACTGTATGCAGTGAAATTCTCCCTTCATTTAGTGCTACTAGCAGGGAAACAATCATACTTATGAACAGCAGGGGGAGCCCCTGCCTTACTTACCAGCCATGCAGAACTCAATCAGCTTTGTTTTTTGATTATTTATCTAGAAGTTAGGGACCGTCTGACAATTCCTATCCACAGCACTAAATGAAGGGAGAATTTCACTGTATACAATCAGGTTTCTTATAATAACAGTACACATTTTTTTAATTAAAGTATATTGGAGATAGATTTCTTTTTCATTAAAGAAAGTAAAAATGGGATTTTATTTATTTGCCTCTCCTTGCCCTTTAAGCAACAGCTGAGAAAAGTGTGGTTGAGCTGTGCAGTGCACCAGGTTTTAGTGTCTCTAAATAATACAAAATGTTTTCTCTAGACAAGCTATCCAGTATATTGCACACAAAACTATGGTTTATTAAGTTAACGGGAGGGGAGGGAGGGGAGACCAATAGAGGGGAAGGGCAGGGTAGGGAGGTAGGGTAATTTTTGCTAAATATGCCCCATTATGTCAACAAAAAATTAATTGTGCAAAGTGCAATATATTGATGCAAAGTTTTATCTTTGTAATGTGCTTTTAATGGTTGTATATTGTTTGTTAACAGCTGCTTAATTGCAGAATGTAGGCAAGCTCATGTACTAAAAAAATAGTAGCTGCTCAATGTTACATAGTGGGTTAGTCCTATCCCTTACAATTTCTCTCTTTGTTTTGTATCATGTTAATAACCACAATGTAACATTATTACCCAATATTTGAGAATAGGTACAGCTTGCTCTTAACTTGTTAGTACAGGTATGGGACCTGTTATCCAGAATGCTCGGGACCTGGAGTTTTCCAGATAATGGATCTGTCCATAATTTAGATCTTCATACCTTAAGTCTGCTAGAAAATCATGTAAACATTATATAGGCTGGTTTTGCTTCTAATAAAGATTAATTATATCTTAGTTTGCATCAACTACAAGCTACTGTTTTATTATTACACAGAAAAAGGACATCATTTCTTTACATTTGGGTTAAATGGATAAAATGAAGTCTATGGGAAATGGCTCTCCCGTAATTCATAACCTTCTGGATAAGGGGGTTTCGAGATAATGGATCACTTACCTGTATAGGCATTTGATAAGCTAGTTGCAAGCAACAAGGGCATACAAGTGGGTGCAGCTTAAATATCACCCTTTTATGCAATTTAAATAAAGCTATTGAGAGTAATTTAATATAGAAAAGGGTGCCCTGGAAAAAACAGAACACAACAACTCCAGGGTCCACATTTGCCTGTATACTCTATTGGGGTTATGTAATAAAAGTCACTAAGTTTGCCCAGGAGCAGTAACCTACAACAACCAATCAGCCCTGACAACTGCCTCCATGTTTTTATTTATTGAATCCGAATAATAAGATTCCTTCAAATTCTAAGCTCAAGCCTATATCCAATGAAAGAAAGACATTGACAACTCTGTTTTTGGCTGCTCATTATCATATATAATTTCTTATATGAGCCAATTTAGTTGGCAGGAAGCTCTAAAAACTAAAACAATGGGAAAGAGTTCCAAAGAGTCCTTTAGACTTATATGGTCTCCTTATTGTGAGGCCTGTGATTCCAAAACGAAAGGTCACATTTCTAGGTTTTTTGGAATGTTTTCTCGAAATCAATGGACTTTTTCTTTATTTTCTTTTTAATTGTCTTCACATCCACTGGTTCAGTAAGTTTTTGTTAGTTTTTCTATGTTTCTTTTTGTATCTATAAATGTATAAGAATGGTCTCAGGAAAAGGCCATAGTTAACCTGAATGCCACCCACCTGTCCTGTGTAGTGATGGGCGAATTCCCGCGATTCGCCGCTGGCGAATAAATTTGCGAAACGGCAGCAAAAATTTGCCGCCAAAAAATTCGCCTACAAAAACGAGTCGCGCGTCGTTTTGACGCGACGCGACGAAAACGACGCGATGCGCGTCTCGTTTCACGTATTTTTCGCCAATTCGCGAATTTCTCTGGAAATTCGCAAATTTTTCGGCTAAACGCGGGAGTTTCGCCCATCACTAGTCCTGTGCAAGTGCATGTGTATCCCTGACCTGATAAAGAAAACGCACAGTGAAACCCAGAATTCACCTCCATTAGTGATTGCATTGAGATGTATTCATTATCCAATTGGTAGCAGTAACTCTTTAGAAAAAATTAATTATGGAAAAAAATGTTCTAAAGATACCTGTACCAGTCCCATTTCATATTGTCCTCAATGTGATAAGACTAATGTTTCTCTTCTCCATTATTTATGGTCTTGCCCTAAGATTAGTTTATTTTGAAGGGAGGTCACTAGTTTCTTGAACACTAGATTGAGACAACTATCTCCATGTTTTTCTTTATTGAATCTTCCGAATAATAAGATGCCTTCAATTTCTAAGCTCAAGCCTATATCCAATGAAAGAAGGACATTGACAACTCTGTTTTTGGCTGCTGCCAGGAAAGCTTTATTTAATTACTGGTTACAGAATGAGCCTCCGTCATTATCATATATCATTTCTATGTCATTTCTAGTTTTTTTGGAATGTTTTCTTGAAAACAATGGACTTTTTCTTTATTTTCTTTTTAATTGTCTTCACATCCACTGGTTCAGTAAGTTTTTGTTAGTTTTCTTTTTGAATCTATAAATGTTATTATTTTTTTTTAAATAATAAGCCATTGTACCTATTACGGTATACTGTTCCATTTGAGGCTGCTTGGTATTTATTGATTTCACTTGTTTATGTATGAAAATATTTTAAAACTGAAACATGACTACTTTTTCTTCTCTTCTCATATTTAGTTATCCTACATCTCCCACAATTCAAAGTCAAACTGATAGTTACACCTACCTTTGTATAACACCTCAAATTTTTCAAAGTTTCTTGAGAGCATTCTTGGAGGTCATTTATAAAGAGTGGGCAAATTTCCCATGGCAACCAATCAGATGATTGCTTTCAGCGCTTAACCTGCAGCTGAAAAAAGTGAACCACTGATTGGCTGCTTTAGATTACTACCCAGGTGCAAATTTGCACAGTGTTTATAAATAAACCTCATTGTTTACTTTTATGTTGTTAAAGTTATCACATTTTGCTGAATGTATTTATACTGTATAAATGTTGTTCTCTGAATTAAACAGTAACAGACTGATTCTCATCAACATGCCATTTCAAGGAAATCCGAAATCAGATATGAAAGTGAAACTGGGATAAAATTGTCTGTAACTGTTAAGCAGAGCAAGATGAGTTGGAGGGAGCTGAAGGTCAAGCTCTCCTTCCAAAAATAGATGTTTAATGAAGCACAGGAAAATGATATTATCCTGCACACATTCTAGCTGTATAGTGTAGGTGCTTATTTTTGAATTCCAAGCTTGAAAGCAAGTTTTAATTGCATAAAAACAAAGTATAGTGTCAAGTAGAGCCTCTTGTAGGCTGTAATTCCACAGGGGTCACCAAATGACCCATCACAGCCCTTATGTGGCAACCCAAGGGACTTTTTCATGCTTGTGTTGCTCCCCAACTATTTTTACAATTGAATGTGACTCACGGTTAAAAAAAGGTTGTGGACCTCTGATCTAGAGAAACAAGTGCAACGTTTTTGATTGACTTTGCACCTGCCATGAAAAATGTTCTACCGATGCCCATGCATATGTCTATGTCATTACTTTAATGCTATAAATAGAAAGAGCAGGAAGAAAATTCTTTCACTTTCACTACATAAGACTGAAACTAGGATGAGACACTATAAAAGGGACATAGCACACGGCAAGAGTTTTGTTCCCTGTACAGAAGGCAAGCATTGAGTCCAGCAAGGTAATTTGATTATTTTTTAATTATATTTCATGACAATTACATAACATAACAGGATAATGATGGGTATCAATACATTTGCTGTATTTATTCTTTATTTTATATGTGTGTGTGTACAGGGTCGGACTGGGGCCTCTGACCCCCTAGCCCATACTTCTCAGACAAGGCGTACATGCGCAGACGCAGACGCACACATACGCAGCCGCATGTCAAGCATGTGCGAATGGCGTTTCAACTCGTTTTTTTTTAGGGCCAGAAGATTGAGATCAGGTGTCTGGCCATGCAGGGGACCATGAGAGCCAGGGCCGACCAGGTTTTTTCCCAGTGTCCTGTCAGGCCATTCCAACCCTGTGGGGGTCATTTATAAAGTCTCACAGCACATAATTGTTCACAAATTGTAGTTTTGCGCATGCTTTTTCCTGGATGCTAAAATATTGCACTGCTGTGCCTGTCTTTCCAGTTTTCACCAATTCGCAAACAAGACGGGTCTTTGCGTGAGTACAGGCACTTTGCGAGGTTGTTTTGCATGTAAATATCGTTGGCAGTAACTTAAATTCTCAATTTAAACCTGGCGAAGTAGCCAATCGAAATAAAATTTAAAGGGGAAGTAATTTGAAATTCGACTAGTCAAATAGATTTTTATTCGATCTATTCGATTTGATTGAATTTACAAATTCGATGGTCAAATTTGCCTAATTTGCATATCCTAAAATTCGACCAATTGAATTTTGTTAATTCGATTGCATTTCGAATTCTTCCCATGAATTTGATAAATCTGCCCCTTAGTGCTAGTTTTGGACGCGGGCATCTATTTTTGGATGCTGGCGCACATTTGCGCCAGTGAATCTTCGCCAGGTGAACTCTGTGAAGTTACATCTCAGTAAGTGACTGATAGTAGAGAGGGGAGTACCCTGGCTAGTAGTTAGAACCTATGAATGGCAAAGTTTTTGTTTTTATAGTTTGAGAAATTTTCTATCTATTGGCATAATGTACCAGATAAGAAAAGGAATCTGACTTGCGTCAGTATAATCAGAATTCTATTGTTCAAAGAAAAAAGAAATACCTTCTTTATCCTCTAATTGGACCTTATGTTTTAATAATATGTTCACACTAGATAAATTGGCAACATATGGGGCAGATTTACTAAACTCACTTGAATGATTCGAAATTCGATCGAATTTTCAAAAAGATCAGAATTTAAATTTTCAAATATTTTTGAAGACTACTTCGAATAAAAATCTATTCAAATATTCGACAGTCGAATAACTTCCCCTTTAAAATTTTATTCGACTGCCTAGTTCGCCAGTTTCAACCTACCGAATTGGGTTTCATTAATTTTGAATGAATACAAAAATTGGATCGAATGGTTAAAATCGTTTGAATCATTCGATTCTAACAATTTTATCATTCGATTGAATATTTCCTATTCGATCGTTCGACCAATCAAATAGCGGTAAAATCGTTCGAATATCGAATTCGACCCTTAGTAAATCTGCCCCTTAATGTTGCAAATTGAAACCATAGATATAATGTTAAAACATTGCCTAGTATGTGTAACAATTAAAAAGAAACAAAGTAATAACTGTTCCCACCTGTTTATAAAATCACCTTTCTGAGAAATGGTTTTAATTCATTATAGTTATATTGTAATTTCTATTACTTGAGTTTTATTAAAAAGGGCTAATTTAGTTAATTGTCCTTTGTGTATTTATACAAATATAATACATAAAAGCCATGAATATCTTGTAAATTATATCCTTATAAACGGTGAGTTCTGATGTCATCAGTTATAAACAGTGAGTTCTGATGTCATTTCTGTCACATGACTCACTGAAACTTGTGTATTATAATAAATAAAGTACCCCCAGTTGCAAAATATGAGGATATTAGAAGTTACCTCGGAGTTCCATGACCTGTATAACAACACTCGGCCTTCGGCCTCGTGTTTTTATATGGTCATGAAACTCCTCGGTAACTTATAATATCCTTATATTTTACAAGAGCGGGTACTTTATTCACTATATAAAGTGCTAGTGCTAAATTAATTATACTACCCAAACTTTCCCTACTCAATGAAAGTGCAATTTAAAAAATCAGTTCATTAGTAATAACTTGATTTTACCAAAATTAATTCACCATATAATCAATTGACACCTATTAAAAGTAAATTAATAAATGACTTGTGACATTAAAATCTATAGTGGCAATTCATCAATTTAAGATGTGATAATCAATTATCAGTTCATCAATAAACCAAAACAAGTGCTTGAATTTTAAAATGCAGTTTGAAATGGAAACAAATAGACAGGGTTGTGGAGAAGTCTCTTAAAGAACTACCTTGTATCTTTTACTAGCCTTAGAGACCCCACAAAGGAGAAGAAAGTCATAAACAAAGGGACTGTATTTAACTGTACTGACTGATAATTTGAACTAACTAATCTAAAAAAAACCACAAATCCCAATGTTCTTAGGACAGGTTGTTTTATTATTTTATTTATGCTGCTGTTTGGTAACAATCTCGATCTGTTTATAATAAATTGACTTTTCATCCTAAAGATTATCCGGTTTAATAGTCTGTGCGGGGAGCATTTAAACTCACTTGATTTCACTCGTCTCCTTGCTGCACGCTGACCCGTCCCTCCAGCGGGTTGAAAACTAGATATGAATATAATTGAAAGCGGAGCACCGGAGCGAATAAAAAATGAAGTTTTAATATATCCGATTAAAAAAAGAATACATCAGCATCTCCATACAAAAATGTATATATCAGGAACCAAACTTTACGCGTTTCGTGGCTCACGCCACTTCTTCAGAAGAAGTGGCGTGAGCCACGAAACGCGTAAAGTTTGGTTCCTGATATATACATTTTTGTATGGAGATGCTGATGTATTCTTTTTTTAATCGGATATATTAAAACTTCATTTTTTATTCGCTCCGGTGCTCCGCTTTCAATTATATTCATATCTAGTTTTCATCCTAAAGAACTGTCTGTCCAATCACAATTGGTGGAGGATATGGATCTATGTTTCATGTGGAAATAGTGAAATTGAAAATTTAAAGCAGCAGGCACACAATTACCCCCAAAAAATTAAATAACAAAGGTTTTGATACACACTATGGTGATGCAACAAGCAGCTACTATGGTGATGCAACAGGTTCACCAAGAATCTTTGAGAGCCCTGCAGGTGGATGCAGCAAGTCATCAAGAAACAAATAGGCTGATTGCACAGATCAAGGCATAGAGAAGCTGAGTTTGTTTCTTCTCCAACTTGATTCAGAATAAAGTATGTAGGAGGGAGGATATGAAATGTGAACCCAAAGGAATTACTTCAAACTATGATCCTACTGTTCAAAGCCCTAGATAATGCTTGATTGCTGCCAGACAGGCAAATACATACATGGTTGTGCTGTTTATACAAATGGCTTGTAGATGTCACTGTGCATATGAGTTACACTACTATACATACACTTTACCTTAGAGTTCAAGTTACTGCTGTTGTGTAATAGTTGCATGAACCTACTAATAAAGCACTGTTATAACTACTCATCCTTGGCTACCAAAACACAACAAATTGGCGACAAGATGTCTCTTCTACCTCTGCAGCAGCCTGCACCTTTTCTTCCAAACCCTGGTGAGCCTACCATACCTTTTACTACTTGTTTGACAATTACACTATTGTTGCTGACCAAGGGGGTTTGCCTGCCAAACCGCCTCTATCTAAAATTTCACCACAAAACAATACTTCACTGGGCTGTGCAAAGAACTTTGTGCACAAAGTTAAGTTGAGACCAGATGTAAAACCAGTACGCCAGAAATTGAGGCAACTCTATAAGTGAGATTGTCTCACAGGAAATAAAGAAACTGGAAGAGCAAGATGTGATTGAAAAATCAGAATCCTCCGAATGTGTTTCACCAATTGTTATAGCAATGAAGTAAACTGGAGGTATTCAGACTATGGCATTGGTGCAGTTCTCAAACAGATCCATTCTGATCATTCAGAGAAAACTGTTGCATTTGCATCTAGAACACTTACAGAGACAGAGAGTAAGTATTCAACTGTTGAAAAAGAAGCTCTAGCATGTGTTTGGGCAACAGAAAAATGGAGAGCCTACTTATGTGGTTGAGAATTTACCTTATGCACTGATCACAGCCCTTTAACTACACTACTTACAATAAAGGGACTAGGAAAAGTTGGATTGTTTATAGCTAGATGGTCAGCAAGGCTACTGAATTTCAACTACAAAATGCAATACAAACTAGGATTGAAAAATATTACTGCCAATTGTCACGTTTACCTTTTCCTGCAGCTTTTGATACACTGGATGAGGACATAGAACTTATAGCACTGACTGATATATTATCATCTACAGTTACAGCTGCTGATTTTAAGCAAGCTTGCCTCACATGTCCAATTCAAGTAAAACTATGGGACATCTTACAAAACAAATGGCCAAATGCTGAGAAGAAACTCAGTCCTGATCTTCAACCTTACTACAGAATTAAACACAAACTGTCCTTAGTAGATGGCTATGTTGTCCGTGGAGCTCATTACTTACTGGTACCAGAGACTGTGCAAGAAAAGCTCATACAACTTGCACATGAGAGTCATCAAGGAATTGTACATAAAACAAAGACTACGAGAACTATACTGGTGGCCAGCAATGGATGCCGATATGTGGTAACTGCCATTCATTCTTGTGAATCATGACAAAACAGCTATCACACATACACGACCACTTCAGCCAGTACAATTCCCTGATTCAGCATGGGAAAAACTTGCTATTGATATTGTCGGTCCTTTTGCAGATGTTCCTATAGACTGCAGATTTGCTTTAACTCTGATAGACTATTACAGTAAATGGCCTGAAATTGCATTTGTTTCTCATGTAACATCAGCTACAGTAATAACATTGCTCTCTACAGTCTTCAGCAGAGAAATGCAAAGGAGTTAATATCAGACAATGGACCACAATTTGTCTCATCAGAGTTTGAGAGAGGAATATTGTGCATAGGAAATCTTCAGTTTATTACCCACAAGCAAATGGAGATATCAAGAGATTCAACGGAAGTCTGAAAGAAGCATTACAGACAGCAAATCTTACTGGAAAGTGTTTACAACAGAGTTCCTACATAACTACAGAGCAACATGCCATGCAACAACCCAAGCATCTCCAGCTGAATTATTACTGAATTATAAAATTATTATTATGGCAGACAGATGCGCACTAGGTTACATGTTGCAGACATCAAACTTCCATTTCTACTGCTGACATTGTCAAAGTCAACAATCCAAATGCAAGGCTTATAGTGACAGAAAAAGTGGTGCAAGAGAAGTGGACTTTCACCCTGGATCTTGAGTCAGAATTAAAGGAACAGTTCAGTGTAAAAAATAAAAACTGGATAAATAGATAGGCTGTGCAAAATAAAAAATGTTTCCAATATAGTTAGCCAGGGAAAAATGCAAACTATAAAGGCTGGAGTGACTGGATGTCTAATATAATAGTCAGAATCCAACTTCCTGCTTTTCTGCTCTGTAACTCTGAGTTAGTCAGTGACTTGAAGGGGGCCACATGGGACATAACTGTTAAGTGAGTTTGCAATTGATCCTTAGCATTCAGCTCAGATTCAAAAGCAACAGTTATGGCCCGTGTGGCCCTCCCTCAATTCACTGATTGGTTACTGCCTGGTCACCAGGGTAACCAGTCAGTGGAAAACAAGTGAGCTGAAAAGCAGGAAGTTGGATTCTGGCTATTATGTTACACATCCAGTCACTCCAGCCTTTACATTACATTTTTGGCTAACAAACTATATTCAAAACATTTTTTATTTTACACTGCCTATCTATTTACCAAGTTTTTATTTTTATACTGAACAATTCCTTTAAGAAACCAGGAATGCTGAAACAAGGACAATCTAAATTTACTACACCACTTGAAGTGAGACACCCGCGAAAACCATACATATATGAACTGTTTGGTGGACGCATATGGAATGCAAGTCGTCTTGCTCTTGCTAGATATGAGTTTGGAGACGTTCCATTTGATGAAGGACATTTTCCTACTTCTAATGCCAACTGCAATAGGCCTGAAGAAGGTGAACCTATAAGGCATACTGAGAGAATCAGAAAACTACCTGCATGGACCAAGGACTATGTGATGTGAAGAGTGTATAATTTTGTTTACTGTTTGCATACCATTTCAGTTTTTTTGTTTATTATATTTGCGCAAATGCTTCTCTGCTATAGGGGGAATATGTGGTGTTTATACAAAGGCCTGTAGAGGTCACTATGCACATGAGTTATACTGTGCATACACTTTACCTGCTATACTGTTTAAAAGCAATAGAGTTCCTGCTGTTGTGTAATGGCTTCATGAACCTGCTAATTAAACACTGTTATACTATGCTCATCCTCCGCTACCAAAACACAACAATATTTTATATATTTCTGAAAATGTACTCTAGTATCTATAAACCATTTTTGGCCACCCCCACCCCCCGGTGCATAAGTGGTACATCATAAATATTTCACCCACTTACAGCCTCACTGCTGAAATGATCCTCTACAATCAGTTTGAAAAGTTATTTTCCAGTTCTTTGTCAACCAAACCAGAGGCATAAATGAGCTCTTAATACTGCTTGCCTGTCTGCAGACAGAGAAGTGTTACACACAGATATGGTATAACTAGAGGGTGAGGGAGGGGAAATATGACTCAGGGATAGGGTTGCCACCTTTTCTTGAAAAAAATACCAGCCTTCTTATATATTTATATTTTTTTCCTATTAATAACATTGGGATCAACCATCAAAAATACCGGCCAGGCCGGTAAAATACCGGCCAGGTGGCAACCCTACTCAGGGAACATGGGCGGGGCTCAGTGAATGCTGCTGAACTGAATGGACACTCCTACTTTCAGATTCTGAAAATGCTTGATCTGGAGATAGGGTTGCCACTTGTCCGGTTTTGACCCGGACAGCCTGGTATTTTGAAGGTCAATACTTCCTGCCCAGTTTTCCAAATAAGGGAAAACGGGCGGGATTAGCTTGATGACATAGCGATCGGCCAATCAGCGACCACTTTGTCATAGCCACGCCCACTGATGTCATGGCCCCGCCTGCTGACTTCACGGTCCCACCCCCTGTCCGGGATCCGTCACACTAAAAGGTGGCGACCCTACTTACAGGTCCTGAGTCCCCATTGCTAGATGAAAGGGTACTGGGAATTCTTCTTCTCTGGCAGTGCCTCCACCAAATGGGTTTCCGGAATACACCTAAGGATAGTCCCATTAGGAATAACTTGACCCACAAACTTTATTATATAAAAAGACCACAACTTTATATAAAGAGAGTGAAATTCAAAGGGTAAATAAAACTCCATTACATCACACAGTAATGACCCACTCCCATGGGAACTTATGGCAGTCCATTTCCAGGCCCTCCTGACCAAGCAAAGTCCCGCACTACTCCACTGAGTACAATAAGTCCCAAGTACAATATCAGCCCAACTACACACATCCAGCTCCCAACGATGTCCCTAGTGTGAGCACAAAATCCATTTCGGAACTGCAGCTCTCAACCTCTCCATAGTTGAGCACACCAACCAGCATCTGCAAACTCAACACCCGCATGGAGAAGCTTCCAGGCATTGGAGCACCCTGCCTCAGCCTTGGTATGCCTATCAAACTCCCTTTTCACCTACATTTTGCCATTGATTTCACTATCTCCACAGTGAAAATACAGTCAGCACTGAAACAAATCTGTAACAGTAATGGATCTGAAAACTGAGCACATGGCATCCCCTTTTATATTAGAGCACAGCGACACCTTGTGGCTGCTCTTGAGATCAGCCACGCTCCAATAAAAAGGCTCGGTCCCTGGAAACTCTGGGTAGAAACCCCACTCTCAGCCATGAGACAGGGGAAATTCCCTTAGACCAAAGAATGAACTCTGCGAGACCCTACATACACTGGACTGTTTTCCCTGTAGTTATGTGAGCGGATGAATTTTGAAAAAAAAAACAAGATGACAAAATCAGCACTTTTATAGAGGTTCAGCACTTTTATAGAATGTCATACAGTTTTCTTGTGGCCCCTATACCAGTGGTGAGACCTGAGCAGAGGCCAAATCTTCATAGCATAGCTATCCTTTCATAGGAGGCAAAATTATTATTGGTTAGTTTGTATGCATGCTTAATAGTGAATAGGCAGGGACTAGAGAAGACAGAATTAAAATGAGCTTTAAAAAAATAAGATAAAAACTCGCTTCCAAAGGCCAACCTGGTCCATCAGATCCAAGTCACTAAACAAAATACATTTTACTGATATTGCCAACCCTTTATTTGCAGGATGGAAACATTCCCAATGGAAGAACCCATGTGCCTCATAGAAAACAAGAGAGGTGAAGGACTAATAATAAACAAGGAGGCCCTAGAGATCTTATATGAAATCACTCAGCCTGTGGTGGTTGTGGCGATTGTTGGGAAATATCGAACTGGGAAATCTTATCTTCTGAACAAACTAGCGGGACACAGAAATGGTGAGTGAGCACTCAGGCAATGAATCTATCTATCCCTCAAATTTCTTACTAGACAAAACCAGTAATCTTTTGTCTAAACTGGCTTAGATTTTTATGTTCTCTGGGTAACCAAAAGGTCAGAACCCACAAATGGATTGTTGTGCTGCTGTGAGTGGTGTGCCAGTTATTCTGTATAATCTTATTTCTGCAGGATTTGCACTGGGATCAACTGTCCAGTCAAAAACTAAAGGGATTTGGATGTGGTGTTTGCCTCACCCCACTAAACATGGACACACCCTGGTTCTGTTGGACACAGAGGGACTGGGGGATGTGGAGAAGGTGAGCAAATACATATATTTTAAAGCAGTTCTGGATTTACTCACCTAGTCCCGCTGCTCATTGCCCCCTCAAACCCCCTTTCCTTCTTCAGGTCAAAACACTGAAGATTGGAGCCTGGGAAATTAAAAAAACTCCTGAATTTCCCCAGTGCTTCAGAACCAATGTGGATGCAGCTGGGTGGTATGCCGCCCTAGGCTCACAACTTTGTGGACTTCCCACAAATCTGGGCCTGTTTTAAAGTCTTAAAGGGACATGGAACCCTAATGCACTGCCCTTCTCAGCCACATTATGTTGTTTTTGTTGGTCTAAAAATCCCAGCTTACTAACATATTATCAGTATTAATGCATGTTTGTGCTGTAGTCCAGCAATATCAGGGTTGTTTACTTAAAGCATTATTGCTTGGTAAAACTTTTCCCTAGCTCCCCAGGTCCAGTGGCTGTATTAAAATGTAAAATATATGCAGAGACTCATAGGGTTAATGCTCCCCTATGGCTTTAAATGACTACCTTTCCTTGTTCTCTGGTTGCTGGGCAAAAGCCCATGTATCTTCTTGTAACGGTCGGCACCCTAAACTCAGAACCAGTGTCAAGCACCCTGGTCTCGGCTCGTGCTTCTGCCTATAACAGCCGCCTTTCACCTCGGGAGGAGCCCTTGGCTAATCGGATGCCGCCAGGTCTTAAAACGAGAAGAGCAAGACAAAAGGTTCTGAGCAGGCAAAGGGGCACGACTGTAGATAGTGTCTTTTAAGGCCGATGGTCACTGAACAGATAGGAGTAGGCAACTCGTGGTCAAACTGGCAGGGTCGTGGCAGGCGGATAACTGGGAATCGTCAGGCAGGCAAGGGGTCAAAACCGGGTGATCAATCAGATAGGATGAGGCAGAAACGGTAGTCGAAAACAGGCAGGTGTCAAAACCAGGTAGTCAGTCAAAGGGTTGAGGCAGAATCAGTAGTCAATAACAGGCACGGGTCAGGATATAGATATTCAGAATAGTCAAAGCCAGGCAGGGTCAAAACAGGAATCAAGAATAAACAGGAAGCTTAAGCACAGATACAGGCACCAGGAACAAAACCTATCACGGGCAATATCAAAACCTCAGGTGTCCCTTTAAATACTTTAAATTTGGCGCCATTGCGCGCTGACGTCAGACGTCAGCGCGCCTGCGCCTTTAAATACCGGAAGTGCGCGCGGCGCGCGCACTAAGCAGCCGGTTGAGCAGAGGGAGCAGAGCGGCGTGGCGGGCGTCCCCGCCGATGGCGCGGCGGGCGTCCCCGCCGCACCACTAGACTACCAGGGCAAGTATTGCTTACACTTCTGTTGCTTATTAGCATAATGTGTACAGTGTATCATTGGCTCAGAGGCTGATGGCAGGTTCCTGTCACACTTCAGTATAGTTCTGGGCAGAGGATGGGGTTTCCTCTTTTACCTGTCACTTGAGGAGGGAGTGACTGGTAATGGGAGCCCAGAGCTTAGTCCCCAGTAAAGGGAAGAATTTGGTGAAGTCGGGATACTGGGACCCCGTAAATGAGGTGTAGTCAGGACAGGGTAGTTCTCTGTAACAGCACTTTCTAGGAAAGTAGGGCAGATAAAAATAGTAAGCAAGAGCCATCAGTGTTCCTACTAGGAAGGATGTAGAAATTTAAATAATTAAAGGGCCCATGGTCGGTAACTCATTGCCCAATGTAGGTCTATTTTCAATAGTACCTGGGTGCGATTTCTAGTGTTTCTGACCTGTTCTTGACCCTGCCTGTCCTGACCTTTGCCCGCGCACTGACCACTTTCTCGTATCCTGTGCTGGTGCTGAGTTATTGGTGTAATGACCTGGCTTGTGACCTTGACTATGATCTTTTACTCTGATTGTTTACTGCTCTGCCTGATTGCTATCGACACAGCCTGTCCCTTGATCACACTCCTTGTTCTCCGTTCCTGTTGCAAACATATGGTTCCCTTTCCCGCCCAGAACTCTCCACTTGGTCCGCTCACATTAAAGGAGAATTCAACCCTGTAAAAAAAACCTGTACCCCACCCCACATAGACCCCCTCCCTCCTCCCCTCAGCCTAACTGATTCATGCAGCCATCTTCTGGGTCTTCAGTAAGATGACTGCGAGACTAGCATATTGGTGCACAGCATTTTGCCGATTTGCAACAACTGCGCATGCACTGTAATGGATGGAAATTGCAGATTTCCCTGCCTGAATCTGCACCAAGACCTGGTGGCATCCGTGTAGCAGAGGGCTCCTCCCAATGGAAAACACGGCTGTTATAGGTGGAGTGAGCTGTGCCCGGTACCTTGGCTTTAGTTCTGGTTTTGGGATTCCATATATAACATGCTGCTCAAAGTCAAATTTGCCCAGTATTGATAAATGACCCCCAGTGAGTTTACCTGTTGATCAATCTCATCGAGGGCAATGAGATTGCAAAATGACTTGTCAAAAGTAAACCACCTCTCTTGGATACTGTACCTGCCAAGACAGTCAGCAAGCAAGGCTAAAATCTGAGAGACTGCTTGAACAAATGTGTAAGTCAGCATAAGAGATTTATAGATATGTTGATGTTCTCTTTTCTTAAACAAGGGAGACAACAACAATGATGCATGGATCTTCTGCCTGGCTATCTTACTCAGCAGCACTCTGGTGTACAACAGCATGGGGACAATTGACCAACAAGCGATGGATAATCTACAGTATCCTTTCCTTGAATTATTAGAGCTCTACATGTTTCTATAATAAATGGAAATTACAGGTATGGGATCTGTTATTAAGAATGCTTGGGATTTGGTGTTTTCCAGATAACAGATCTTTCTGTAATTTGGATCTTCGTACCTTAAGTCTACTAGAAAATCATGTAAATATTAAATAAACCCAATAGGCTGGCTTTTTCTTCCGATAAGGATTAATTATATCTTAGTTTGGATCAAGTACAAGCTACTGTTTTACTATTACAGAGAAAAAGGAAAAAAAAAAAAATTTTGCATTATTTGGATAAAATGGAGTCTATGGAAGATGGGCATTCCGTAATTTGGAGCTTTCTTGATAATGGGTTTCCAGATAACAGATCCCACACCTGTACTATCCTCCTTCATAGTTCTAGAACGTTCACTTTATAGGGCATTTCCTAAATGTCTGAATAGAAACTGAACTTTTCTAGGGCTTTAAAGGAGGATAATATTGCTGTATTTTGTATACTACACATAAACATTCTGAACGTACTGCACCAGAGAAGCCTAATACAATTAATGATTTGTGCTTTCAAACCTGTGCATAGGGGGGTTGTCATCTTATGTCTTTATTTGGCCATCTTATGAGCGAACGGCAGGGCCAGGCCAATGTAGTTTGGCACCCTAGGCAAGGGGTACAATCAGTGCACCCCCACCCCCGTTCTGTATGACCATTTCTCACCTATTCACTTTTTCTTAAATAAAGAAACCTTATAACACATTCATGAATCAAACTGTACATGTGCCAGCCAGCAGCACCCAATCTGCACCTGTGCGAGCCAGTAGTACCCAAAATATTGCTCCCAATCTGTCCCTGTGTCAGCCTGCAGCCCAAATATTGTCCCCAATCTGTGCCTGTGCCAGCAGCATCCAAAATATTGCTCCCAATCTGTACCTGTGCCACCAGCATTGCCCCTAAGTCTTTATCTGTGCAACCAGCATAGCCCCCCAAGTCTGTACCTGTGCCACCAGCCATTGCCTCCCAAGTCTGTACCTGTGCCACCAGCCATTGCCCCCTAAAGCTGTAACTGTGCCACCAGCATTGCCCCTAAGTCTTTATCTGTGCCACCAGCATTGCCCCCCAAGTCTGTACCTGTGCCACCAGCCATTGCCCCCCAAGTCTGTACCTGTGCCACAAGTCTGTACCAGCCATTGCCCCCCAAGTCTGTACCTGTTCCACCAGCCTGTGCCAGAGCAGCAGCAAAAATATTGCCCTAGATCTGTGCCAGGCAAAGGGCAAGTAAGAGGGAGGTGGGGACTGAAGTAGAGCAGAACGCTGCTGCTGGAGACAGGAGTAAAGTTAAAACTTAAAGAAATAAAAAAAGTTATTTCCCTTCTAAAGTGTGCCCCCCCCCCCCATGACTGCGCCCTAGGCGGCCGCCTACTCTGCCTACCCCTAGTTCCGGCCCTGGTGACCGGTGACCATGCACATGCTCAGTGTGCTCTGGGCTGCTTTTGGGAGCTAAGCTTAGGGATTGTCAGGAAGGATCAGACTAGCAAAAGACATATAGCATCTGTCATAGATGCTGATAAGCAAGATTTATCAATAATTAGAATCAGAATGTGCAGACTGCATTGATTCCTGTATTGCCATGTAATGTGATGTGAATTGTATAGGTTGTATTGTTTAACTAAACTTCTCCAACTCTCCAGAGCTAGCACTAACATTAATATGCGAAATAATCCTCAAGCAAGGTCTTCAAAACCCCTTTGCCGCAAGGCTAGGAGGTCCCTTTATAGGATAAGTAAACCTTAAAAATAAGTGAATGTAAAATTAACGAGGATGCTATTCTAAGCACTTTTGCATTGTACATTCATTTGTAATTTTTTCTTAATTCCAAGATATTAAGATATATCTGCTGCTAATATGAATGAATGTTGTTACAACAGCACCACCTGTAGGTCAGTGTCTGACTAGTCTGACCAGCAAGGAAGTCTGATGTTCTTCTGCATTTGGAAACAATTATTGACCTTTCTTAAATCTTTCCTAAGCAGAAGAACATCAGAGCAGCCTCTTTCTTTCTCCTGACAACTTTCTTGACTACTTGGTGGTCAGAATTATTTGAAAATGACCAGCAGGTAGTGCTATTGTAACAAAATTAATTCATATTAACAGTACATTGGAATTAAAACCAAATAAATAATGAATGTACATTGCAAAAGTGCTTAGAATAGAACCATTAATCATTTTACATGCAATTTTTTTAAAGGAGACATATTGTGTAAAAAATAAGAATGTACCAGTGCATTATACTCATTTAGATATAGAAGAATTTTGCTTAAAAAAGTAGTGTTTCAGGCTGATTTATTGAATATTTCTGCAAAACCCTAATAATCCCTCCCTTCTCTTCCACTTCCTGTGCCCTGAATTCCCAGGCTGTGCAGGGGAGCCGGCGTCTCTCAGCTCACTGCACTGTAGGACAGGAACCAATCAGCAGCTAGCAGGACCTGATAGGGAACTGAAGCCTGTCTGTGCTTGTGTGACTGCAGGGCTGTGATTGGCTGTCCCCCTCCTACTGTGCTTCTGGCAGGACCGTTAGGACACACCCACCCCTCATTTGAAATATAGGCAAGGACCATCTATAGCGAGCTCTAATAAAGGGGCTATTTTTAAAGGTAATATTAATTTTTAGCAACATTTAAAAGCAACACTATATATTACTGATTGCCTACAAAATTAGAGCTTTTTCATGTATCCCATATGTCTCCTTTAAGGTTTACTTACCCTTTATTGATTCCCCCTCCAGCCAAAAGGCTTCTATGGGGGTAGGACCACAAGCAGACCTCAGAGGAAAGTCCTAAAGTCTTTGTTCCCAAGGAAGGAGCCAAAAGGCCACACATCCTCCCCCTAGATCCATCATAGGACCCATTACAGGTCATGTACCGGATCCAAGTGAAAAAGATACATAAAAAAAAGTGAAAGGTGACAAAACAGTGGGGGTGAAATAAATGAATAAATAGAAAAGATCATAGAGAGTGGCTGTCACCAGCCTCAGCCTACCGACTGGATTAATGCATTTTTGGCACCCGGTGCCAAAAGGCTGTGGTTAAAAGAATATAAGGTTTCATAAAAACCAAGTGATAAAACCCAAGTGATTAAAGTGCATAGTGCCAGTAATCTCAGTGTCTGACTTGAAGACAATGCTTGATTGGAAATGGCAGTCTTACTGGCCAGTAAAGCCCTATCAATTTATTATTTTTAATCACATGGACTGCAGATGGTTTCTCTCCTCCTCCGTAGCCCCTTCCAATACTTGTACTTGTATATGGGTCTCCTCTCCCAATACATATTCATTCTGCAACTTAACCCTAGATAATGTGAGGGAGCCCAACACAGTTTAGCATTTGGGATCATTACAAAGTGGAAAGGAAAGTCACACAATTAGAATTGGCCTAAATCAAGAATTCAACCAAAGTCCAGCTTCAAGTTCAGGGCTTTAATTTTATTTTTAATTAGTGTGCAGCCAGACAGTACTGTGATTGGTTAGCTTCTTGTATGACTTCTTGTGACTACAGCAAGCAGGCTTGGAAAAAAATAATATTGTGAGTTGATCTTTAAGGTCAAGTCCCTGACATCAGCCAAGAGCAAACAGAGCATGTGCAGTTCTTTTCTGTTCATTTAAATTATATTTAAAATCCAAGCCACACAAAGGCTGCTTTGTGAGACAAAGGAAAAGAACGATCCCATAAACTAACTCAATCTGTTTCCATAATGCTTATTTTTTAATTAACATTTTCACGGGATAACAATTTTACTCTGATATGTGTGATGGTTAAGTTATGTCCTTAAACATCACACAGTTATGTGACAGAACTAACAGAGCGCATAAAGGTTAAGTCAGCTGAAGGACGAGCTGAAAACATGAATGAGTCTGGAGAATTCAAACGGTTCTTCCCATCTTTCATCTGGTGCGTGAGGGACTTTACATTACAGTTAGAGAAGGAAGGCATGCCAATCACTGAGGATCAATACTTACTAGATGCACTGCAATTAATGAGAGGTTAGTAAATCCATTGTAGCCATCTCCAAGATGGTTTTTTAAAAGGCACCTGCCCTTGTTATTCAGACAAACCAAAAACAGTTCAGAATCTCTGCTTTTATTCTGTTCTCATCAACCAGCTGTCCCTCCTCTGATAATATGGTTTCCACCCCTTCTTGCTTACTTTCTTTTTAACTATTTACATATTTAAAAAATAATTTTGGATTCGTTTTACTGCTTGTTGAAATACATTTTTCAAGCTATTTGAGATTGTCTGATAGCATTTTTGCATTTATTGGCCTCCTTGTACCTGATAAACATTGTGGCAGTCCCAGCTAACTTGAAAGCCTTAAAAGCATGTTTTTTCTTACCCACCTTAACACCAACATTTCTACTGAACCAAAAAGGTTTTGTTTTGCAATGACGTTCCTTGCTTACAAGGGGAATATACTGATGTATATTTATCAAGCAGCATTTTAAAGACTTCCCATTTTTGCTTTGTGCTTACCCAGTGAAAAGCCTTTCCCAGTTAATATGTTGCAGAGATGCACATATAAGGGCAAAGTTTGCATGTCTAAAATGTTATGTTTTAGTTGCTCCTATATAGACACACTTTTTCATTTGATTGCAGGCTAGCACAAACTGGTTTTCACTCCCATAGTAACATAGTATGTTTGGTTGAAAAAAGACACAAGTTCAACCTTTTTTTTTTTTTTTTTTTTTTAAATCTGCCTAACTGCCTCTCTAATTTGCCTCAGAGGGGAAAAAATTCCTTCCTGACTCCAAGATGGCAATTGGATTAGTCCCTTGATCAACTTGTACTATGAGCTATCTCCCATAACCTTGTATTCCCTCACTTGAGAAACATCATCCATCATCATGCCTTGTATGCATTTAGTCATAGGCAGAGCCAAAAAGTTTGTCTATCACCTCCTAAAGCTGAAGGTCTGGGGCTTGAGCACCTGGATCCCCCAAATATATTGGTAAGTTAACCCTGTTCACTACTGGGGCTCAAAATTGGATGCCTTCCTCACAAAAAATATACTCTCTTATAGAGTTGCCTCTGCAAGAGAATCTGTATCCCAGTTACAGAAAACAGGAATAAAAAAAATGAGAGTTTAGAACAAACTTTTCAAGACAGAAAAATAATATAAAAAATTAAATATACAAACCTTACTTTAAAATAACAGTTAATAAATACTTATCCTTTTGTTCATTTATTTGCTTTAGTTTCTTTTACCAGTCATTAGCCTGTTAGTAACATAATAAATAAAAGAATAGGTAAAAAAGACTTAAGAGGGGTGATGGAAGGGGAAGACTTGAAATGAGTGTGAAATGAGAGACCATAGAAAATAGAGATAAGATGACAAGGGAAAAATCAAAACAAAATAGGGAAGAAAGCTAGGATGTAAGAGAAGCAGACAGAACAAGAAATAAGAAAGGAGTCACAGGAAGAAGAACAGAGAACATATAAAGAAATAGAAGAGAAGATAGAAGGCAATGGTGCTACAGAAACATAATGCTGGGACAGAAAGTGAGAACAGGAAAGGACAAAGTAGGGAAAAGGTTAATGCTAAAGACAGAGGAGAAGGGGAAGCAGAATTGAAAATGCTATATATATATATATAAGAGGAATGAACATGTGAAATATTTGAAAATGCAATGGGATGTATAACTGAGAAAAAAGGAAAACACAAATGCAGAAAGGCTATAAAAGGTAGTTGCTGACAGTGTTATGTATCTCATAGGAAGAGTTCTATGTTGATAGCAAATATGGGAAAATATAATGGGAGTAAAGGTAAATTTGACTGTCATTTTTGAAATCCAAATGAGTTGATCAAAAATATATATGCCGAGAACCCATAGTGAACCCAAGACTATCTGTGAAAGACAGTGGCAGAAGTGAAGAAGAAAACTACTGTATATTCAAAATTTGGTAGTAAGGTAGTGAATGTCCATTACTACAGCTGTAGTCTCTAGCACCCAGTACTTTGACACCTCTCTCTGGTTCAGATAATTGAAGCATTGCAGGAACAAAAGGCATATCCATCTGTTGTAAATATTATTTAAATGATTTAATCATTGACAAAAATACATTTCAAAACTGTTGTTTTTCAGGAATCGGCAGAAGCGTGCAAGACTACAACCTGCCTCGTCAGTGCATCCGTCATTACTTTCATTCCCATAAATGTTTTGTGTTTGACCGGCCTGCATCAAAATCTGCTCTTCATAGACTGGAGGAACTCCAGGAATCAGAATTAGAGCCTGATTTTATACAGAAAACAGCAACGTTTTGCTCTTATATATATGATGCTTGCAATGATAAAACTCTAGTGGGCGGATACACCGTGACAGGGAGATGTGAGTTTGGTATAAAATAAAAGACTGCCTTCATCACCTGTAGTCAAATAACCTAACACAATTCTCTTGTCTGTGTCTCCTATATAAGATTTGGCCAATCTGGCAGACATATATACCGCGGCAATTCAGAGCGGTTCTGTCCCCTGTATGGAGAATGCCGTAAAAGCCCTGGCAGATAGAGAGAATTCTGAAGCTGTGAATGAAGCTCTGTCCAAGTATGAGGAAGAGATGAGCAAGAACATTGAAAAATTCCCTACAGAGACACAGGAAGAGTTTCTCAATATTCACCAGGAGTGTGAAAAAGAAGCAATAAAGGTCTTTATGGACCTGTCCTTCAAGGATGAGAACGGGGAATATCACAATCAGCTCATTGTGAGTTTATTAATTCAAATACTGTAAGCAAAGTACCGAACTTGATCGTATCGAATGATTCGAATATTTTTTATAAAAATTTTTTGAATATTAGAATATTTGACAGTCTTGCCCTTTAAATATTTACTTTGCCAGAAAACATACCAAATTGGATTTAACTATTTTGATCGAATAAAAATTTTTTGATCCAACGAACAATTTTATCGATTGATCAAATTATTTCTATTCGATCAAATTGCGGTAAAATCCTTCAAATTCGATATTCGAATTCGAAGGATTTCAATTCGACCACAATTTGATTGGTCAAATTCGAGGGTAAATTCACCCTCGAATTTGACCAATAGTAAATCTGCCCCTAAGGGTTCAATAGGGTTGAAGTGAAAATTTGAATAAAATTCGAATTTCAAAGTGATTTTGGGCTACTTGGACTATCAAATAGCCCAAAATTAATTTTGAAATGTTAAAATTCAAAAATTTGAGATTTCAAATTTCGAAGTACTGGCCATTTTAAAATCCTTTGACTTCGACTATTCGCCAGTTTAAAGCTGCCGAACTGGCATTCCTATGGGGAACCTCACAGAATCAAAGGATTTTGGTGAAAATCGTTCGAATCGTTCGGTCGAATCGAATGATTCAAACGATTTTCATTCATATACGAATGAAATACGAATCAAAAACTCCCATATGCGATCAAAAATTACCCCAAATTTGATGGTCGAATTCCGAAGTGTTTTCCACTTCAAAATTTGATCCTTAGTAAATCAACCCCTTAGAGTCCATTTGAAGCAAATAATTCTAATTATTTAACCTAGTACTTATTACCTTGTAACAAAGCTTCACAAATTTGTGTAGGTGGCAAAACAACCCTATTGGGTTTTAGTTTCAGTGATATTTCTGGAAAGAACCCTTATTTGGAAAACCCTGGGTCCCAAGGAAAAATCACGATATTAGTTTCTGTTTCCTAAGACCACTGGTTCTGAACAACAAAAAAGTGTTTGTTATATATTTACAGGATGACCTGGCAGAGAAAAAGTACAAATATTCTCTATTCAATGAAGATCAATCTGCCATGAAGTGCAAAGCCATCCTGGAGAAACTGAGTGAGAATCTGGAGAGAGATCTATCAGAGGGGAAATTCTCCAAACCAGGCGGATATCAACAGTTCCTTGCAGAGAAGAAAATGCTGGTGGATGAATACAACAGAACCAATGGCAAAGGTGTTAAGGTACAGTGTCATAATATTCTATTATAAAGATATTATAAATAGATTGCGGCTCAACTTGTGAAAAAATGTATATTATCATATCTTCTGCTCTTAAGAACTTCTTCTATTGTTATTATTAATTTCCCCTTCTCTGATGCAAACACTATATTATAATCACTAATAATAGAGCAGATAGGCATGGTCTAGCATCCAATGGATCATGATATAGAACCATTTTGGGAGCAGTCAGCCTCTCGATGGCACTGATCAGCCAAATATGGCCATCAAAGGAACATTAAACAGCAGAGAAAACTTGGTTTTCTTGTAACCTGTACAGACAGCATAGTGGATCCCTTCCTTGGCCTAAAACAAGATACTGTGAAGTAGAGAACATTTATAATATCAACCCTCTCTCTTAGCTGGACCCTCACGTTATAATGTGGAGGAAGGGAGCTGTGTTGTTGTACTACACCACTCTAGCTGCAAACTGGATAATGGACAACAGAGATTTTTAACCATGAACACAGACTTATTAAGTACTAGAGTTAGTACTGTATTGTCATAGAGGTATATTGGTTGTAGTAATAATCACAGAGCAGAAAATACTGCCACCACTATGGAGATTTACTTTCCGAGATAATCTTTAGTGGCCCAGCTCTCCTCCAGTGGAAATCTCAGGGAGACAGTTCTAAGGTGAGTGGATTCCTAAAATGTCATGACTTCAGATTATCACCTGGGAGAAATACCTTTAATCTATCAATCCAATGTTGGAACCCAGTTCTGCTCTGGTTTATCTGCCTTAGTCACTGAGTGTTTTATTACAGGTGCTATAGAGATCACTGTCTAAATACCTTGTTTAGAGGGTCCCTATTTCCCCAACTTCTATGAAGGGATGGTTCCCTGGTGCCCTGTTGGCTTGACCCAGCTCTGCTGGATTGTTTCAGATGACAAAACTTTTTTGCTCTTCCCTCTACTTATATATTACAGGGCCCAGAAATGCTAAAGATATATCTCAATGAAAAGAAAAAAATGGAAGCTGCAATTTTACAGGCAGATCAGTCCCTTACAGCCAAGGAAAAGGAAATAGAAGGTGAGTTGAAGAAACTGACACTCTAGATATAAACTGCCCCCTCTGTAATCTATGATAAACATTACAGTTTTTTCTATTAATGGCCAATGCAATTATCGTACATTCAGAACAGAGAGCCCGGACCGAAACGTCTGAGAGGGAAAAGAAAATATTGGAAGAAAAACAAAGGGTTATACAGAAAGACATGGAGAATCAGAAGAAATGCTTGGAAGAACAGAAGAAAATGCTGGAAAAGAAGATGGAAGAGGAGAAGAAAGAGATGATGAAGCAAAACGAATGGATGATAAATGAGAAGCTTAAGGTGCACGATCCAAACAGCAGATGTAGTAGTTGGACTAGAGCATGCTAAGGGAACATGTCATTAGTAACAAGTATACTGTGTGTCAAACATTCACTACTGTATTACAGTCCAATTTCACATTCATTTATTTTATGCTTTCCCATATTTAAAAATTTTTTCTGGTCCTTCAAAAAAATTTAAATCAGGGTTTGAATGCTCTTCCAGAGATCCAATACCAACAGCTGAAGTTGGATTTAAGTAGTGGAAAAAGTTAAGTTAAACCAAGGTGTCTGACATGTTATAAGACACAGTAGGGGAGAAACAGGTTGGACTTTACTAATAAGTAACATTAAGGGGCAAATTTACAAAATTCGTGGGAAGAGATCGAATACCGATTGTACGATTTTTTCAGAGGATCAAATATGCAAACTTTGACTTGTTGATCATCGAATACCAAATTATCGAATAGATTGAATGATCGGATATTCAATCATTTGATAACCGAAGGAGTTAAAATTTTAAAATCCTTTGAATGCCTACTTTGCCAGATTGAACCTACCGAATACCAATTGAAGCCTATGGGAACTCCCCCCCCCCCATAGGCTTCTTTTGCTATGACCTGCTCGAATAACATTCATACGATTGAACGCCTCAATCGCTCGAATCGTACGAATTTTTCAGAGGCTTGAAGGCAAAAGTACGATCTTTTCGTGAAATCGAACGACCGGTGTCCGATCGTATGATTTCATCGAGAAATCGAATATCATTGAGGCCTGAGGAAGTACATGGTTACGAAACGCGCTAAACCCTAGGCTATCCTAATAGCTTTATATTAATGGAATATTATCAATAAAAGACGAATGTTTTAATCTACCTTGAAACGAATGATCCTTGACTCCACTGCAAAAATGAACCCAGGGAAAATGAACCCAGAATCTGCTTTTTGCTTAAAAAAGGAGATGTCATTTTAATCAAATTTTCAATAAACCCTGAGAAAAGATTTTAAGATGTTTTTTTTTTTTTTTTTTTTAAATATATGTGTAATTGCTAACTGTTAATTTTTTTAGTACTGGTTTCACCTAACCTGGTTTCACTTAACCTGGATACATCTTTAATCACCCTAAAAAAAATTCCCCCACTGGAGGTGTAGGCTGATATTTGTTGTTTTACTACAAAAGTAGACTTGCCAGTGTTCTGCTGTGGAAAGGAGCTCCCGGTGGGGACAGTCATGTTTGAGGACACACTCATAATAACAAGTGCCCCAGCTAGCTCATTATGTGCATGCATGAGTTGTTTGAAATGAGAATATGTTGTCCCATCCTATCTCACTAGCATGTGCTTAATGAGTGAGCTGGGGTACTAAATCATTATGTGTAAACTCCAAACTGACCCCCAACACTTTCACCTGTAGGGGGACAGAGCACTGGAGAGGAGCACTACTGTTTCCCATATAAAGTTGCCCTTTAATCAAGTATTTGTAAGAAAATCACAAGCTTGGGTTTCACAAAGTAATGTTTCTTCATTCATTTTTGCGTCTACTAACTTAGGAATTAGAAGAGTCGCTGAAAAAAGGATTTCATGAAGAATCTGAAATGCTGAAAGATGAAATCAGACGTCTGAAGGAACAAAATAAAGCTGCCACTTGTCGGCCTCTGGATGTAAACATTATCGGCCCAGGTAGGTCGCTCTTTGTAGGTTTGCATCACAGCAACTGGAAGTTTAATTCAAAATGAATCGAAAAATAGAAATAGATTGTTAATCAATAAAATAATGTAGATTTGTCAAAATAATGTTAGATTTGTAAGACTGTGCACAATATATACAGCATGGCTTTATGGGGTCTTTATGCTATTAGGGGGTCTTAGGGCAGATAATACACAAGCAGGGGCTTTGTTTGAAGAGGGTCTTTTGAAATATTATAATTTTAAGTTCCAATTTGCCACATGCTTTGGTAATTCCATGGATATTGAACATTTAATTGTTCAGTAGTCCTCGAGCGTTAATATTTGGGATGATTTACTGCATCTATGGAGCCTAGTAATGACTGAATTCACAAAACTGCAATAAGATTTCTAAAACAGACAGAATTTTTCGAAAAATTACAGATTTTCCAGATTTATTACAGATTTTTGCCTCAACAATTTTTAAACCAATTTTAGGGGCATTATACAGTTGTTTTAGGGTGGGCTCTTTTGTCTTTATTTTGTTTCCTTGGACATGTGTAATACTAAGTGGCCATTTTAAGCATTTGCACCAACATCTCTAATAAAGACATATATATGACAGTAATGAAGTTTCGCTAGGTAGAAATGAACGCTAGTGAATTAGCATAGCATTTGTACCTGGCGCAGTGGTGCAAAGTGTGGTGAAGCCTTCATGGGCGAAAATTCGCCTTTTTAATGAATTTGTTCCTGTGGGTGATTTCCTTCCAATAATTTGGAGCTTTTTAGATAAAGGGTTTTCAGATAATGGATCCCATAGCTGCATTTGCTTTTTTCATTTTATTTCCCTCCTCTGCTCATGCTTTTACTTGTTTGCTGGAATAACTCCAGGACTGATGCTCCTATCCAGCAGAAAACTGCACTGGTCCCAGGATTATTTCAGAAAGGACAGGGTCGGACTCAGGGGCCCGGGGCCCAGTGGGGCCTCTGTCCAGGGCCCTCCTCTGGACTCCCCTGGTGTGCGGCCACACTGCGTGCACATCGCTCCCCTGCTGCCACCACACCACCGAGCGTGTACGCTTGTGCGCAGGTGCACTTCATTTTTCATGCGGTTGGGGCACAAAGCCACCTGAAAATCATAATTCTGGGTCAGCAGGGTTTTTTCTGGTGTCCCACCGGCCCAGTCCGACCCTGTCTATGGAGATCCTCTTCGGCTTTTTTCTTCAAATTTACCAGGGTAGACGCATGCACAGCAGAACAAAATAGCCCTTAACTTCAGCTTTTCGCTTTGATGCACATGCGTCTTCCCCAGGAATTTTTCCATTAAGAAAATACATTCACTTGAGGGTGTCTAGCATTTGGAACCCCCAAGTGGCCTAGGACTTTCCTTTTCCTTTAACCGTGAAAATGAAGAGGAGAAGGATGACCTTCAGAGAAAGGCTGAGACCAGTAGATAGATAATAATCAGGCTGGTGTGGGCCACAGAAAGGAGAGACCAGCAAGAAAGTGAGATTTTGGCACCAAAATAATATAGTCTATACATGCAAAGTTCAAATGAGTCAATATACAGGAAATACACCCAGCCATCTTCATAACTATGAGTAGACTATTAGTCAATGTGTATTTTTAATTCTACCTTATGTGTTCTTAGGTAGAGGAAGAGGATGGGGAAGAGGACGGCCAAGAGGATGCAGAAGAGCAAGGGGAAGAGGATGCAGAAGAGCAAGGGGAAGAGGACGACGACCCTTTCAATAAGCTGTTCTCAGATGGGAAGAGATGATGGGTCAAACATAATTTGGGGCTCAGATACTAATTTAGAGTCTAAATTACATCAGGGAAGTTACCCAGAGCAACCAATCAGATTTTTATTTTATTTTTCAACCTATAATAGACTGGGAGAAACTACCCGTTGCTTCTAATACATTTTGTAAGGCTTCTATACTAAACTAGAGTAGTGACGGGCGGCGAATTCCTGCGATTCGTGAAACGCCAGGAATAATTTGCCTGGTGATAATTCGCCTGCGTCTCATTTTGGACGCGGGCGTCCATTTTTGGAAGCTGGCGTCCATTTTTTCAATGCAGCGCCAGTGTCCAAAAATGGACGCCAATGTCCTCTAAGAGAATTTGCATCTGTAGGGGCAACAGCAGTTTTATAATCTGCTTGGTTTGGTTATTTAGAGTTATGTATAATATATCAACTGTTTTAATGATACAACATTTCTTAGTTCAGTTTTTAATTCAATGCAATGTAATTGTTGACTTAAGAATATGGTATCTATAAGTGCCAAATAGTTTGATTAAAACTTCAATATATGTTGCAGACTAGACTAAAATGTTACTGAAATTGCAATGATTTTTTCCTTGTACCTAGCTGTGCCATGTTTCGCCCGTGCCCCATAAAGCGTTAAAAGCTGGGCATGATAATAAAGGAATTCATATAAATTGCTGCTGAACTCTTCCAACTGCTCTGTCTGTCATGCCCTACACAGTCATGTAAAAAAGATAATTTTAGCACCTAAGATATTTAAAAGCCAAAAGCAAGGTTTGCAGGAGGATAATCTTCTATTGAATAATTATATTATATAATTAAATTTTATTTGATTATGTGAAAAATGGTTTTTGGATGGAAATCCTTACACTTGTACTGCAGGTCCTACCCACAAGCTACGGGTTTCGGTATTGTTCTACTGTAGGCTGTACATTTCCAATCATATCTTCAGAGAAGTAATGATCAGTAGCAAAGTATGTTTTTAAAGGGATACTGTCATGGGGAAAAAAAATATTTTCAAAACGCATCAGTTAATAGTGCTGCTCCAGCAGAATTCTGCACTGAAATCCATTTCTCAAAAGAGCAAACAGTTTTTTTTTATACTTCATTTTGAAATCTGACATGGGGCTAGACATTTTGTCAATTTCCCAGCTGCCCCAAGTCATGTGACTTATGCTTTGAGAAACTTCAATCACTCTTTACTGCTGTATTGCAATTTGGAGTTATATCAACCCCCTCTCCCCCCCCCAGCAGCCTAACAACAGAACAATGGGAAGGTAACCAGAGAACAGCTCCCTAACACAAGATAACAGCTGCCTGGTAGATCTAAGAACAGCACTCAGTAGTAAAAACCCAATGCAGGGCATACGGGCAGTCGGATCGCGGGACCGCATCAACGGACAGATGCAGCCGTGATCCAACGGGATTTTCAATCCTGCCCGATCGACATCTGGCCGACTTATATTTTCCTCTTTAAAATTCCAACCATACTGTGTTCCATTGATATCCTGATCTGCTCTGGGTTTCATCGATAATTGAAGAAATTCATGGTTCCAGCTGCAAATTTGAAAAGTCTGAGGTTTCAGGCCACAAATCTGAAAAAGTCGCAGTTTTCTGTGACAACTCCAATTTTTCTAAGTACTAGGAATTCAAAGGATTTTGCTCAAAATTCGATTCGATGCAATTGAACGTTTCAAATGTTTTTTTATTTGATCGGGAATAGACCTATTTGATTGGAATAGGTCCATTAAAAAAATTCAGTGGTTGAATTTCAATATTTTGTTCACTTTGAAATTTGACCATTAGTAAATCTGCCCCTAAGGATCGAAGTGAATGTTCAAATTAAATTTGAATACCCCCAAATTAGATACAAATTGTACAATTTGGATTTTTTCATGATTGTATTGATTTTCTTCCTGCACAAGGAAAAGTCTGTGTGGATTTTGTCAGAGTAGTTTTCAGAAAATAGTGAGAACTTTTTGGATTTTGATAAATAACCAGTTACGTGACATGCTTTTGAAGGGAAGGGTTGCTGCATACAGTATAAGCAACTGCAGGAGAATTATTATAATTATCATGGTGCTTTGTATTCACCAACTTGTGTTCTAATTATCTCAATATGTGACAGTATATATATATATATATATATATATATATATATATATATATATATATATAAAATACCAGCCAAGGCATTACAAATTGACTAGCAATATATTTGCCCCACGAGTATTTAACTTTTGAAAAGGTGGTAACCCTGGTTGTAACATATATAAAGCAAGCACTGGTAACATGTAGGAGTTGGGACTTTGAAGGCTTCAGATAATTTTGTTTGGGATATTTACTAGTGGTCTAGTTCGCTTCCAGTGGAAGTCTCTTGTAGAGTCTAAAACTAGCCTTATGCCTCTCTAGTTGGGTGTCCCTTCACTTTAGAGTTTAACGTGGGAGAACTAGCTCTAGCCATTCAATCCTTTGTTGGAGTGCTGCTCATTCTCCCTCTTCTCTCTTTGTCTACTACTCCTAGAGGGGACTATTAGAGATACTATTGACTATCTAAAACATCATTAACAGGGACCCTTCTACCCAAATTTCACTAAAGGGTTGGTTCCCTAAGAGACTTTGAGCTGCAAGTTACCCAGTAATATTCACCCTGTACAGTAGGTCCAAAGAGGAAGGATTGCGAGTTCACCCACTGGTCATTGTAAGCTTTAAAGGGCACCAATAACAGCCAAAATCAAACACATAATAACAACCTGACCAGTACATGTTTAATTAAACTACATTTACAGTTGTTTTTTTTTTTTTTTAAATCCCACACTGTGTCAAATGGGTTCTCTCACTGAGGGAGTCCATACTGTGACTACAACATGCAAATGAGTTCACGAGCATTCTCAGATTGTAGCACTGCCCTGAGTATTCTACCCAGAATGCCTAGCTTTAGTAAACTCTAGAAGTATCATGAGATTTCTCTATCTTATCCCCTGCTGGTGATGTCATTATGCAAATGAAGGGCACACACCAACTTCCAAAAGTTTGGCAGATTTGAAAATAGCTTAGAAGGTTTATTAGGCAACCAAAAAATTTCAACTGAGCATTTGCGAGATTTCAGAGCTCCAGTTGGCTGTGAAGATATAGGTAGGAGGAGTCAGTGAAATCCAAGATGCCTGCATCAGCTAGAACTGCAGTGAGCTGATGATTTACATTTTATAAACAATTCTAAGTTTTAAAAATCAGATTTCTTGAACTTTCACATAGTGTATTTACTTAGTAAATGATTTTAGTTATGATTGGTGCCCTTTAAGTTGTGATTTTTTTGTGTCATTAATACTCATGCTTACTGTCTCCCCATCTTTAGTGTGTTTTATATCATTTACATATATATATATATGTGTGTATATATTCAAAGTACTTTAAAATCCTTTGAATTCGACACTTTAAAGAGATACAAACACCTGAAATTAAACTTTTTTACATCTGTTATAATATTGGCTTTGAAAGCTACATCTAACTTTGCCATAAAGTATTTGCATGATGCTTTTACATTACCTGTCTGATCCCCCATGTTCCTGTATGAGGGGGCTGCCATATTTGTGCAGCAGGAGTCCGTTACTATTAGAAACTGCCAACATGACGTGCCTGATACATTAGATAGGTATAAGAAGGGGTTGGATGCTTTATTCACCAGTAGCTCCTCCCAGCAGACAGGAGGGAGCCAATGAGATTAGAGGAAAGGAGGGAAAGGGGTGTTACAGGGAGGGAAGTGAATCAGTGGTACAGGCTGATACATTAGATAGGTATAAGAAGGGGTTGGATGGTGTTTAGCAAGTGAGGGAATACAGGGTTATGGAAGATAAGCTCATAATACAAATTGATCCAGGGACTAGTCCCATTGCCTTTTTGGAGTGAGGAAGGAATTTTTTCCCCCCTCTGAGGCAAATTGGAGAGGCTTAGGATGGTTTTTTTTTTTTTTGCCTTCCTCTTGATCAACTAGCAGTTAGGCAGTTAAAATTAAAAAAAAAATGATGGACGCGAGTCTTTTTTCAGCCTAATTTACTATGATACTATGTTACTTATAGGTAACATTAAGGGTCAAATTTACTATTATTCCCCAAATTTTCGAATGCTAATCAAATAGTTTTAGGCTACCCTTTTATTCGATCTTCGATCATTCGATGATCGAATAACGATCGTTCGAATGAATTATTCGATTCATCCAATTCGAACGATCAAAGACTCCGATCGTACGAATCATATTCGATCAGGACTTAGCCTCAGAAGCCTATGGGAGGGTTCCCATAGGCTTCTATTACAATTCGGTAGGTTCAATCTGGCGAAGTATGCAGTTGAATAAATTAAAATTTTTAAATCCTTCGCTGATCGAATGATCGAACGATCGAATATTCGATTATTCAAATCTATCGTTCGCTATTCGATGATCGAATTGCCAAATTTGCATATTCGACCAATTGAATTAATCCTAAAATCGGAATTCGATCGAATTCGATCGAACTTCGATCTATTCACGTGAATTTAGTAAATTGGCCCCTTAATGTACATTCATACGTCAAAATAAATTTTTTAGTGTCAGTATCACTTTAAAGCTACAGAATTGCCATTGTAGCCTATGGGGACCTCCTAGATTTTGCACAAAAGAATCTATCCAAATGATGCGATCAAATGATTGGTGCGATTTTCATTAGATCGGAAACGGACCTATTCGATCAAAATAGCTCCATTTATGATCGAAAATTCCCTTTAAAAAAAATTCAATGGTTGAATTTAGAAGTTTTTTCACTTCGAAATTTTGACCATTAGTAAATCTGCCCCTTAGGGTCGAAGTGAATATTTGAATTAAATTTGAATTTTTTAAATTTGAATTGCAAAGTAATTTTGGGCTACTTTCGAATTTCAAAGTACTGTCCAGGGGGACCTCCTGGAACCTTTACTGAATTTTTTTCTAAGTCCTAGGAAATCAAAGGATTTTTCTGAAAATCGTTCTAATCGTTCAAATTGAACGATGCAATCAAACGATTCGAACGATTTTTATTTGATTGAAAACAGCCCTATTCGATACATTTTCAATTGAAAATGGGCTTTAAAAAAATTAGATGGTCGAATTTCAAAGTTTTTTAACTTCGAAATTCAACCCTTAGTAAATCTGCCCCTAAGTGTTTTGCTGCTGCCTACAGTAAGTATAGATAAAGAGAGGTGTGGGTCTACATCTCAGTGCTTCCCCCTGGAGACATACTTGTGCTGAAGGAGGGTGAGTGGCCAGTGGAAATCTCCATGTGCAGGAAGAAGGTGTGATTGTCTATGTAGCTGGGAAGGAAATTTAGAGTGATTCCCTGCTGACCTGAAGTGTTTGGAGAGAGCGCTAAAGAACTGGATAGAGGAAGAGAGAAACCCCTACCAAGAGACTGAGATGCAGATTTATCAAGGGTCGAATTTCGAAGTGCAAAAACTTCAAAGTTTGAATTCATAAAGACGAACCGAAATGCATTTTTTTTCCGTTCGAATAGGTCCGTTTTCTATCGCATAGGTCCGTATTCGAGAGAATATAGCACATTCGATCAAATTTGTTTTGAAGTTTTCCCCCCAAAAAACTTAGAGTTTTCAAAGTCCACCAATTGACTCCAAATAGGAGTTCCCCCATAATGTTTTTTTAATTTGAATTTTCACTTTGATAAATCTGCCCCCGAGTGTCAAGTCCAACAGTTCCGTTGTTTTCAGAAATAAAGACATTTTCCAATTACTTTCTATTTTCTACTGTATGTGTCACTGTTTTTCTAATATTTTCACCTTCTAAAGATGCTCTGGAAGTAGGGGGCACTGACCCTGTAAACTGTTCTAAATTGATACATTTAAGGGTAGATTTATCAAGGGTCGAAGTGAAAATGGAATAAAAAAAATTCGAATTTTGAGCTATTTTTGTGTACTTCGACTAGGGAATAGTCCAAATTCAATTTGAATTTGCAAAAAATTTGAATTTTAAAATGTATCATGTTCTGTCTTTTTAAAAATTCGACTTCAACCATTTGCTATCTAAAACCTGCTGAATTGCTGTTTTAGCCTATGGGGGACTTCCTAGAACTTATTTGGAGTCAACTGGTAGTCTTTGAAAATTCTAAGTTTCTCTTGGGAAAAAAATGTTATCAAATTCAATTGAATGTGCTATTACTTCAATTTGAACAATTCGAACAAATACGGACCAATTTGATTGAAAACTGACCTATTCGAAGGAAAAAAAAATCGAATTAGTTTTGGTCGTTCTTTTTGAAATTCAAATTTCAAAGTTTTTACACTTCGAAATTAGACCATTGATAAATCTGCTGCAAAATTGATACATTTCTTTTTTCTGCTGAATCCCTGAGTTTGATTAATAAACTCCAGAGATGCTGCTGAGAAATGGATCAACTAAATGTTGCAAAACTGTAACAGTTTAGAGTCTGCACCTGAATTACTGAGCTGCCAGACTCAAACACCAGAGACACCAACATTCAACTTTAAACTCAGATTATGGAAAAACAGTAAAAAATAAATAATGGAAAGTAATTGAAAAAAGTCTTTATTTCGGGGGAACAATCTAAAAAATGTGTTTGGAAAGTGAATACCAATTGGTGTACACCAATGTGGGTTTTTCACTGGGACTGTTGATGTGATGCTAGAATTCTAAGAAGTGTATTTTGTTGCTAATTGCCAGTCAAGCTGCATTTAAACCATAAAGGGTGGTGTCAAACTTAAGTCTTGGCTACCTAAATACCACAATACTGTATATGAACATCTTCTTACATTAGATCATTTGGCTAGCATATGAAAATGCTATGAATAGCAAGAGTCATTAGAGAAACATCTGGTGTCATCAAGAAGATATGTTTTTCACATCCACACAGAAGGCAAGCACTGAATCCAACAAGGTAAATTGATTATTATCATCATAAATATTATGCCAATTCTATAATACAACTGGATGACATTATTTACAATACTATTTGCCTAATGCATTTTAATGATATAAACTGATTCATTTTTGAATATTTTGTGAATTATGTTCCTACCTTTTCTGTCCAGAGACAGAAAAGACCCACAGGAGCCATAAAGAAAAGCACCAATCTATGCACTGTAGAAGTATACAGATATGGGACCTGCTATTCAGAATACACTGGACTAGGGGTTTTCTGGATAACAGATCTTTCCATAATTTGGATCTTCATACCTTAAAGGAAAACTATACCCCCAGAACAATGTAGGTCTCTATAAACAGATATTGCAGGAAACAACTCATATGTAAAACCCTGCTTCATGTAAATAAACCATTTTCATAATAATACACTTTTTTAGTAGCATGTGCCATTGGGTAATCATAAATAGAAAATTGCCATTTTAAAAAATAAGGACAGCCTCCTGGGATCCTAGGATCCAACGGTGCACACAAACATACCAAACAAACTATAAAGTTAGGTCACATGAGCCAATTAACAGACAGAGTTGTGTCTTTTGCTTCAACACTTCTTCCTGTTACAATTAGAGTTGAAATATTTCTGGTCAGGTGATCTCTAAGGCAACACACAGACCATCATGAAATGGTGGTTCAAGGCAAGAGATGTAAAAGGGCAATATTTACTTAAATATATATACCAGGTAGGTAAGATTCTTTAATATGTCACTTGATTTGATATAAACTATCTGTTGCTCAAAAAAATTTTTTGGGGTATAGTTTTCCTTTAACTCTACTAAAATGGAGTCAATGGGAGACTCCTGGGAGCAGAAAAGGGTATAGTAAAATATTTTATAGGTATTGCATAGTTGCATCTGGAGTGGGGTGTACATAATAAAACTTTAATTAATTTTCTTACCATTGGCGTAGCCAATATTAAACTACAACTTTCATTTTCAATTAGTTCAGGAACCTACTTGCAAATATTAACTTTTGGATCTGGTAATTACTAATGATACAAAATTCATCTTTGGCATTTGCATGGATGAGCATTTAGGGAATAGCAATCATAACATCATGGTGTCCTTTGAGATCATGATGCAGATACAACTCTATAAGGGGAGGAATGCAAACATTAAATTGTATACATGCAAATTATAGAATATATATATATACATTTCAGTTTCCCTTTTAAGTAAGGAAAGATGTTACGAAGCAAAACCCATATGTTTCTTAAAAATTCCCCATCTAATTCCTAAGTTGATATGGTTGATGAGAGCAGGATAAAAGCAGAGATTCTGAACTGTTATTTTTCATCTGTCTACACAACTGAGAAACAATCTAACGAAGGCTTAATAGAACCAGTTCTAATAACATAAATATTGATGAATGGGTGAATCAGGAGGAAATTCAATGGAGGCTTGAACAAGTGAAGGTAAAATAGAGGTCCAGGACTGGATCGTTTGCATCCCAGGGTACTAAAAGATCTCAGATCAGAATCTATTACGAGTGGCTTGGCTGACTTCTTGAACAAACACAATATCCAAGGCCAGGGCCGCTATTAGAAATCACGGGGCCCCGCACAAAAAGCTTTTTGGGGCCAGCAGGGCCCCGCCCACCGGGGCCCAAGCCCCACCCCTTACCCCGCCCACTCCACATCACAGTTAAAAGACCACACAGACATCAGTGCTAAAAAAGTAACCCCCACAAACACAAAAGTTACACATTGGCACCAGAGCCCCCCTTACAAGTAAAAAAAAATTGGGAACCCAAAAAATATTTTTTAAAAAAACATTTGCGACAGGGCCCCATTCAGCATGGGAACATCTGAAGGAGCCGCACAGGCGCTCGTAAGGGGGGCCCAGCTCTTGGAAAAATGCAGCACTGCCGAGCCCCCCTTCAGCTCCGGGCCCAGGACACTTGTCCCCCATGTCCCCCCCGATGGCGGCCCTGGGTAAAAGTAGTCCCTTGGGGTGCCTAATATTTAGCACCCCCAAGTAAAGAATCCCTTTCCTTCCCCTTTAAATAGTTAGTGTAACAAAGTCAAAAGGGAGCACAAACCCTCACCTGCAAATGACCACTTGTGCTGACATGTATCCTGGCCACCGGTCAAGGCAAATTGTATGGAACACTCAGTGGATAGTTTTTTAAAATCTTAGTTTATTGGGTATAATTAAAATCATAAATCATAATAGCTTGTGACATATACCCCACACTTGACGCGTTTCGAAGGATTTTACTTCCCACAGTATTCCCATGGTGGAATTTGAGGGGTTTTTAACCCTCAAATTCGACCCTTAGTAAATCTGCCCCTTAGTGTATGTGTATATCATTTATGTGAGTGTATGGAGGGGTCAGTGTGTATGTATGGATGCTGGGTTTCATTTGAAGGAGTTGAACTTGATGGACTTTGATCTTTTTTCAACCAGATCTATGTAACAAGTCACATGACTGAGGGCACCTGGGAAACATGTCTAACCCCATGTCATATTTTAAATATGAAAAAATCTGATTGTTCTTTTAAAAAATGTATTTCATTGCTAAATCTTTGCAACAGTACTATTAACTGATGCATTTTGAAAAAAACATATCTTCCCATGACAGAATCCCGTTAACATAATAACTTACATTCAGAATAGAGAGCCCAAGCAGAAGTGGCTGAGAGGTAAAAGCAAATACTGGAGAATAACAGACATTTCGACAAAAAAAGCTGAAAAAGGAAAAGAATAAGATCATACCATACTTATGGTAGGAAAATAACAAGTTGTTGATTTCACTGGTTCATTTAAACAGTAGGTATTCATTACTATAACAATCTGTTTACCTCGGATCCCGAAGGAAGGTAGCTGATCCAGGAGAACTGATGGTAACAGGAACCTCTCTACGGCTCCGGTATTCACCGACGCCCTTTTGGGGCCCCGGGCTTTCTGCTGTGGCGGTAGTAGAGAAGTCAGGCGAGTTACCAGGAGCGAGGTATCAAGGAATCAGGCAAGGGTTACAGAGAAGCAAAGTACCAAGGGGTCAGGCTAAGGTGTAGTCAAATGCAGGCAGAGGTCGGTTTCAGGCAGCGAAGGATCAGAAGTCAGGAAAACAGGCAGAGGGTCAAAACCAGGAAACTCAGACAAACAGGGCTTTAGCAGGAACAGTAAGAACTGAAGCCAGCTTGGGCAAAGTGACGAGGAAGAGGAAGGTATTTAAGGGAACAGGAACCAATCAGGAGCAGGCTGAGGAAGACAGACACATCAGGGACCAATAGGAAGCTAGGCGCCCAAATTAGAGGTCATAGCCTAAGTATTTTGGTGCGAGCGTCCAATTTGACATGCGCGCCTAAGTTGATGTGCGCCTGCGGTTATGCGCCGGGGCTCAAAACCAGTGGCGGGTGTTACAATTCCAATATTAGGATACAATGTGCTGAGAGGTAACATGGAGTGGTTAAAGGGAATGGAACTTCTTTACATGAAAAGAGTGGCTTCTATTGTATTTGGTAGGTTCAATCTGGCGAAGTAGAAATTCGAAGAAATTTTTTATTTAAAATCCTTCGATCATCGAATGGTCTATTCGATAATTCGAATATTTGGTATTCGATGATTGAAGTGCCCAAATTAGCATATTCGAATATCCGAAAAAAATCGTACGATCGGTTTTCGATCAAATTCGATCGAACTTTGATCTCTTCACACAACTTTTTCCTATAAAGGTGAGTTAATTTAACTACAGATACTGAGCTCTGTATAAAGACCTCCTTTGGTGTGACTGTTTTGGTATAGACATTCTATTGAGCAGGGAATATCTGTGCACTGGTAATCAAATCATTTACCTCGTGAGAACTACAATTTGGAAACATTGCTACAATTTTTATTATTGCCCTATTATCTTTAAAAATAACAAAAAACATTATTTTGTAATTGAGACCATAGACGAAAAAAGTATGTTCAACTCAAAGCCAACTCATTGGACTCATGGCATGGGTATAATGCCAACATCACTACAGCGACAAATGATCTCTGTGTGCATTTCTTGCCTATGTTATGACTAGTGATGGGCGAATTTATTCGCCAGGGGCGAATTTGCAGTGAATTCCCGCGAAATGGCAGCGAAAATTCGCTGAAAAACGAGTCGAGCAGAAAGAACAAGACGCGATGAAAACAACGTGACGAAAACAATGCGAGATCGAAAACAACGTGACCCTCGTCAAAAATGTGCCGTGACTCGTTTCACTTGAAATTTGTGAATTTTTCGGCGAAGCGAAACGGGGTAGATTCGCCCATCACTAGTTATAACTCCTGTTTTGTATAAAATAATGTAAAGTGCTACATAACTTGTACTTGAGTATTAG
>CM044444.1:96699067-96724232 GCA_024363595.1 Xenopus borealis
ATTAATAACATTGGGATCAACTATCAAAAATACGAGCCAAGCTGGTAAAATACCGGCCGGGTGGCAACCCTACGGCTGAACCCTGTACTACAACTCCCAGCAACCCAGTTCAGACCACCGGTACTAATAGTAAAGATAGTATTGCACTTATGTTCCACACCATTACATAAAACGTTTAGTTAGTTGAGGTGGGCGAGTGGTAGATGTTACGCTAATAAATCCACGTAAGGGTAAGCGCCCCCTTTAAGGGAGTTGTTAAACCACTTCCAACATTGACAGGCAGTTGCGCCTTGTGTTAAAGTAAGAGAGGGGGTGGCTATCTTTAAATGGAGATATATTTATCCTAAGGGCTTTGTAAACAGTAATGGACACGCGGATTTATTAGGGTAATGTCTAACACTCGTCCACCGAGGCTATTTTAATTGTATGTTCTTATGGACACGGTCCAGCTCTACATAACTCGTTGTGAGTTTGTCGGGTTGTTGGGGTTTGGCATGAACGATGCAATCGTTTTTAGCTAAAGATTGTATTAAAAGTTAAGTTTTATCTAATGGTGTGGAACATAAGTGCAATACTATCTTTACTATTAGTACCGGTGGTCTGAACTGGGTTGCTGGGAGTTGTAGTACAGGGTTAAGTTGATCTGGAATGTCTGGTTCTCACTTCAGTTGTTTTGTTAATAGTTGTTACATTGTATTCAACCTTGCAGACTAGTCGACTAATATACATTGTTGCAAGTTTGGCAGTGCAGTTTTCTGCAAAAAAAAAAGGCCTTTCCTTCTCCTTTAAAGGGCACCAATCATACCTAAAACGATTTACTAAGTAAATACACTATGTGAAAGTTCAAGAAATCCGATTTTTAAAACAGTTAGAATTGTTTGTATAATGTAAATGATCAGCTCACTATACCTTCTGCAAAATCTCCCCTATCTCCACTGCAGTTCTAGCTGAGGCAGCCATCTTGGATTTCACTGACTCCTCCTACCTATATCTTCACAGCCAACTGCAGCTCTGAAATCTCGCACATGCTCAGTTTAAATGTCTTGCTTGCCTAATAAACCTTCTAAGCTATTTTGAAATCTGCCAAACTTCTGTGTTAGTGCTGCCACCTTGTGGAAGTTGCGGTGTGCCCTTCTCTTGATAATTCTAGAGTTTACTAAAGCTAGGCTTTCTGGGTAGCTCTTTTGCATGTTGCAGTCAGTGACAAAGTACGGGATTTTTTAAAAACTGCTGGGTTTTTTTCCAAAAAACTGTACATGTAGTTTGATTAAACATGTTTAGGTTGTACTGGTCAGGTTGTTAATATGTGTTTGATTTGGGCTGTGATTGGTGCCCTTTAAGCTTCTTAGTTTCAGAGTTTTACTTGACAGGACACAAAACAGAGAATACTCAGAATGGAAAGAGTCTCAAATGAACCTATTCATATTGTTAGCTCAAGTCTATTGCAGTATTGATGGGCAGAAGGTGGTAGTGTGTTTGGAGAGTGTAATCCTGTAAAGTTATAAAGATAAGACAGTAGTTAGCTACAGCCCAACGTTCAGCTCTAACAATTACACGGCGAGACAGAGAGAGAAAAGGTAAGACAATATAAAGAGTCCTGTTCAGGGTTTGTGTAGAGCTCATAATAACATGTGGTTACAATGAGGATCATTTTAAAAGGGAATGTTTGGTGATTATCTTGGGGAAATTTTGGCTTTCCATCAGTGAATTTGCTTTCATTTTGGTATAATATTGTTGGTATAATATGGTCACTGTGCAGATTTTTAACCAAATGGGGACTTTGGTAGTACAAAGATTGTAAGTGTATGTTTGCCTTTTAGCTTCAAAGTTAAAAGTTCCTGTTTTTATGTTACCAAGTGTTGTGTTTGGTAGCCGAGGATGAGGAAGGTATAACAATGCTTTATTAGCAGGTTCAAGCCATTACATAACAGCAGTAAGTCTTACTTTCACTTTCAAGTTGTACAGAAAGTCCTGTGTATGCACAGTGCCACCTGCAGGCCATTTGTATAAACACCAAGTAATGCTGTCTAGCATCCTAATTGATGTTAAACAAAGGGTGCAGTCTGTTTAAAAGAAGCAGGGCTGACAGGCACTTGATACAGATCCACAGGACCAAAGAAGTTCTGATAAAAGTTTACTTTATCAATACAAAATTAAAAATGCAACTCCATCTGGATGGAGATGCATTTTTAATTTTGGATTAATAAAGTAAATTCTTTGGGAGTGTCTGTCGGCACTGCTTCTTTTCTCTGGTCGTGCCGCTCCCTGAAGCTGGGGGTCTGGTGCACCCGGATCACATTCACTATTTGGTGAGTTTTTTCTGGAGCAACTTTTTCTTTTTCTATTACCATACAGTCTATTTAAACTCTTTCCAGAGTCCCCAAAGAGCATGTCCTACCAAATATCTGCTTTTTTATTAGTGTTAGAACATAACAGCAGCTGTACACATCTTAGGACACAGCTCAAAACTCTCTACCAACATCTCAGTGAAAGTTCAATATATCAAATATTGGCAAGTGCACAATGTCATATATATGTCAAGTATGACAAAAAGTATCCAGATACTATTGATACTATTGAAACTACCATCTTTGAATTCGTGATTGTGATCGTTACAGGGATGGGAGGAGCCGAAACTCCCCTTCACTTCCTAAATTCCCAGGCTGACATGATACAGAATATTATTGTCAGATACAACTTTCTCACCTTCCAGATTGATAAGACAACCTTTAAGGCAGTTTCAGATGGGGAAATTTGTATCCTGAGACTTATTTATGAGGGCAACAAATATCCCAAAAATCCATTTGAAATAATTGAAGTCGCTGGTGCTATGGCCAACATACACAGATGGAGTCAATTTCTTTTGTACTTTTATCGTGATGTGACGCTAGTTAAGCGGCAGCAAGTGCAATGTTCATTTGCTACGTTGCCGGAAATTGCCTCTGGAGGAAACTTCTGGCAACTTAGTTATATGTTGGTCATATCACCAACAGTTTCAATTATTTCAAATGGAGAGGCAATTTCGGGAGATTTGTTGACCTCAGTCACTCATGAATAGTCTTGAGCAACAAATCTTCCCATCTGCCACTGCCCTTACCCATCAAAGACAGATAATGGTCATTTTATCAATATGATGTATCTTCTACTGGCCCTTTCATATTTCTTGCTTCTTCTCTTATGTATTGCCACTCTCTCATCTCCTTATCACTTGTAATATTTATGTATAAATAGCCAACTACATGCAGTTTTTCATATTTACCCCTTTAGGACATGGAAGACAACATCCCCTTCATTTTCCTGGAGCTAATCCTTGCCTTGAGCATTGTCTCTTTGAATCTCCTGGTTTGCGCCACTGTTTATCTCCACAAGGAGCTGAGGACTGTCACCAATTTCCTCATTGTGAGCTTGGCAGCGGCAGACATTGGGGTCGGCACTCTTGCTATCCCATTCTCCATTGTACTGAGCATGGAATACACACTCTGCTTCTACACCTGCATCTTTATCACTTGCTTTCCTCTGGTTACAACACAGTTTTCCATCCTCCTTCTCCTGCTAATTGCCATCAATGCCCATCTTAAGATCCGATTCCCAAACAGGTATGCAAGTGTCAGTTCATGGATACTGTTACTTTCTGATTGATGTCCTTTGAAACTGGGTTTGTAAACTCATTCTCTGGCTTCTCTTTTTCAGCTACAGCCTGTATGTAACAAGTTCCCGTGTGTTTCTAGCAGTTGTGCTTTGCCTGCTCCTCTCATGTCTCATCGGTTTGTCTCCAATGATGGGATGGAACCAATTCCAGCAGTACGTCAGCAGCAACCGATCCTTGCAGATCCTTGCATCAGAGAGGATGATGATGGGATACCCTAGACACAGTCCTGTGAGAGACTTTTCGAATGCCTACTTCAGCCCCAAAGAGGCGGATAACAACAGCGGAGTCCAAGGAGAGCACCTAGGCTGTTGCTCTCTCACAGCAGTGTTCAGCCCAGAGTATCTGGTTTATTTTGTATTTTTCGGATGCACTTTGCTGCCCCTTTTTATTATGCTTGCTATCTATGTTAACATTTTTAGAGTTGTCCGAGGCCACCTGAGATCAGCCAAGCACTCGGAAACGCACATGGCCTGTACACTTCTCCTCCTGGTGGGCATATTCTGCCTATTTTGGATACCGCTGAACGTCCTCAATAGTGTGAGACTCCTTTGTTGTTCTTGCACCATCCCTGCAAATCTAATACGCCTGGTTGTTGTTTTCTCCCACATGAATTCATTTGCAAACCCACTTGTTTATGCTATGAGAAAGAAAAAATTTGGGGTGGCCCTGAGAGCTGTTTGCCTGAATTTGCTCACCTGCTGGGCACCAGCTAAAGCATGCTGTCGCACAACAAAAGTCCACCCTCAAAGTGAGTGAGAATCCACACGTCCCTGTATTATTAAATCATTTCTTCTATGTAGGCATTAAAGGAGAAGGAAAGGCTAAAACTAAGTAAGCTTTATCAGAAAGGTCTATATCAGTGATCCCCAACCAGTAGCTCACAAGCAACATGTTGCTCTCCAACCCCTTGGATGTTGCTCCCAGTAGCCTCAAAGCAGGTGTTTATTTTTGAATTTCTGGCTTAGAGGCAAGTTTTGGTTGTATAAAAAACAGATGTCCTGCCAAATATTCTCTCCTGTAGCTGCCAGTCCATATAGGGGTTACCAAAAAGCCAATCAGAGCTCTTATTTGACATCCACATGGACTTTTTCATGCTTGTGTTGCTCTCCAACTCTTTTTTAAATTTAAATGTGGCTCACGAGCAAAAAAGGTTGGGGACCCCTGGTCTATATAAATACACCAGTAAACCCTCAAAGTAATGCTGCTCTGAATCCTCTGTCAAAAGAAAAGAAAGCATTAAGTTAGGCTCTTCGGCACATGGATTTAAAGTATCTAGGGGGAAGATTTATCAAGGGTCAAATGTCGAATTTATGGGAGTTATTTTAAACTCCGATGAACTTGAAAATCGACCAATCCAAATTTGTTAAAAAAAAAATCAAATTTTTTAAATTTGGGTGAATAGGCTGTATTCAAAAATTCAAATCCAAATTCAGATTTTATTCGATCGAATTTGAGTTTTTAAAAAGTCTGAATAGGATTTTTAAAAGTCCACCAAATGACTCCAAATATGTTGTAGGAGGTCCCCCATAGTCTAAAACAGCCATTCGGCAGGTTTCAGATGGTGAATAGTCGAATTTTTAAAGAGACAGTACATGATGAATTTTGAAATTCACATTTTTTAAAACTTGAATCAAATTTGGACTAATCCCTAGTCAAATTACACAAAAAAAAACTCGAATTTAAAAATTTGATTTTATAACCCTTGATAATGCTGCCCGTAAAATTTGTTTTTTCATAGGCAGGAATCAGGTGTAGATGTAACCATTCTATATCAAACTGGCCACATGGTTATCAGTTTGGTGAAATAAAATAATCACTTTCCTCATCAACATCTAAACAGGACTCATTCACATATACGTCTGGCTGGACTGTCAACGGTTGAAGGGGTTGTTTGCCTTTTAATGAGTTTTAAGTATGATGTAGAGCAGGGGTCCCCAACCTTTTTTGGTTCGGCAGCAGTGTTGAGGCAGTGTTTCAAGGATGGGGGGGTGGGGGCTCAGGGGGGTTGGTATTGGGTCAGTGGGGGGGTTAATGCCCACCTCGTTAATTGCGGCCTAGGCCCGGCAGCCCAGGTTCAGGACTGAACCGGACAGTGGCCTGCCAGTTAGGGACCCCAGAGAGTGATTTTTTTTTCTCTTTATTTATTGTGGTTTTTTAACAAATACATAGATTGTGGTTCATCTTCAAGCAACTTGTATTATGTTCTAAAATTACTAATTCTAAGCCAGTTTTCAACTGGTCCTTATTTTTATTCGATTTGCCTTCTTCTGCTGTTTTTTTCCGATCACTGACCCCATATAAAAACAAATGTTCTATAAGGCTAAACGTTTATTCTACCTTTAGTCTACCTACTTTATTTACTTTTAATTACTCATCTTTCTATGCAGGCCTCTCCTATTCATATTCCAGTGTCTGATTCAAATCAACGCATGGGGAAATGAAACCCTAGCAACCAGATTGCTAAACTTGCAAACTGGAATGCTGCTGAATAAAAAGTTAAATAACTAAAAAAAAAACTCCTATAATAAAAAATGAAAACCAACCAGGATATCACTCTCTACATCATTCTGAAATTTCAAGATGAACAAACCCTTAAAGGACAAGGAAAGGCAAAAAATAAAATACAATTTTTACTTTCTTTAATGAAAAAGAAATCTATCTCCAATATACTTTAATTTAAAAATGTGTACCGTTTTTATAAGAAATATATGGACTATATGCAGTGAAATTCTCCCTTCATTTACTGCTGTGGATAGGAATTGTCAAACGGTTCCTAACTGCTGGGCAGGGCGACAATCAAATTAATGAACAGCAGGGGGAGCCCCCACCTTACTTCCCAGTCATGCAGAACTCCAGCAGCTTTGTTTGTTTCCCTGTAGAGCAGTTGGTGACTGTGTAGAGATTTGTATTGGATTTTATTTTTGCCTTTACATCCCCTTTACTGTTTCCAACTCCAGCTGCAGGGACAAAGATCATGGAGCCTGATTTAAACAGATAAACTGGGATTCTATTTGGAGGATTATTTTGCTGCAGCCACTGGTTCTGCAGAGTTGGAGAAAGTTTGTATTAAACAATAGAAAAACTATAAAATCCACATTAGATTACATGACAACAAAGGACCCAGTGAAGTCTGTATATTCTGATTATTAATCAGTCTTGCTGTATCGGCTTCTGGTAGATATTATTTGACTTGTGCTGTTTTGATCATTTATGACGATCCCTAAGCTTAGCCCAGATCACACTGAGCATGTGCACAGTCTTGGTCTTGCAAAGATGTCTAACAAAGTTACAAGATGACAGCCCCCTGTGGCCAACTTTGAAAGCATAAATCATTTGTTTGATTAGGCTTGTGGTGCAGTAAGTTCATGTTTATGTTTAGTATACAAAATACACCATTTCTAGCCATATTCTATTTTACACTTTCCTTGTCCTTTAACCAAAAAAACATAAATCACGCAAGCGAGACGGAGGGGAGGAAAAAAGAGAACATGGAAGTCATAGGAGGCCCAACAGTAGAATATGGATCAAAATGTTAAAAGATTGGGAAAACAAAACAGACGTGCCAATGAAGAGACAGCCTAATGTTTCATATGCAAGTCAGGAAGCTGTTACTGGATTTCTGTGTATCATGCTTCATTTCCTCTCTGCTTGATAATCTCTCAGCAAACTGAATATGCTTTAAGGGAAAATACTATTGATTCCAGCATTGTCGGCAGCAGAAAAACTCAATATTAACGGTGCCGTTCAAGGAAAACAATGGAAACACTCAATGCAAAGGACAGATGGGAGAATATGGGGACTGCTGACATTACAGCCAGAGATAGTGTTTAATGGTTGACCCCCAGCACAAAGCAAATAATGGCAAAACAACAGAATATTTTTTTCTTGTAGTAAAGTACGATGCAGTTATAGATGTAGTAGTGTCAGTGTAGTGTCAGTGTAGTGTCAGTGTAGTGCAGAACCAAAGACAGTAATTGACCTGGATCCTCCAGTCTTATAAAGGACCCCTCGTCTTCGGAAAGTTCACGAAAAATTCGTGAAATTTGAACTACTTCACTAAATTTGTGAAATTCAAAAGTTTTCACTATAAATTTGTGAATTTCAAACGTTTTCACTATAAATTCATGTATTTCGAACGTTTTCACTATAAATTCGTGAATTTCGAACTATTTCACTAAATTAGTGAAGTTCAAACATTTTCACTATAAATTCATGAATTTCGAACGTTTTCACTATAAATTCGTGAATTTCTAACGTTTTCACTATAAATTAGCGAATTTTCAAACGTTTTTACTATAAAGTCACGAATTTCGAACGTTTTCATGAAAAATTTGGAAAATCGGAAATTGATGCCGGCGAATTTTCACGCCACTTTTCGCAAATTTATTGGCCAGCCGCGAATCGCGGGAATTCACCACGAATTAGAGCTAGGCGAATAAATTAGCCCATCACTATCTATATCTCCCTGTTTATCCATCTACACTGGTATTTCTACATCCATTAAGAGTGCAGAGCATCTGAATATGTGTTCATTGCATTTCAAAGGGTCTTTTTGTTTTGCTTTCTTGATTACCCACTTGCTCTTTAACTTTTTAAAAAGTTTTATTTTATTAGAATCTTTTGTTGTAATAAAGTAAAATGAAAATACATATATGGAAACTATTATCCAGAATGCTCGGGGACCAGATAATGGATCTTTTTGTAATTTGGATCTTTCTACCTTAACATACCCAGTCCCTACTGTCCCGTTTTGAGAGGGACAGTCACGCTTTTAACAGCTCAACCCGCAGTCCTGGTTTTGTTACTGAAATGTCCTGACTTTCTCTTTGATCTCCTGCACTGAACATCCAGAAAATGATACAACATTTCTAACCCTGATTGGCTTTTGGCAGAGAGCCCAGAATAGAGACTTAGATACTTTTGCAGTAATTTAACATAAGGAGGTCTCTTGTGCAAACTGTTTTGCAGCTTAAAGGGCTGTTCACCTTCATTAGCAAAACTGTAATAACACATAAAAATAACAGAAATGTGTTCAAACTTTCATAACCTGCCAAACACGGGGGGGCGGGGGGGTGGATTTCTCCCCTTACAGGTTGAATTCTCCTTTAAGTCTATAAAATATGTAAAACGTTAAAAAAACCCAATAGGCTGGTTTTGCTTCCAATAAGCATTAATGATATCTTAGTTGGGACCAAGTACAAGTTACTGTTTTATTATTAAAGAGAAAAAGGAAAAGATTTTTAATAATTTTTTGGATTATTTCGGTAAAATGAGTCAAAGGTAGACTGACTTTCAGTAATTCAGAACTGTCTGGAAAAAGGGTTTTTCGGATAACGGATCCCATACCTGTACAACAAAGGATAAAAAAGTGGTGTACATTCAATAATTTAGAGTACAATGTGAGTGGCATAGGATAATAGGCAGGATGAAAGTTGAGGTACAGAGATAACTGATCTGTTATCTACTGTGTATCCTGTGCCTTTTCTCCTTGTTCAGCTTCAGTGCCAGGTCAGGCCAGTCAAGCATCCTAAGTAGCCTGGCCAGTCGCAGTGCCCAATAGGCATGTGCGTGTGTGTCAGAAAGGAATGCACATGCAGACCAGATGCGTGCATGCATGAAAAGGACACATGCCTTTGCAAAAAGGACTCACTCGATGGCCAGAGCAGAGTGGACCGTACTAGGGGTATGAGGCATATAAGATACATGCCTGGTGCCACCCCAGCTTTATGCCCTAGGCATGGGCCTACCCGTAGTTCTGGCCCTGTTCAACTGTGAATGGTTGTCCCATTGTTTATATAAACTATAGTAGTACTTATCTGTTATCTACTGTGTATCCTGTGCTTGAATGGCTGTCCCCATGGCTACACAGCAGCTTATTTATATAAACTATAGTGGTACTTAACTGTTATCTACTGTGTATCCTGTGCTTGAATGGCTGTCCCCATGGCTACACAGCAGCTTATTTATATAAACTATAGTAGTACTTAACTGTTATCTACTGTGTATCCTGTGCTTGAATGGCTGCCCCCATGGCTACACAGCAGCTTGTTTATATAAACTTTAGTAGTACTTATCTGTTATCTACTGTGTATCCTGTGCTTGAATGGCTGCCCCCATGGCTACACAGCAGCTTGTTTATATAAACTTTAGTAGTATTTATCTGTTATCTACTGTGTATCCTGTGCTTGAATGGCTGCCCCCATGGCTACACAGCAGCTTGTTTATATAAACTTTAGTAGTACTTAACTGTTATCTACTGTGTATCCTGTGCTTGAATGGCTGCCCCCATGTCTACACAGCAGCTTGTTTATATAAACTATAGTAGTACTTATCTGTTATCTACTGTGTATCTTGTGCTTGAATGGCTGCCCCCATGGCTACACAGTAGTTTATTTATTGTATATAAACTATAGTAGAGTTTCTGAAGCAAACACACAAGTTTTACCAGTGCAGGGCAACACTACATTATATTGTCTTTCCTTTAAAACACTTACATTTTTTTGGTGTTACTGTTCCTTTAGGCCTCTGCAGCAAAGCAAAAAGTCAGGGAGCTGTGGAAGGTGAGGAGTGAGACAATGACGGCAGGGCATTAGGAGAGTCAGAAGCAAAGAAGCAGTCATTTTGTAGACATGAGAAGTTAGCAGGAAGTTGTAGGGATGAGACGTTAACAGGGAGTTGTAGGGATAAGAAGTTACCAGGGAATTGTAGGGATAAGATGTTAGCAGGGAGTTGTAGGGATGAGAAGTTAGCAGGGAGTTGTAGCGATAAGAAGTAGTATTGTATTGTATAACTTTATTTGTAAAGCGCTGTTAAGGAGCTGCAGCACTGTACAGTGGATAAAAGTACAATATATATAAAAGTATATATGGAGGAGACAAATCACATAATAAATATATACAGAATCATAGGACGAAGAGGTTAAGTGCTGTGTGGTAAAAGACATAGGGGCAGATTCACTAAGATCCGAAAATTCGCCAGCGTAGGCTTCGCTAGCGTTCGCCGCACTTCGCCAGGCGAATTTTAGCCAGCGCTATAAATCCAATAAAGTGCAAATTTACGCTCAGGTCGGCGAACGGTAGCGTACTTGCACTAGTGTTTCTTCGCTAGGCAGAGCACTGTTATGCTAGTGAAGCCTAATTTGCATATGGTGGGAACTTTAACTTATAATAGAAGTACTGTATATGTTACAGCCACTACATTCCACTACACAAGTCCAGGAAATAAATGAAATAAAGTTGTCCTATTGCCCTACATGTGCCCCCTGTAAAGTTGTGTTGCCATATGTTAGGAAATGTAGGTGGGAAGAAGGGTAACCCCCCAAAAAAATTATCGATCTTTTTCAGACTATCACCCTCCTTTGCTAAAATACGCCGGCGTTTTTATGGGACTTAGAAAAAATTTGACATTTTTTTTTTCAACCTCCTATCTATTGTATTAAACTTCGCCTGGTCTGACCAGGCAAAGTAACGTCTAGTGTAAGTGCTGACGTTGAGGAAAATGTTCATCTTAGTGAATTTGCGTAGTTACGATCCTTCGTCAGTGCGCAACTTCGCCTGGCGTAAGGGTGTGAAGTTGCACAAGTCTATCTACTTCGCTAGCGAATTTTTGCCAGGGACACTGTTAGTGAATTGGCAAAGTTGCAAAATGACGTCACGCTGGTGAATAAGTGATATCGTTTGACGATTTGCGCTTTAATGAATTTGCCCCTGTGTGTAATTGACTTAATCAATCTTCGCACACTTCGCGCTTTAGTGAATCTGCCCCACATAGGGAAGGAGGTCCCTGCCCCGTAGAGCTTACAGTCTAAGTGGATGGGTGACTAACATAAAGGTACAAATTGGAGATGAAAAAGTGCACATGGTAAGGCATAGTCAGTAGGCACAAACTAGGCTAATGTGTTAGTGCTCTAAAAGGAAGGCTCTTCATTTTCCCTTGAAAAGATTGAGAGAGGATTCCTTATGGAGAAATTCAGGGATGGAATTCCAGAGGAAAGGAGCAGCAAGATAGAAGGGTCTGAGACGAGAGGTGGCAGAGGATGTGGGTGGTGTAAAGAGAAGGTGGCTCTGAGAAGACGACCAGGAACGTACAGTGAGACAAGAGAAGAGATGTAGTGAGGAGCAGAGGAGTGAAGGGCTTTGAATGTTAGTAGGAGTTTATATTCTATCCTTTGCTTGACAGGCAGCCATGCTACGGATTTTAGTTGGGGTTGAGCAGATTCCCTTTTAGGAGAGAGCAGACGGATCCTGGTAGCAGAGTTTAAGATTGATTGGAGGGGAGAGAGATGGGAGTCAGGAAGACCAGTTAGGAGAAGATTGCAGTAGTCTAAACAGGATAAGATGAGGGCATGGATTAGTGTTTTGGCTGTTGTTTGTGAAGGAAACCGGCGTATCTTGGCTATATTGCAGAGGATGAAACGACAGGTTTTGGCAGTGCTATTAAAGTTAACAAGGAGTGAGAAGTTAGCAGAAATTACCGGCTAGTGGTGGGGGGCGAGAACAAAAGTGTAGGACAGTGACGCAAAAGGGATGGGGCCATGGAAATGTGTCACAAAAGGTGCAGAGCTGTGACGCTAAAGGGGGGAAGCCACATCAGCCTCAGAAAAAAGATAAATTACCAGCAACTACATTGCCCGTAAATTTGTAATACCGGCCCCAGCCCTTACAGCGGGTGGCAACCCTAGATGAGGCATTAGCAGGGAGTTGTAGGGATGAGGAGTTAGCAGGGAGTTGTAGGGATGAGGCGTTAGCAGGGAGTTGTAGGGATGAGGAGTTAGCAGGGAGTTGTAGGGATGAGGAGTTAGCAGGGGGTAAGAGGGCGTGAAAATAGAACAGAAATGAACGTAAAAGAGTTCAGGCAGCAAGGGAGACTCAGACAGACGACGTGTATTATTAAATAAGCTTCTTTAGACATCAGACATTCGTGTTATGTTATGCCATGTTAAGGACCAGCCAAACTTCCCACAAATAGAAATAGGAAGCTAATTGCTCCCTGAACCTATTAACGTTCAAAATCTCATTCATACATTCCCGTATCAAAACGAGGCCAAGAACGCAAAGAGGGCGTCATCCAAAGCGGAAGATGTCAGTCCACCAATCACAATGCTCGGCGTCCGTGCGGAGTGACGCAAGCGCGCTTCCCCTTTTTCACTGTGCGGGAAACCCCGTTGCCCCCTTTCCTCTTGACTGCGAGCTAGCGCAAAGGTATGGCCGTCTTGGCTACGTAAAGGCCTGCGAGTTTTTGGGGGTTGGCGCTGCTGTTGCGGGGTCGCTAGATCTCACTTTAGGCCCTGCGAGAAGAGAAGGAAACCCTACGACCGTTTTTACGAGCCCTGTGGCGCTAGCACGTGTGGTGTCGAAGCGGCAGACCGGATGTGAAGCAGGAGCGAGAGCTCCTCGTTGTCAGTCAGTTTGGTGTGATGCGGCGTGGCTCCCTGCAGGGCAGGCTCTAGTGAAGGACGCAGATCTGCAGTCTCTTTAGGGAGCGGCACGTGACTGCCTGTATTGTAATGGCTTTGTTATATTGTATTGCCGGCACTTGTGAGACAGTGGCCCAGCCTTTCCTTATTGGCAGGGACCCCCCAAGCTACAGTTTCTCTTCCTCTAAATCAGGGATCTGCAACCTTGGCTCTCCAGCTGTTAAGGAACTACAAGTCCCACAATGCAATGAAGGAGTCTGTCATGATTCATAAAGGCAAATGCATTGTGGGACTTGCAGTTCCTTAACAGCTGTAGAGCCAAGGTTGCAGATCCCTGCTCTAAATGCTCCCACCCCTCCTTCCTATGAGATCAATGATCTTTGCGAAGCAGCTGGTTGGTCCCAGTGTTGATCTATATCCGGCTGCCCCTTGTTGGATTCAAAGCCAATGGCAGGGGTTTCATTATACATGTTATTTGCAGAGGTTCAAGATCCCAAATCAATTGTCACAGGGTCCGTAACCCTTGGCATAATCAGTGCAGAAATGTAAGTGAAAGCTTTGCCTGGTCTGTCATTGACTAGTGAGTAACCAGAGTTAGTACGGCCACTAGTCACTGTAATATACAACATTAAAGGGCTTGTAAAGGCAAAAAAACTCTTTATGAAAAAGAAACCGATCTCCAAGATACTTTAATTAAAAAATGTGTACCGTTTATATAAGAAACCTGACTGTATGCAGTGAAATTCTCCCTTCATTTACTGCTGTTTATAGGAACTGACAGACGGTCCCTAACTGCAGTGCAGGGAAACAATCACTTATGAACAGCAGGGGGAGCCCCCGCCTTACTTCCCAGCCGTTAAGAACTCCAGCAGCTTTTTGTTGGTGATTGTGTAGAGATTTTATTTTTGCCTTTACATCCCCTTTAATGTTGACAACTCCAGCTGCAGGGACAAAGATCATGGAGCCAGATTTAAACAGATAAACTGGGATTCTATTTGGAGGATTATTTTGCTGCAGCCACTGGTTCTGCAGAGTTGGAGAAAGTTTGTATTAAACAATAGAAAAACTATAAAATCCACATTAGATTACATGACAACACAGGACCCAGTGCAGTCTGTATATTCTGATTATTAATCAGTCTTGCTGTATCGGCTTCTGGCAGATATTATTTGACTTGTGCTGTTTTGATCATTTATGACGATCCCTAAGCTTAGCCCAGATCACACTGAGTATGTGCACAGTCTTGGTCTTGCAAAGATGTATAACAAAGTTACAAGATGACAACCCCCTGTGGCCAACTTTGAAAGCATAAATCATTTGTTTGATTAGACTTGTGGTGCAGTAAGTTCATGTTTATGTTTAGTATACAAAATACAGCATTTCTACCCTTATTCTATTTTACACTTTCCTTGTCCTTTAATAATAACCCATAACTTGGCTGTGGGATCTTTAGGCAGTAGGGTTGGGGTACTTTTTTTGGGTCCCATTCCCTGCATGGAATTCTAAAAGAACACTCAATGGGGGTAATGTAATAAAAGGCACTAAGTTTGCCCAGGGGCAATAACCCATAATAACCAATTAGCAGGTAGCATTTACTGGTCACCTGTTTAAAAGCAAGCATCTTATTGGTTGCTATGGGTTACTGTCCCTGGGCAAACTTAGTGCCTTTAATTACATATGGGGGGGTATAGCTCTATTATTAAACTGTTTAATAGGAGAGCCATGCCAGGAGCAGGTTAGCTTGACATATCTTGGATTTCCGGCTCTATGAAATGTCATTTATATGAATTTGTTGGAACAGCCAATATGACAACCTTGTCTACAAATCTGTATTGGAACGTGCTGCTGGGGGAGCAGAAAATCAGCTTGGGGGGGAAATTTGGGGAACAATGACGTGAAGAATGTGAGAGCAAAGGGTCTCTGGGGAAAGCAAAGAACACAGTGATGGCTGGGGGTCGGTGGCTAATCAGTTGGCCAATGGGAGGGGAGCACTGAAGACCAATGTCAGTTCTCACAGGCCCTCCTGATTATCAATATTTACTTCTATATGATGGTGTAGGGTCTTGTATCCAATATTCTACTCAATGTTTATTACATGCTGCACATCCAGTTTTAGATCCTCATGTGGAATTCTTTGTTTGCAGATGCCTGGTGTCACAGTGAAAGACGTTAACCAGCAGGAGTTTGTCAGGGCCCTGGCTGCCTTCTTAAAAAAGTAAGTTCACCAAAGCGCTGTGCTATTGGGCTGGCACAAGCTCTATACTTAACACCTGTTGCGCAACTCTAATTGCATATCCTATCGGAGAGGCTGATTTTATTTGCTCCATCATCAAGCTGATAAATGGACGGTGACCTTAAAATGACAGTTTGTTCCAAGTGTCACCAGCTTGTTGTGGGCTGCATGAAATGAGCTATAAAATGACTTAAAGGGGTTGTTCACCTTTGACTTAACTTTTAGTATAATGTAGAGAGTGATATTCTGAGACAATTTGCAATTGGTTTTCATTTTTTTGTTGTTTGTAGTTTTATAGTTATTTAGCTTTTTATTCAGCAGCTCTCTAATTTGCAGTGTCAGCAATTTGGTTTCTAGGGTACAAATTACCCTAGCAACCCTGCATTGATTTGAATAAGAGACTGGAATATGAACAGGAGATGGACTGAATAGAATAAGTAATAAAAAGGGGCAATAACAATATATTTGTAGCCTTACAGAGCATTTGTTTTTAGATGGTGTCAGTGACCCCCATTTGAAAGCTGCAAAGAAACAGATGAAAATTGCAAATAATCAAAAAAAACTATGAAAAATAATGAAGACCAATTGGAAAGTTTCTTAGAATTGGCCCTTACAATATACTAAAAGTTAACTTGAAGGTGAACCACCCCTTTAATTGTTGCTTGTAAATGTGTTTGTAAATATTCTAAAGCTACGCTCATTGGTTCGCAGGTCTGGAAAGTTGAAGGTACCAGAATGGGTCGATACCGTGAAGTTGGCAAAACACAAAGAGCTGGCACCGTGTGATGAAAACTGGTTCTACACCCGCGCTGGTAAGAAACCTCATCACAATGAAGGATTTTGTTTAATTAATGGGCTTTTTAATGTTTTTGGGTCGAGGCTTTGCTAGTGTTTTTACATTGTGTGACTTTGTCAGCCTGGTTTTAAAGGAAAACTATACCCCCGAAAATGAATACTTGAGCAACAGATATATATATATATATATATATATATATATATATATATATCAATCAAATCAAGCGACATATTAAAGAATCTTACCAAACTGTTCTATAAATACAAGTACATATTGATCACCTGACCAGAAATATTTCAACTCTTAACTGTAACAGGAAGAAGCAAAAGACACAACTCTGTCTAATTGGCTCATGTGACCTAACTTTATAGTATGTTTGTGTGCACCGTTCAATCATACAATCCTTATCTTTTAAAATGGCAATTTTCTATTTATGATTACCCAATGGCACATGCTACTAAAAAGTATATTTTTATGAAAATGGTTTATTTCCATGAAGCAGAGTTGTACAAATGAGTTTATGCAATATCTTTTTCTAGGGACCTACATTGTTCGAGGGTTATAGTTTTCCTTTAAATGGTTTTTAAATTGTCTTGCGCATCTGTATCATTGTTTTATGCCAAACCCCTCAGTGACGAGATGCTGCTGCTGAAGGCGAATGGGTCAGTGGAATAAAAGTGTGAGACCTGTTATTCAGAATGATTGGGACCAGGGGCTTGGATCTTGATAACTTGCGTCTACTAGAAAATCATTTAAACATAAAATAAACCCAATAGGTTTTGCTGCCAATAAGGATTAATTATATCTTAGTTGGGATCACGTACAAGATACTGTTTTATTATTACACAGAAAAAGGCAATTCTTTTAAAAACAAAATAGGAAATAATTGGAGACAAACTTAACGTAATTTGGAGCTTTCTGGATAACTGGTTTTTGTATAATTGTATACAGACAGCTTGGCTTTTTCATCATGAAAACTGCACCAGTCTGCTGCTTAGCAATATATTTCTGTATTAGAACCAGGGTTTCCTTCTCCTTTAATGATAACATTTTATAACTGTGACCTTTATTCCTGAGCTGGACAAAAGTAGACATTAAGTTATTAAAGGACAAGGAAAGTTAAACTAAAGAAGTGTGTATAAATGTTGTACATGATGTTTTGTGCTTGTGTACCAGCCCAAGGCAACCACAGCCCTTTAGCAGTAAAGATCTGTGTCTCCCCAGTAGATGCCCCAGTAGCTCCCCATCTTCTTTTCTACTGATTCACTGATTCACATGCTCTGTGCTGCTGTCACTTACTGAGCTTAGGGACCCACTCACAATATACACCTGATAGTGTCATAGAAATATAGTCACAATATAAGGCTGATTAGTCATTAATACACATCATTAGAAACATCACAATTTAATAATCAGCAAACCTGTAGCATCAGCTTATATTACAGCCAGGGAAGCTCATTTTCTGCTGCTGGATAATTAGTGACGACCCCTAAGCTTAGCTTCTCAACAGCTGCTCAGAGCCCACTGAGCATGTGAGTGTCACAGACACTTTCCAAGATGGTGACCCCCTGTGACAAGTTTGAAGTCCTGGATCATTGCTGCTATTGACAAGCTGAAACTTTAGGCTGGTGCAATAAATACGGTAGATAAAATGTGGCATTTTTTTCCCATATTCATTTTTAGGATTTGGTTCTCCTTTAATGCTGCTGTAACTTGAGTAAGTGCACCGCATGGAGAGCATTGTGTGAATAACTCTTTGATTGTATTTATAGCTTCCACTGTTCGTCATCTGTACCTCCGTGGTGGAGCTGGTGTTGGGTCCATGACAAAGATCTATGGAGGCAGACAACGTAATGGAGTTATGCCCAGTCACTTCAGCAGAGGCTCAAAGAGCGTGGCCAGGAGGGTGCTACAGGCTCTGGAGAATCTAAAAATGGTGGAGAAAGACCCCAGTGGGTGAGCATCAAGATGGCTGCTGTCTACTTTTTCTTTTAGTGTAGATGTAAGGAATATAACCTTTAAGGACTTCTCTCTCCACGCTCTGTTCAGCAACTATTATTTAAGTGTATAAATAAAAGCTTGGTAATTGGGCTGGGCAAAATAAAAAGAGTTTCTAATATAATTATCCAAAAAATGTAATGTATAAAGGCTGGAGTGACTGGATGTGGAACAGAATACTTTCTGTTTTTCAGGTGACTAAGGGGGGGGCACATGGGACATAACTGTTCAGTGAGTTTGCAATTGAGCCTTAAAATTCAGCTCAGATTCAAAAGCAACAGTTATGTCCCATGTGCCTCCCCCAGTCACTGATTAGTTACTGCCTGATAACCAATCAGTGGAAACCAAGAGAGCTGAAAAGCAGGAAGTAGTGTTGTGTTAGTGTCAGCCCACACAAGGAGATTTGTGGAGATTAGTTGCCCCAGTGACAAATCGCCTCTTCTATGGGGCGACTAATCTCTCCAAACCACTTCCCGTCTTCTGCCGGTTAAAACGAGAATCGCCTGCAGCAATTCATGCGCATCGCTTCCTTTTTTCGAAATTGCCCAAAGTTTCCTTGTGAGGCAACTTCAGGCAATATCAGAAAACAAAGCGCCGCACGTGAGTTGCCGCAGGCGGATCTCGTTTTAACCGGCACAAAACAGGGGGAAGTGGTTTGGGGAGATTAGTCGCCCATAGAAGAAGCGATTTGTCGTTGGGACGACTAATCTCCCCGAATCTCCTCGGTTGGACTGACAAATATAATGATCCTCTTAAACATTTAACAATCCACTACTAAGAGAGAGATGTTCTGAGATGTAATTAATGTGAATCTGTGTCTGGTACAGAATGTAAAGAGATTTCTTATTCATATTGCAGTGGTCGCAAACTCACTCCCCAGGGACAGAGAGACTTGGACAGAATTGCTGGACAGGTATGGGGACTGCCTTATGTTTTACTTAACCTTCCTACAAATGTGATCATCTTTTATAAGCAGACTTAATCAATCTCTTTAGTGGCCAGGGTCAGTCATGAAATTATTTGCCAGTGTATCTTGCGGCCTAATTTCCCTGTCTTGGCCTGGGCGAGTTTCATAAGGAGCCAATGAACGCGTTGCACGTTGAAATGCTGCTGGAAGCCATAACACCCCAATGAAGTCCACACACACCAGACTGTTTTTCATACAAAAATGAAAGTTTACCATAAGCTTCATACTGAAATAAGAAACTTTATACATACAATCAATTAAATATTCTGCATTGTTTCTGAAATAATCAAGTTTATCTTCACTATCCCTCTCTCAGCATCTGTTTCTCTTCATTCTGTCTTCATGCAGCAGTTGGGTGTCAGATATTCATTGTTACATCCAATATATCTTATAGGGGGGCTCCTTTTGCCTAGAAGATGTATTAGAGCTCACTCTATTAAACTCACCAGACATCATGTCTCTCTACATGCAGCAGTTGGGTGTCAGATATTCATTGACAGTTACATCCAATATATCTTATAGGGGGCTCCTTTTGCCTAGAAGATGTATTAGAGCTCACTCTATTAAACTCACCAGACATGTCTCTCAACATGCAGGATTTGTGCAAAAGGCAGTTATGAAATATAAAAAAAATCTGTTTGCTCTTTTGAGAAATGGGATTTCAATGCAGAATTCTTCTGAAGCAGCACTATTAACTGGTGTGTTTTGAAAAAAACATTTTTTCCCATGACCGGTTCCCTTTAAAGGGATCCTGTCATGGGAAAACATGTTTTTTTTCAAAACGCATCAGTTAATAGTGCTGCTCCAGTACACTGAAATCCATTTCTCAAAAGAGCAAACAGATTTTTTTATATTCAGTTTTAAAATCTGAAATGGGGCTAGACATATTGTCAATTTCCCAGCTGCCCCTGGTCATGTGACTTGTGCCAGCACTTTAGGAGGGAACTGCTTTCTGGCAGGCTGTTGTTTTTCCTACTCAATGTAACTGAATAGTACGCAGTGGGACATGGGTTTTACTATTGAGTGCTGTTCTTAGATCTACCAGGCAGTTGTTATCTTGTGTTAGGGAGCTGTTATCTGGTTACCTTCCCATTGTTCTGTTGTTAGGCTGCTGGGGGGGGGGGTGAGATCACTCCAGCTTGCAGTACAGCAGTAAAGTGATTGAAGTTCATCAGAGCACAAGTCACATGACTTGGGGCAGCTGGGAAATTGACTGTCTAGCCCTATGTCAGATTTCAAAATGAAATCTAAAAAAAATCTGTTTGCTCTTTTGAGAAATGGATGTCAATGCAGAATTGTGCTGTAGCACCGCTATAAACTGAAGAATTCCCATGACAGTATCCCTTTAACAAGTGGCACCGTTCTACAGCACTTTTTCTCCTTTCGTCTGGCTATTCTCAATCGCAAGCACTTAGTTGTGTTACCAGTGACAAACTTGCAGCAGTAAAGTGCAATCCTCATTTTGATGTGCAGAATTAACGTTGTTTATGTTCTTTTCCCACTCCAGGTTGCAGCAGCAAGCAAGAAACACTGAGAATTCTGATTGTCAATAAAACATCCTGTTCATACAACCTTCCTTTGTGCTTATTGTGATTTTAAATAGAAATGTGGTGCAGTGCTTAAAGGGATTGTTCAGCTTGGTGATCTATCTGAAAACAACAATTACTTCTATCTTCTGATTTTATGGGGCAAGAGCATGGGGGCATGTTTGTAGATATGCAGAGAGAGGTTTGTTCATCTTTCAGTTGCCTTATGTTGGGGAGTCCTCAATTTTTTTATTTTTTACCTGTAAGCCAGATTTAGTTGCAAAAAGTACGGAAGAGCACTGGGGCCAGCAAAAAAAATTAAATTCTGATGAATTATGACTTTTAAATCTCATAATTATGACTTCAAATCTCATAATTATGACTTAACATTATGGGGAAAATTTATTATTCACGAATTCGGCAGAAATTCGATTGTCGAATGAAAATAAAATAGTTTTAGGCTATTTTTCGAGTGCTTTTCCATTTCTCAAACAGCATTTCTAGAAAAAAAAAGCTTATCGGGGGATTCCCATAGGCTTCTATTGCAATTCGGTAGGTTCAATCAAGTGAAGTAGGCCGGTGATTTTCAACCTTGTGCCTCCAGCTGTTAAGAAACTACAAGTCCCACAATGCATTTGCCTGACTTTGGCTGTCAGACTCCTTCATTGCATTGTGGGACTTGTAGTTCCTTAACAGCTGGAGGCACAAGGTTGAAAATCACTGAAGTAGGCAATCGAATAAAATTTTAAAGTTGAAGTACTTCGATCAACGAATATTCTATCTATTCGATATCAAATTTTGCATATTCGATTATATGAAGTGGGCAGATTTGCATATTTGATAAAATCGTACAATCGGAACTCGATCGAACTTAGAAATATTCACATGAATTTACTAAATGGACCCCTATGAGTTTAAATCATAATTATGAGATTTAAAGTCATAATTTTGACTTTTTAGAAGTCATAATTCATCAAAAAAATCTTTATTTTTTTTTGCTGGCCCTAGTGCTCTTCCGTAAAAAAGAGTTGGGGAGCTACACAAGCATGGAGAATGTTCTTGGGTGGTGCAAAAGAGTGGCTGTGATTGGCTATTCAGTTGCCCTATGTGGTCTGGCAGCCTATAGGAGACTCTCATAAACCTGGTTTTTATTCAAACAAAACTTGCCTCCAAGCCTGGAATTCAAAAATAAGCACCTGCTTGAGGCCACATCAGGGGGCTGCTGAGCAACATGGCGGGTGATGACTGCCTTAGATTCTCCCACGTGGTTAAGTTTAGCCTGTTAAACTTCACTGAAAATTCATATAATGAAAAATTAGGCAGCAAGTTTCACCCCAAATGTAACCCTTAGGGCTCTTACTCACGAGCGTTTACCCCTGCGTTCCGTTTTGCCGAGTTCAGCCGCAGGGGAGTGCAGGAATAGACGCAAGCAATTCTTTTCGATGGGATTGTACTCACACAAACGCATATAGGCGCTGAACGCAGGAAAAATGCAGCATGTTGTGTCTCAACCTGCGTTCGGCGCCTATATGCGTTTGTGTGAGTATAGCCCCATCGAAAAGAATTGCATGCGTCTATTCCTGCACTCGCCAGCGAACGCTGCAAAACGGAGCGCAGGGAAAAAACGCTCGTGAGTAAGAGCCCTAACTGACATTTCAGATAATTAATGTATCTAGTTGAACTTCCTCCACATTTCTTACCCTACTTTACTCACGGATACAACTGAAACACCTGTTCTGCAAACCTTTTACTCTCGGAGCCAAGGTTTTAGGGGATAGTAAAGACTATGCAGAAGATGCTGCGGCTTTGTGTCGGGAAGAAAGGCATACTAAAAATTAACTTAAAGGATACATAAACCTTAAATAAGTGAATGTAAAATTCATGAGGGTGCTATTCCAAGCACTTTTGCAATGTACATTCATTATTTTCTTGTTACAACAGCGCCACCTGTTGATCAGTTTCCCACCAGTCTGACCACCAAGTAGTCAGGAGAAAGAGAGAGGCTGCTCTGTTTTTCTGCTTAGGAAAAACAATTAAAACCTTTCTCAAATCTTTCATAAGCAGAAGAACATCAGAGCAGCCTCTTTCTTTCTCCTGGCAACTCCCTTGACTACTTGATGGTCAGACTGGTGGGAAACTGACCAGCAGGTGGCGCTGTTTGTAACAAAACTCATTCATATTAATAGTACATGTATCCCTTAATATCTTGGAATTGAAAGAAAATAATGAATGCACGTTGCAGATGTGCTTGGCACAGCACTCAACAATTTTACCTGCACTTATTTCTAAGGTTTACATAACTATTAAAGCTGAACCAACTTGTGTCACTGCTACCAAATATTCTAGTGTAGCTTCCAGTACACTAAATGAATCAAGCCTCCTGTATATGTGTTTAAAGGGAAACTGTCATGGGAAAACGTTTTTTTTTCAAAATGCATCAGTTTTTAGTGCTGCTCCAGTAGACTTCTGCACTGAAATCCGTTTCTCAACAGAGCAAACAGATTTTTTTTATATTCATTTTTGAAATCTGACATGGGGCTAGCCATTTTGTCAATTTCCCAGCTGCCCCTGGTCATGAAAATTTTTTTCCCATGACAGTATCCCTTTAAGGAGGGTTCTGACCTTATTTCAATACACCTGCAAATGCTAAATACAAACACTTTACAAGGGAATGTAAAGTTGTGTTTTCTTACATATATACTTTGTGTCTCTGAGCTTGTGTGTATAAAAACCTGTTTTAGCTGCAATGCAAGGAAAAATGGTTTTCTTTTTTTTCCTGTTCCAGCCTGAGCCACTAGAGAGCGCTGTTGTCCATGGTTTAGCTCATTGTTTATGTAAGGATTTATAGACTTCAGTATGGCTCTATAACTACCAATGTTCTCTTGGTGTTAAGTATGAAGAATTGTCTCAACGTTTGGAAATTAAAGGACAAGGAAAGTGTAAAATAGAATAAGGCTAGAAATGCTGTATTTTGTATACTAAACATAAACATGAACTTACTGCACCACAAGCCTAATCAAACAAATGATTTATGCTTTCAAAGTTGGCCACAGGGGGCTGTCATCTTGTTACTTTGTTATACATCTTTGCAAGACCAAGACTGTGCACATGCTCAGTGTGATCTGGGCTGCTTAGGGATCGTCATAAATGATCAAAACAGCACAAGTCAAATAATATCTGCCAGAAGCCGATACAGCAAGACTGATTAATAATCAGAATATACAGACTGCACTGGGTCCTGTGTTGTCATATAATCTAATGTGGATTTTATAGTTTTTCTATTGTTTAATACAAACTTTCTCCAACTCTGCAGAACCAGTGGCTGCAGCAAAATAATCCTCTAAATAGAATCCCAGTTTATCAGTTTAAATCTGGCTCCATGATCTTTGTCCCTGCAGCTGGAGTTGTAAACAGTAAAGGGGAAGTAAAGGCAAAAATAAAATCCTATACAAATCTCTACACAGTCGCCGACTGCTCTGCAGGGAAACAAACAAAGCTGTTGGAGTTCTGCATGACTGGGAAGTAAGGCGGGGGCTCCCCCTGCTGTTCATAAGTATGATTGTTTTCTTGCACAGCAGTTAGGGACCATTCTGACAATTCCTATCCACAGCAATACATAAAGGGAGAATTTCACTGCATACAGTCAGGTTTCTAATGAAAACGGTACACATTTTTTAATTAACGTATATTGGAGATGGATTTTTTTTATTAAAGAATAAAAATGGGATTTTATTTTTTTGCCTAAAGATGTCTTTTTAGAGCAGGGCTATACTGAATCCATAGGAGATATAAAAGCATCTGCTGTATCTTTAGCCTGAAGGTGGCCATAGAAAACGATTCCAAGACAGATCGTTAGTTACAATACACATGTAGAGCTGGATTGTCCGATAAACAGGTAGAAACAATATAATTCTACTTTGACAATTCAGCACTAAAAAAAAATTTCCGTCCAGCCCCATTGACCAGCCGGCCAATATCCAAGTCTTCTGCCAATATGGGCACCATACACACACCAAATATGTGTTTTCTACGATATTATCTGTGTGTCTATGGCTAACTTTAGAGAATTAAAAAGCAACTTTCCCTTTAAGGGCGAGGTCACATGAGGCGTTTTTATGTTGCGTTTTAAAAATAGCAAGGTTGAGTGTAAATACGCACAAAATGAAGTCCTTCTGAAAATAACATCCGCCACGAGACACCAGTATTTGCGTTTTTCAGCGGCAATACACCAACAAAATGCCGTATTATTGGGCTCTATGGGATCTGCAGGTTTGGAAATAAACTTCACTCAAATCTGTTGTGTATTTTCAATATGGCGGCCAAGCAAGGTGGATTGCGCATATAAGTATTTTCGATGTCTGCTGGTGATGTAATTACGTTTGACATAATTGTGTACTGACGAATCCGCTTGCATTTTTTCACAAAAGATTAACAAAATTATTCAGCGAGGAACCAGATAAACCAGACATGCACATTGGGAAAAGGAAACTACAGGCTGAAAAATGCAGGTTATCATGTTGTTTCATTGGAGTATTCACTCTTGACCGCAAGTTTTTAAAAAAGAACGTAAATAAGCCCCGT
>CM044444.1:96767946-96784147 GCA_024363595.1 Xenopus borealis
ACTATACCTGCTATCCCACAGTCACACTCCCTTCCCAGAGACTATTATCCACTGTTAGTGATGGGCGAATCTCACCCGTTTCGCTTAGCCGGAAAATTCGCGAAATTCGCGAATTGGCGAAAAAATTTGTGAAACGAGTCGCGCGTCGTTTTTGACGTGCGTCTCTTCCGCCGCGTTGCGTCATTTTCGACGCGCGTCATACTGTTCCCATTGCGTCGTTTTCGACGCGTGACTCGGTTTTTTTTGTCGAATTTTCTGGATGTATTGTGGTGGGTGGGCCTTCATTACAGCAAATCAGACCATGCCCACTGCATCCTGGTTAGGATAGAATGGAAGCATTAAACCAATAAACAATGCTTTTTTTCATAACAACACATGCATACATTTTAATTGATGTGTGCTACAAATATTTCTAACTGCTTTCAATTATAGAGGTGCCCTTATGTGATAGTTCCCCTTTAAGCATCTAAAAAATAAAAGATAATTTATGAAGCATATGAATTCATCAGTTCATCGAATGGTATATCTTATTGACACTTGACCTTTAAATAATAAGCGGCGACAGGAACTATAAAGCCATAACATAAATATGTAACAGTTCTGTTGTTGCGCTACAACAGTACAACAATAGCTTGAGGGCCAGGGGTTGCCCATCACTATTATACTACCCAAGACATGGCAACTACTAAAGTGATTAAATAGGCCCCATTTACCAGTCCCCCCTCCCATTAGGTCTCCCCACTGTGTCATTAATCATTTTCCAGGGCACGTTCCGACGCTTGCTCCCTCCTCTCTTATTTCATAAATACATTTCAATGTATATGTTATTTGCCCCCACCATCTGGTTTCCCATTTCATAAATAAATTCATTAATCATGCCCTTTGACAGCTTCCAATTAATGGTTCCCTCTCCCCCTATTTCAATAAAGGGAAATCACCCCGGCTAATTATGGAAAAGCAATGAAGGTTCTACATTGTACTTCTAGGTCTGGGATAAAACAATTCAGCTTGGTGGTGCTTTTCCATGATCTAGCTACTGGGGGCACTATTTCATAGGCATTTATGGAAGATATTTAACTTTTTTTTTTTACATTTTCCATTCCAAAACCATCAAAATACACAGATGAATAAATCATAATAATCAATGTCTGTATATTTAACTGCTCATTTCTACAAAGAAAGGGAAAGTAAACTCCAATACATTTTACCCCCCCAATGTTATAAGGTTAGTCTACTATTAATTACCTCCACATCTCTCTAGCACCTCGTGTCTATAGCAGTGATTATTAATTTATTATACCCCCTCCACCACCATTTCCCATTTCATACATATTTCTCCTGCATTATTCAGTACTGACTTTATTAGTATCTGTGGGGATGTATTTGAAGAAGTAAAGCAGATATTAGAACCAACCAATAGACAGCACAGGGTCAGGGAAGGTACATTTTCTGGTGGGTTAGATGGTCCCTTGCCTGCTGTCCCTAATCTTGCTAATACATACTCAGCTGACAGTTTCTCTGGTTAAAGTTCTAGTGGAGGACAAATCCTTGACTTCAGTTCCCTGTGTATAGGAGCTAATAGCAAGACCCTATCAGTTCTTCTCTTCCTCCTTCCATGGCCAAGACTCTTTTCTAATCATGTGGACTTGCCCTGAAATTGCCTCTTTCTTACTTTTTACGTTCTTATTTATATGGCCAATAAAAGCTGGCCCACATCCTAATGCCTTGCCTGAAAATTGGCCAGACATCTGTTGGGCAGGTTAGAAAATCCCATTGGAAAAGAACCTTATTAGCTCATTGACAAGCCTCCATTAGGCTCCTTAGGCTCCAAAGACTTAGCAAAAGTAACCTGCCTTTTGAGGGGTCTTGGAGGAAACCCTTGCCCTCCCACTCAGCAAATGACCTGAAATTCTCAACCCCCACGTACACACACAGTGGTCCCTGTGACTGTTGATGGCTCATGGCTCCGGTATCCAAAGTAGGAATGGCTTTTTTTGTGTACAGTGGATAATCCTTGTGGTCTCCAGTGCTAAATGTCTAGAACCAGTTGTGGTCCTCACCACAGAGCATGTGTTACAGAACAATGGCAACCCAGTGCCGAAGTTGCATAATAGTTGTCCTTGATGTCTCTGGCTATGGCCTGGATGTGTCCTACACATCATGTGTGTATATGACTGGGGCGTTTAGGCCAAGTTTTCTGATGGGTCCCAGGTGCCCATGTCAAACACTGCAGGTATCAAGAGTTACAGCCCCACACAATTAATACACTCCAATTAAAGGGCAAGGAACGGCAAATAAATAAAATCAAATTTTTACTTTCTTTAATGAAAAATAAATCTATCTCGAATATACTTGAATTAAAAAATGTGTACCGTTTTTATAAGAAACCTGACTGTATGCAGTGAAATTTTCCCTTCATTTACTGCTGTGGATAGGAATTGTCAGACAGTACCTAACTTCTGGCAGGAAAACAATCACTTATGAACAGCAGGGGGAGCCCCTGCCTTACTTACCAGCCATGCAGAACTCAAGCAGCTTTGTTTTTTGATAACTAATGACGATCCCTAAGCAGCACAGACCATACTGAGCATGTGTATGTAGTCTAGTCTTGCAAAGATGTATAACAAAGTTACAAGATGACAGCCCCCTGTGGCCAACTTTGAAAGCATAAATCATTTGTTTGATTAGGTTTGTGTTGCAGTAAGTTCATGTTTATGTTTAGTATACAAAATACAGCAATTCTAGTCTTATTCTATTTTAGACTTTCCTTGCCCTTTAAGCTCACTCCTTTGGTCACCACACAAACAGATACCTGGCTTCAGTAGCAGTAGGCCTTTGGTTTGCCAGTGGCATTGCTCCATTATTGTTCCTATGTTTGGTTGGGATGCTCAGTGGTACATGAACCTCAAAGTCCTGAATGGCTTCATTCTGCATTATGGACTCCATGGTCCTCTGTTGCTTGGGTCCAGGCTTGGCACCACCATTATAACTATGCAGCAGCAGATATGGAATCCAAGCTACATCTATAAATATTTTTCTATGTACATTTCAACGTGCGGATTATGCACACATAGGCACAGTAAATATTCATATTGGAAAAACCTAATCTAGCATCTAAAAATAATCAGGGCACCACAAAGACCCATTTACCACCTCCAGCATCAAGCAAAGAGACAACGAACGTGGGAAAAAGTGCCAATGTACAACAGAAATCAAGGTTAGCAAACAGGAATGGCAGCAAATAAACCTACCGAAATGGAATTAACAAAGCATTCTACCTGCAGTGCATAAATTACACATCTAGATTGGCCCCTTAATTAGAAGAGCAAGTCTGACACATAGTGCCATTAATCTGACTTAAATATACTCCTGGGTTAAAGGAGACAGCACTTTACAACATTTTTTCCCAGTTGTTTTGAATTCATTTCTTCTCACATTTGATGGTTTGCTGTCAGGTTATAAGGTGGATATAATGAGCCTCGGCAATGTACAGGTATGTGACCCTTACAATAACTCATTATTAATAGGAGGATTTAATAACCTCTTATTATTCTTGAAGTAGAATCATCTCTATCACAAATAGACATCTCCTCTCCTTATAATGAGTCTGAATGTATGGCATGTGCAGGGATTCCATTGTATTCTTAGTGATTCCCCTGTGAAATGCGTTGCCTGTCTGAGTGCTCCTGTACGTCCCTAATCAGGTATAAATATGGACAAGAGCAGACAATGGTTATTTAGTGTTTATTGTAACTGCCTTTTCTTCACTAATGTAGCCTGCCCCTCTCTACATAAAATACATACACATGGGAACCTAACTTAACTTGCTGGTATGAGCAGCCCATTGGCCAGCTCTCTTATTATACTGAATAACAAACAAATGTAATCTGATTGATGCTGTTTGCATAAGTACTCACGATTTTTGGTCTTCCTTTTCCACCAATAGCATGAGCAAGAGTGGTCTAGGAACTTCAAGAAGTTGAGGCTGGTGCCCCAAACTACCTCCACCCTGACTGTTCATAATTTGTCTCTTAAATACTTAAATAGTAAGGTGGATGAGCGGGCCTTGAGTACTGAGTCTCCAGAGTAGTCTTAAGCTGACTATGGACTTGCAGATTTTAGCCTTGTATCTGATGAATGATCCTACATCGCAACCTTCCGCCCGGCAACTAACCATTCAGATTAAATAAAGTAGCAAAAGAACAAATCAGATTAAATTCTGGTTGTGACTCGTACCCGACAAATAGCAGTGACTCATTGATATCGTCAGATAGGCAATACATGCAGAGATATTATCATTAGCCAACAAAAATCTTCTAACGTGTCCCATCATCCATGGTATGAAAAATGTTGCATTGATCGACACACGGGCTGAAAATTGTGAAAAACCTTTGATTCATATAACTTTTTCTTTAATTATCTGCGTCTGTCACCAGCTTATGGTGCAGAATGGGGACCCCATGAGTAAGGGATCAGGAAGATTAGGACTTGAGTTACTAAGTGGAGGTGCAAGTCAGTTGGTAGCCCATTGCTCTTAATATAATTGTTGGTGACCCTCAACAAACCAGTTTGTGTCCAACCTTTGCGTAGGGGTCCCCTTTAGTTCATAATAAAGTTACAGATACAGGAATACATTGGTGCATCAGTCAGTCAGACACAGTTCCAAGAATATCTCAGGCAGGAAGTACCTTCATCCACAACCTCACCATAATTGGTCTTCAAGTGAGGTTTTAGATGTATCTACAAGATAAAAAAAGTCTTTCTTTCCCAAATTCTACCCACATTCACCTTGGGCACCATTGCTTCAAGGAAGGGCAGCCTAATAATTCGTGAAGCAATAGACTAGGGAATAAAGTGTAAAATACAGAATTCCCCTCTAGAATAGTTCCATGACTACCCTAAGTCAAGGCACTACCTTGGCATTTGTGCTGTAATATTGATGACATATACTGAATATTGATAATGAAGCATTCTGCTTAATGTAATGGCACTGTTTCTTTAAGAACCACTGGCACCCAACATCTGTTTGTGGATAATATATAAGTGAGCAAGGATACTCCTCCCCTTAGGACCCTAGGAATCCAGTAGATCCTTTATACTGATTTACATAAGAGCTTTCATGTTTCTCTCTTCCTTTTAGCCCAGTGATGAGTGAAAGCGGAACGGCTTCACAAATAAGCCGCACAAAAAAAAAAATATCCCTTTCCACAAATGGGTTTTGTCATATTTCCGAGTCAAATCTAATCATCGCCTGGGAGTTAAATGAAAAAGAAGGTGGGGGGAGCAGGGCTGGAACTAGGGGTAGACAGAGTAGGCGGCCGCCTAGGGCGCAGTCATGGGGGGGGGCGCACTTTAGAAGGGAAAAATGCTTTTTTTTCTTTAAGTTTTTAACTTCACCCTGTTTCCAGCAGCAGCGTTCTGCTCTACTTCAGTCCCCACCTCCCTCTTACTTGCCCTTTGCCTGGCACAGATCAGGGGCAATATTTTTGCTGCTGCTCTGGCACAGGCTGGTGTCACAGGTGCAGACTTGGGGGGGCAATGTCTGATGGTACAGACTTGAGGGGCAATGGCTGGTACAGACTGGTGGCACAGGTACAGACTTAGGGGGCAATGCTGGTGGCACAGTTACAGACTTGGGAGGCAATGGCTGGTGGCACAGATACAGACTTGGGAGGCAATGGCTGGTGGCACAGATACAGACTTGGGAGGCAATGGCTGGTGGCACAGGTACAGACTTGGGAGGCAATGGGTGGTGGCACAGGTACAGACTTGGGGGGCAATGGCTGGTGGCAGAGGTACAGACTTGGGGGGCAATGGCTGGTGGCACAGGTACAGACTTGGGAGGCAATGGCTGGTGGCAGAGGTACAGACTTGGGGGGCAATGGCTGGTGGCACAGGTACAGATTGGGAGCAATATTTTGGGTGCAGCTGACACAGGTACAGATTAGGGGCAATTTTTTGAGTGTGCTGGCTGGCACATGCAATTTGATTAATTAATGTGTTCTAAGGTTTCTTTATTTAAGAAATAGTGAATAGGTGGGAAATGGTCATACAGAATGGGGGTGGGGGGGGCGCTGATTTAACCCCTTGCCTAGGGTGCCAAACTACCTTGGCCCGGCCCTGGGGGGAGGGGAGGGGAGAAACTGATGAGCAACAAGTGCATTCGTTCAGGAAAATAACTTGCAACAATAGCGTCCCAAATTTCCAAAAATCTATAAATAATTCGGTGACAAATGAAATTTTGAGCATCGTTGGATGAGGGGGGGCTCAGGGAAGTTTTACAGGTAGGACCTGTTTTTATTTAAGCCCATGTGCATACAAATAAAGGGCAATGTTTCGGATTCCACTGAGTCCTTTATCAAGCCTTGAGGCCCTTTATTTGTATGCACATGGGCTAAATAAATCACTCAACTGTTTTCACAAGTATATCAGTGTGCTACTGGCTTTACTTCATATGGCTAGCCCCATGTCAGATTTCAAATTGAAATATAAAAACATCTGTTTGCTCTTTTGAAAAATGGATTTCAGTGCAGAATTCTGCTGGAGCAGCACTTTTAACTGATGTGTTTTGAAATTTTTTTTTTCCCCATGACAGTATCCCTTTAAAGGGCAAGGAAAGGCAAAGAAATAAAATCACATTTTTACTTTCTTTAATGAAAAAGAAATCTATCTCCAATATACTTTAATTTAAAAATGTGTACCGTTTTTATAAGAAACCTGACTGTATGCAGTGAAATTCTCCCTTCATTTAGTGCTGTGGATAGGAATTGTTCATACTTATGAACAGCAGGGGGAGCCCCTGCCTTACTTACAGCCATGCAGAACTCAAAACAGCTTTGTTTTTTGTTCATTTATGACGATCCCTAAGCAGCACAGACCACACTGAGCATGTGCAGTGCCAGTGTCAGACAAAGATGTATAACAAAGTTACAAGATGACAGCCCCCTGTGGCCAACTTTGAAAGCATAAATCATTTGTTTGATTAGGCTTGTGGTGCAGTAAGTTCATGTTTATGTTTAGTATACAAAATATAGCATTTCTACCCTTATTCTATTTTACACTTTCCTTGTCCTTTAACTCAATGTATAGTGTAACCACTGTTCTGCCTTAGACCTTAGGGACCTTAGATCGTAAGCTCCATTGGTGCGGGGACTGATGTGAATCATGATCATCATTGGAGAATGTATTGGCGCAATATAAATAAAGAATGATAATAATACAATTAATAATTAAAGGAACAGTAACACCAAAAAATGTAAGTGTTTTAAAGTAAAGAAAATGTCATGTAGTGTTGCCTTGTGCTGTTAAAACTGATGTGTTTGCTTCAGAAACACTACTATAGTTCATATAAACTAGCTGCTGAGCAGCAATGGCGGAAATTGAAAAATTGCTCTATGGCACAGGATAAGTAATGGATAACAGATAACATTATGTTCTACAGAGCTTATCTGCTGTGTAACTTTTCTCCTTTGAATGGCTGCCCCCATGGCTACAGCTTATTTATATAAACTATAGTAGTGCTTCTGAAGCAAACACAGCACTTTTACAAGTGCAGGGCAACACTGCATTATATTCTTCTTACAATTTAATTTTTTGATGTTACTTGTCCTTTAAAAGAGGTATGTCAAAACTGTCAAAAATTCTTCTTACTTTTTTTTAGCTTTCAAATGGGGGGAGGGGGGGCAGAGGTGGTCACCTCATCTAAAAACAAATGCTCTTTAATGCTCCAAATACATTGGTATCACTACTTTTTATCACTCATCTGTTCAGTAGTGATGGGCGAATCTCCTGCGATTCGCTTCGCCGAAAGATTTGCAAATTTCTAGAGAAATTTGCGAATCGGCAAAAATTCGCGAAACGAGTCGCGGGACGCTTTTGACGCGCGTCAATTCCAGTCAGCTGCAGCAGGCGCAAGACTGCCGGGGGGGCCCTGCTGGGGTGCGGACCCTGGCCCAGCTGCACCCCCTGCTCCCCCGGTAGTTACGCCCCTGGATGCAAGCAGGACTGGACTGAGAATTAAAATAGGCCCTGGCATTTCAGGTACACAAGAGGCCCATCAGCCCAAATAGAGGCCCAAACAGCCCCCACCAGCCCACTAAACACTGACTTTCTATGGGACCTTATAGCAGCCCATCTGGCATTTGCCCTAACCCACAAATGGCCAGTCCGGGCCTGGATGCAAGGTACAAAGTACTGGGTGTGCAGATGCCCCTTGTCTCTGTGTTGGCTCAGCTTCATATCACTTAATTATACATGATCTAAAACATTAAAGTTCAAGGCCGTTTCCTCTTCTTAATGAACAAATTACTGGCCCCCGCAGTGAAATCATTTTGTACCCACCCAGAAAAAGAACTGATACTACATAGTGATGGGCGAATTTATCCACCAAGCCCGACTTTGCGATTCCTGTGTTTTGCAGCCGGTGAATAAATTCGTGAAACTGCCAGTGTCCATTTATTTGGACACTAGAGCCTGTTTTTTTGGGACGCTGGTGGCGTTTTGCTAATTTTTCGCTGTTTTGGCGAAACGCCACAGATTCGCCCATCAATGATACTACATCTTTCATATACTGAAACTGTATAAAATTCAGCTTTTATGGGGCCCCATGTAAATCCTAAGCCCCCCAACAGTAATAGGATTTTCTTCCTTTAAAGGGATGCTGTCATGGGAAAAACATTTTTTTTTTCAAAATTCATCAGTTAATTGTGCTGTTCCAGAAGAATTCTGCACTGAAATCCATTTCTCAAAAGAGCAAACAGATTTTTTTATATTTCATTTTGAAATCTGACATGGGGCTAGACATTTTGTCATTTTCCCAGCTGCCCCAAGTCATGTGACTTGTGCTCTGATAAACTTCAGTCACTCTTTACTGCTGTACTGCAAGTTGGAGTGATATCACCCCCTCCCTTTCCCCCACCCAGCAGCCTAACAACAGAACAATGAGAAGGTAACCAGATAACAGCTCCCTAACACAAGATAACAGCTGCCTGGTAGATCTAAGAACAACACTCAATAGTAAAACCCATGTCCCACTGCGTACTATTCAGTTACATTGAGAAGGAAAAACAACAGCCTGCCAGAAAGCAGTTCCCTCCTAAAGTGCTGGCACAAGTCACATGACCAGGGGCAGCTGGGAAATTGACAAAATGTCTAGCCCCATGTCAGATTTCAAAACTGAATATAAAAAAATCTGTTTGTTCTTTTGAGAAATGGATTTCAGTGCAGAAGTCTACTGGAGCAGCACTATTAACTGATGTGTTGAAAAAAAAAACATTTTTTTCCATGACAGTTTCCCTTTAAAGTTGCTCCCCTTTCTATGACAAACAGAAGGACAGATTCAGCCTGTCCTCATGGGAACCAAGCGTTAGGCAGGGCTAGGGGGGCTTTAGCACCATATTAGCCGCAGGTATTGCCCTTATTATGAACTACTGAGTCCCTTGTAGCATCTGACAGGGCCCTGCCTCATCCCAGGAATCCTGGCCATCTGTTCACTAAGCCGCCTGCTGAGTTTGTGGGTCACACCTAACGGCCAATGACTGGGGCTTCGGTCATGTCTGACCCCAATTTCTTTCCATAATTGTTATTCAATAGGATTTTATGGACTCCAATATGTCGTCTGCTTGACTGCACCACCGAGTAGCTAAATCAATGTCAAAATTGTACATTTGTAGAGCAGCAACATATTCAGCAGCCCAGTGCAATGAGTTTGGAAGAACAACAGAATGAGAGACAAAAACAGAACAATGATATATATATATATATATATATATATACAGATTTACTGGACTCTTGTGACTTTGTTCCCCTTGACTTCAGTGGACTGTAATTAGCTGTGGCATATGCACTTTTATAATTAGCTGCACCCAACCTTATAAAAAGGGAAGTTACTCCAAAGAGGAACCATATATTTAGTGGTGTCTTCCTTTAAACGGGAATGAAAGGCTAAAATTAAGTAAGCTTTTTCATAAAGATCTATACAGTATAAATACACCAGTAAACCCTCAAAGTAATGCTCTAAATCCCCTGTTGAAAGAAACTCATCCCTTCTTTCCTTCTATTGTGTCACATGGGCTTCTGTATCAGACTTCCTGTTTTCAGCTTAAACCTCCAGGGCTTGGGCTTGAGCATGCTCAGTTTGCTCATCTCTCCCTCCCTCCACCTCTCCCTGCTGTAATCTGAGCCCAGAGCTATGAGTGAGCAGGGAGAGAGTAAGGCTGAAAGTGATGTCACACCAAGCTAATATGGCAGCTGCTGTCCTACACAAACAGAGAACTTCTAGAGCTATTTACTCAGGTATGGTAAAGCATTCTGCAGAATAAATATATTGTTATAACTTGCACTATTATGGCTAAACTATGGCAGCACACTGCTTTGGTAGTTTTCCTTCTACTTTAACAGAACATGTGCAGTGGTCAAAGTGCAATTTCATGGTTTTCCCCAAAGTGCAGTGTTTATGCCTGACCCAACTGCAGCCAAGATTAGCACTTTTGTGCCTGCATTTCAATGCGTATCAAGGACAATTGGGCTGAATATTTTCTAAGCCAGAACTACGGGTAGGCGGAGGAGGTACCTGCCTAGGGCACTGAAATGGGGGGAACTAGGCAGGTACATTTTAAAAAGGTTTCTGCCTACACCTAATACAATTTGCTTGTTCGCTCTGCTCCTCTCCCTTATTCTCAATGCCCCCCCCCCCGGATAATATTACTGTGACCCTGCACTTACAGGGGGGTTTGAACAAAGTTGGTTTGTCTTGGTGGACCTTGCCCAGGGATCCCCAACCTTTTTTGATTTGGGGATCGGTGTCAAGGCAAATTTTTTTTCAAGGACCTGGGGGGTGGGGGCTCAGGGGGGTCGGGGGTCAGTAGTGGGTCTGGAGGGAGGTCGACTTCCAATTTGGGTGCATAAAAACTGGGCACACCAGCATACAATTTGGCGCCCTGGCATCTGAACTGGGCATGCTGGCGTCCAATTAGGTGTGCCAGCGGACAAATTGGTGCACCTCCTTGATTGCAGCCCAGTTCAGGACTATCCTTGGCCTGGCCCCTGGCGGTTGGGGACCTTGGCCCTTACCTATTTGGCATAATTTCCAGCATTAGATTGGGGCACCATGAACAGTGTCTGCAGTTCCCAGTAAGGAGAAGAAATGGACTGGAGTCAGTGGGAGCCCAATGGATTTTTCCCAGTTTCCTACCAGCCCTGTCTGACCCCTCTAGAGTTCCCTTGTGTCAACAGATTCTGCTCTCAATTTAAAATAGGAGGCAGGAGGGACTGATCACCATTGAGTGCAACTATATGAAAGTGCAAAGAACACCCTTTAATGCAAGTGACTTGGGGGAAATTAGTGTGACCACAACTGCGATAAGGGACATAAATGACCACTTGTATACTCCAGTGCAGTTCAGAGCTGCCCTCCTGCTGTACCTGAGTTCCAGCAATGGAAAAAGCAAGAGGGCAGCCAAGCAGAAATCCCTCCTACAATATCATCATGTGGCTCTGTATTACAGGAGCCTGATCAGTGCAATACAATATATATATGGGCATGTGACATTTTGCCCTTAGTATACATTTTTATTATTTATAGAAGGTTAGGCAATCAGTCTTGCAGTTGCGGTGTCCAGCAATCCCTGACAGTCACAGGCTTTTTATGAACAGTAGGATACTTTACAGCATTACTCTGGGCTCTTTTTTCCTATAACCCAATCATAGCTGCAAAATAAGTATAAAATACAAATAGTTAATATGGCAGCATGTAAGGGGGTACACCGAGTAATTGGTGTGAATGTTATTGTTACTGTACTTGAATGTTAAGAGTGATGTGAAGTAAATGTTATAAATTTGAGGTTAAAACAGAATTAATGGGAATAATTATGTTTAAGAATGGCCACTAGATGGCAACAGTGTTAAAGCAATATACGTTTAGTTGTAATGTTCACCCCACCCACTAGAGGGGTATAGAGTCAAAGGTTACATAAGGAGAGGACACGCCCAGGGTGGGGTTCTTTTTCTCCTGGACATCTGCTGGACATGATCAGACATAGATTGAGGGTCTTAGTAAGAAGTATAGGTACTTCAGTTAGTTAGGGTGATAGTGAGCATGGGTAGCCCAGACCTCCAACAAGGAGGTAGTGGCCTAGAGGCCCTCCTTCAGTCAGTACAACAATATGTCAGTGCTCTTCTGAACTTTCGGAGTATGAATTTTCCTCTTCCTGGCTCTGGTTGTCCACACAGTCCAATTCTCACACTTTTGCCATAACTGTGGCAGAACCATGGCTCTCTCGTTGGAGGTTCTTGCTACCCAATCTCACTAGCCCTATCTGGCATCTAGTGCCCTTGAGGAGACCTCTATCAATCTGTGGCTGCTCAACAGAATGCCCCCTCCCTGGGTGTGGCTCCTCCATTTTATACTCTACTTTCTCTACCCCTAGTGGTGGGGGTTTGTACTGCAATCAATTTCCTTGAACGTCAACCCAATGACAGTTAACATCCCATTTTCACACATTTTAAAACACACAGGCAAATTTAAAGACACATAAAACTTGCATACACCTGATCACTGATCCATATACATATTCTACACCATACACATCACTTTTCACCACCTTACAAGCACCAGCTGGAATGAAACTGTAGGTCTTGGTGAGTTCATGCAGGTTGCCACTAGGTGTCACTGTAATATAACGGTGCTTTGTCTGCTTCTCTGCATGGTAAGAAGAAGCTGATATCATCACTAAATGTTACTTTAAAGAGGGACTCCACCCCTCTAATTCTAAGGAACTCTCCAATATATATAAGGAATCAAGTTAGGGGTAAATATAATGGGATCTGAAAGCAGTATTTGCTTGTCCCTTTCTGCTCCCTGGTTCTGAATCACAATAATTCAACGTAGCAGAAGCCATTCCTTTCCACCAGGTCTGTTAATCAGCTTGTGCTAGACTGTTTAAGGAGTCAGAACCAGCAGTGCAAAGAATGTGAACAGCCAGACAGACACTGCTTTTCATAGTAATGTTTTAATGGACTTTGGGATCCCCGAATACAACCATTCCAATCGCCGACGCCAATTATGAATTATTTGGAGGCTGCATGTTCCTGCTTTACGGCAACGCTGCTTTACAGTTGTCTTTCAGGTGCATTTGACCTTAAATGCGCAGTAGTGTCAGCAAACAACTCCCAGCATCCTTCCTCCATCATGCTTGTTTGCACAAAAGCTACAGGGAATCATGTTGATGGGAATATACAGAAGAGACATTTCCTTGTGGTTTAGAATGCAAGTGGAATGTAGTTAGGGCTCTGCAAACCAGGTGATCTGACAAATTGCAGAGCTCACAGGTCCCTAATTTAGCCAAGTCCTTAGGGTGAAAGAGCCCCATTGTATGGAGGGTGCCCTCTTACCTCCTGGACTTGTGCAAGGTCAGAGGTCAGTCCTGCCCATTCAATGCCCTTTCCTCCCTTCCATTGTTGCACTGTTCCATTGTTCAGTGTAACCTCTGACTGCAGAGCTTGCGGGGCCCCTGAGGCACAATCTCACCTTTCCTCTTGTTCTAGTAAATAGTGCACAGTAGTAAAAGGCAGTAGAGCAGTGCAGAAGCTTTGCCCCCCCCTATAAAGCCCCCTGTAGAAGTGCCACCCTGATACCCATGCGCAATCTGCTTGTATAACTCCTCAATTGCCCGTACCTACACAGATATGTTTATGACCATAGGGGCCCCTATTGTAGTTCATATAGTGCCCAACCGAAACCTTAGATGTTGCCCAAACACAAACCCCAGTACCTGCCAACAGCCCCAGTGCCAGAGACTGTCCAAATCTCCCTGCTATACATCCACTGTCTGTTCCTTTTATTGCCATAGGCCCTGCTGTGCTGCCTGCACTCTCCGGAGCTAACTTTATACTGGGCTCTCACTAGCCACTTATGGCTTATACCCCAGCAGTATATCAGGCGCATGTTGAGTGTATGGAGGGCATGGACAGTAGCGCCACTACTAGTGATGTCCCATTCCGCTTCCCTGAAAAATTGACGGAAGACAAATGGGCATCAAAACGAATTTTGATGAGTGACAGATTTTTTTTTTTGTTCAAGTTAGTGGGTATTAGAAATTATTTTTACGCTCAACAATTTTTACACAAGCGACTTTTTTTGTCGCAGCTAATTTTTTCGCAGGCAATGTTCGCAATAGTTTCGCGAAACAATTCACAGGTGGCGAAATGCACAAATTAGCTGTGAATAAATTCACCCATCACTAGTAACTAGATGTTACTGGGCCCCACTGCAAATTAAGTTTAGTGGCCCCCAGCAAATCCAAAAGGTTGTCCTGTTTTACAATTATATATTGAATCTGCTCATTAATTAGGGCTTCATGGGGCCCCCCATACCTCCTGGGCCCCTTCCTCTGTAGTTACTCCCCTGGGCATGGACCCCTAAGCATTCAGCTCTGCACTCGGAATTGAGCCCTAGTGAGTCCCATTTGGGAATTATCTTCCAGTTTAAGGGGAAATAAAGGTAATATTGCTTGTCTGTTGCTTATGTCTAAAAGCAGCCGAAAGTTAATTGTGTTTCTAATGTTTTGTGCCACATGGAGATAATTGTCTCTGGGCCGCACGCGGTGCGCTGTGTTAGGCGAATATATCAGCCTGGCCCTCGTTGCTCATTTGAGTCTGTGGGAAGGATGACTAATGGCTGTGTTGGCCACTGACTGTCACTGACTTACAGGCCCACAACTTTAACCCCTTAAAGGGCAAGGAAAAGCAAAGAAATAAAATCCCATTTTTACTTTCTTTAATGAAAAAGAAATCTATCTCCAATATACTTTAATTTAAGAATGTGTAGCGTTTTTATAAGAATCCTGACTGTATGCAGTGAAATTCTCCCTTCAATTACTGCTGTGTATAGGAATTGTCAGACGGTCCCTAACTTCTTGAAGGGAAACAATCATACTTATGAACAGCAGGGGGAGCCCCTGCCTTACTTACCAGCCATGCAGAACTGAAGCAGCTTTGTTTTTTGATCATTTATGACGATCCCTAAGCAGCACAGACCATACTGAGCATGTGCAGTGCCAGTGTCAGACAAAGATGTATAACAAAGTTACAAGATGACAGCCCCCTGTGGCCAACTTTGAAAGCATAAATCATTTGTTTGATTAGGCTTGTGGTGCAGTAAGTTCATGTTTATGTTTAGTATACAAAATACACCATTTCTACCCTTATTCTATTTTATACTTTCCTTGCCCTTTAAGGCACCCGAGGGCCACCCCCAAAATCCTGCTGCCCTAGGCACAGGCCCTCAGGTGCCTATTACACCCTTTGTATTTAATCCGCAGCTCTTTGTGAGAAGACGCACAACCCACCCTTGCCACAATGCATTGGTTGTATGGCATTAAAAACAAAATTGCACCCCCAGATTAATATAGTAATCAGCTACAATTGTGTAATACGGGGAAGAGTAGTGCTTTATGATGCCAGCAGGGACTCTAAGCATGGGACAGTGTGAAAGTGTGGGTAGTAAGGCAAGATAGCGGCAGTAACTATGAGACAGTGTGTATAGTAAGGCAAGCAGGTTAGCGTATATAGGAGGGAAGGGACAATAAATGTGGGATTGTGTATAGTGATCCAGGATTTTGTCAGGGAAGGGGCTATTGCTGCTGGACAATGTAAGTGTGTGTATAGTAAGGCACGGTATTATCATTAACAAATATCAGCTACTATAGAATAGAAACAGTATATTCAGGGGTTATATTATGGGGTTAATGTCATGAAAAGTCCATCGTTTGATACAAGTCTAGTAGAACATGGCAACCAATCAGTGGAATACATCAGGGACCCCAAAACAACTCTCACTAGTCACGTGGGATACACAAACGTATTTATAGGGGACGCCTGAGACTCGCAGACCCGGACGGGCAATCTGAGGGGCTGCTGTAAGATGCCATAGATGCTCACTATTTATTGGTCTTTTCGGGGCTCTGTGTACTTAGAATGCCGAGGAGTATTTTGACTCCTAGTCCAGACCAATAGGCCGTTTTGCCTGTTATTATGTGTCCCTGTACATTATGTAATTACTCTCTCTCTACTAGGGAAGTCCAACTGGTAGACCCCTGATGGTGGGAGTTGTAGTGCAACTAGAGCAGCAGATCTCTCTCTCTCCTCTTCCCAGTGGCTGGTGGTGGGAGTTGTAGTGCAACTAGAGCAGCAGATCTCTCTCACT
>CM044444.1:96789241-96801261 GCA_024363595.1 Xenopus borealis
AGTCCTGCCCTGCTTTATGGCAGCTGAGATTCTAGCTATCTGTATAACAGAACATTGTGTTATTGTCGTCAGCGATTTATCTAAAATGCTTATTCTAGAGCAGAAAAGTAAGCCTCTGATAACAGGATTGAAGTTGAAAAAGCCTGTGCCTATAGAATGTGTCTTGTTTAGCAAATTGAAGTCATTTTGGGGAAAAAAATCTTTTTTTTTAAATGTAGTTAGAGGGACGTGTGCTTGCATAGAGCCTGGGTAATCAAATGGCTACAGCTGAGATGATCTAATTCAGTGAGATGATTCAGAGCAAAATGCTCATAGATATTGTTATTACCCTTTATTTATATAGCAACGACATATTCAGTAGCGCTTTACAGTCAGGGGATTGGTTAAACTGACGATGAAGAGGTGGCGGTTGCAACATGGCAATTACCTACAGACCCCAACGCATCTCAGCCCTTGTCATGAGGTAACTTCACAAGAAGGAGACGTAGAAAGAGAAAAAATAAAATGAAATTGCAAAGTCCTCACGCTGCAACTTTGTCTGTGCCGTCAGTACTGGGATTCCTTCCTTTGATCACAGCGCTGTCATAAATCACTTTGGTGCAAAAGAATCTTGTACATTTTTAAATGATCTGGGGAGAGAGCTCGTCGGGAGTGCGGATCTCATTCAAAGGGGTGGTTCACCTTCAAGTTAACTTTTAGTATATTGTAGCAGGGCCAATTCTAAGAAACTTTTCAATTGGTCTTCATTATTTATTTTTCATAGTTTTTTAATGATTTGCATTTTTCTTCTGTTTCTTTGCAGCTTTCAAATGGGGGTCACTGACACCATCTAAAAACAAATACTCTGTAAGGCTACAAACGTATTGTTATTGCTACTTTTTATTACTTATCATTCTATTCAGTCCCTCTCCTATTCATATTCCAGTCTCTTATTCAAATCAATGCAGGGTTGCTAGGGGAATTTGTACCCTAGAAACCAAATTGCTGACACTGCAAACTAGAGACCTGCTGAATAAAAAGCTAAATAACTATAAAACTACAAATAATAAAAAATTAAAACCAATTGCAAATTGTCTCAGAATATCACTCTCTACATTATACTAAAAGTTAACTCAAAGGTGAACAACCCCTTTAATGCGCCCGAATACCGCAGAGACGTCGCTTTTTTTTTAATGTCTTTTCCCTTATTTCAGATTCCGGTGACCTCCCGCACTGAGGTTTCTCTATTACTTTGCCTTGGGAAGTCACTGCTTAGGAAATGTTGATGTAATTATAAGGAAAACTCTGCTTTGTACACATATGGGACCTGGATCATACCTTAAGTCTACTAAAAAATCATATAAACATTAATAAACATTAAATAAACCCAATAGGCTGGTTTTGCTTCCAATAAGGATTCATTATATCTTAGTTGGGATCAAGTACAAGCTACTGTTTTATTATTACAGAAAAAGGAAACGCTTTTTAAAAATTTGGATTATTTTATTATAATGGAGTCTATGGGAGATGGCCATTCCGTAATTGGGAGCTTTCTGGATAACGGGTTTCCGGATAATGGATCCAATACCTGTACTCCAAACCCTCCCCACAGGGGTCAGTCCTACGATTTCTTCCAATAAGGATTAATTATATCTCTCGGGATCAAGTACAGGATCTGTTATCTGGAAACCCATTATCCAGAAAGCTCTGCATTACGGAAAGGTTGCCTGCCATAGACTTCATTTTATCCAAATAATCCAAATTTTAATGTGTAATAATAAAACAGTAGCTTGTACTTGATCCCAACTAAGATATTATTAATCCTTATTGGAAGCAAAACCATCCTATTGGGTTTATTTAGGGGCAGGTGTACTAAATTCACATAAATTCACGAGTGATTCGAATATTCGATCGAATTTTCAAAAAGAATCGAATTTCGAATATGCCAATTAGGCAAATTCGACCAAATTACACCATCGAATAGTCGGCCTATTGGGTTTATTTCATGTTTACATGATTTTCTAGTAGACTTAGGGCATAAAGATCCACATTAAGGAAAGATCTGTTATGCGGAAAACCCCAGGTCCCGAGCATTCTGGATAACAGGTCCCTAACCTGTGCAAGGTACTGTATTATTATTATTATTACAGGTTTATTTGGATAAAATGGAGTCTATGGGAGTTTGCCTTTCTGTAATTCAGAACTTTCTGGATATGGGTTTCTGGATAACAGGTCCAATACCAATGTATCTGATCAGTATAGAAGCAGAGCTTAAAGGGGTAGTTTACCAGTAGGTTAACTTTTAGTATGTTATAGAGTGGCCTATTTTAAGCAATTTTTCAATTGGTCTTCATTTTAAAACAAAATTATTTTCTAATTATCTGCCTTCTTCTTTTGACTCTAGCCAGCTTCTAGATGAGCGTCACTGACCCTCATCTAAAAACAAATGCTCTGTAAGGCTACAAATGTATTGTTATTGCTACTTTTTATTATTCACCTTTCTATTCAGTCCCTCTCCTATTCATATTCCAGTCTCTTATTCACATCAGTGCATGGTCGCTAGGGTAATTTGGATCCTAGCAACCAGATTGTTGAAACTGCAAACTGGAGAGCTGCTGAATAAAAAGCTAAACAACTAAAAAACTACTAATAGTAAAAAAACAAAAAACAAAAATGAAAACCCAAATTGTCTCAGACTATCACTCTCTAGATCATACTAAAATTTAATTTAAAGGGGAACAATTCCTTTAATTAGCTAGCACTACCTTCCCGGTGTAGTTCAACTATAATTTCCAGCACCAAGCGGTAAGCGTAGGAGCTGCCATGCTTCTTGTGTTGGTAATTGCATCATTGTGTGGCCAGTGCTGTGACAAAGAGACACATAGATTTTATTATGGCTGCTGTATTAGAAAAAATATGTTTTTAGGAGTCTGTACATTTCAGTATGGCATAGGCAACAGTTCCCAGCCTTCCTTAATTCACTTTGTCTGTTGGAAGATGATGAGAAGGGGAGAGTTGTAGTTCAGTAGCAGGTTGGACATCCCCGGTGCTAATGTTGCTGTAGCAGGTAACCCAGTCGGAAGTTCACCTTCAAACAGGTAGCTACGGTTGCTATGGGTTACAAGACCCGCTGCAAACTTTTGGACTTATTACTCCGCAAGACTGCCTAAACCCTGTTAATACTCAATTTGCAGAGATGAAAATGTTTATCCGCCGACATAATATAAAAGGCGACCTTGGCGCTCTCGCTATGGAGGGTTCTAATAATGTGCAGCCTTGGGTTCTGCACCAACTGAAAGGATTTTTTTTTTGTCTCTCAGACCTTCATTTATTTTTTTTGGCAGATAAAATATAATATAGCAGCACATAAAGGCAGAGTGGGATTGGGGGCGGCAATTTCATTGGAGGTAGAAGCCCCGTGTCAGGCAATTGATGCGCACAACAGCATGTGTGTATAGTGGTGCCAAGGAAAGTACATTATACCAACGCCCAGCCTTTATGCAACTCCCTGCACTGACAAACTGGTCTGCACCCACTCATGCCCCTGTAATGTCTCTCCCTGCTCTTATTCCAAACCTGCCTGCAAATAAGAGGGAGATGTTTGGGGGTGTCATGCCAGAAAAATATTCTCCATAACCCTACTGACCAACCAGGGAGCAACCAGCATCTATCTATCTATCTATCTATCTGTCTGTCTGTCTGTCTATCTATCTATCTATCTGTCCATTATCTATCTATCATCTATCTATCGTCTCTAATATCACAGAATAATGAGAATATAATCACCAGATAGCATACTTATTTGCAGGTCAGATATGCAGAATAGAAAGGCTAATTCCTGCAAACTAAACAAAATAAAGAAATGAAGACCAATGCTTGCTTAGATCTATCATCTATTTAGCATCTATCTATTTATCTATCAATATCTCTCTCTATCTCTCTCTCTCACGCTATCGATCTCTCTCTATCTATCTATCATCTATCTATCTATCTATCTATCTATCTATCTATCTATCATACATCTATCTATCTATCTATCATACATCTATCTATCTATCTATCTATCTATCTATCTATCTATCTATCATACATCTATCTATCTATCTATCTCTCTATCTATCTATCTATCTATCTATCTATCTATCTATCTATCTATTATCTATCTATCTATCTATCTATCTATCTATCTATCTATCATACATCTATCTATCTATCTATCTATCTATCTATCTATCTATCATACATCTATCTATCTATCTATCTATCATCTCTAATATCACAGAATAATGAGAATATAATCACCAGACAGCATACTAATTCCTGCAAACTAAACAAAATAAAGAAATGAAGACCAATGCTTGCTTAGAATAGGTCAGTCTAAAACATGCCAAACATTTATTTCAAGGCATACGTCCCCTTTAAGTTGCCTGTATCCAGTAGGAGGAGAGGAGCCAACGCACCTCAGATTTTGTGTTTTATGTACATATATATAAAAAAGTATGATTTTCCATTGGCTGGATGCTGCTGGCAGTATAAGCTGAAAATGACAATATAATGTAACAGAAATGCTGGATTGAAATATAAATATTTGAATGAGAAATCTAAAGCAGGAAATTCAATATGTATCCGACAATCTGGCATTCCCAGGGCTGCCATAAAGCATGGCTTTTATTTATTTTCCCTGCTGAGCCAGGGATGTCAGATTGTCTGTTTGTATCGTCCAGGAAGGATGCTGGGAGCTGTAGGCTATCAGTAACTGGGCCTTACAAGATATCAAAAAAAATGTTGGTGCTGAATAGAGACAACTTAGTCCAGCTGTTCTTGTTCTACAGTCCCCTGCCATCTGGAGACTGGCGCATTATTGTGGGTGGCTAAAACCAGGAGGAAAAATGAGGCATAAACCTAAAGCCAACAGTGGGGTAACTGTGAGGCTCATTGGTGGGGATTTGGCAGAACCAATGAGATCCCTTTAGCCTGTGGGTTTGTATGGGTGCATGTAGAGGCTTTTTTATAGAGTTCTGCTTTTATACGCGCGCCTGTTTGTTTTATACACAAACCATTCAGAGAGGGAGATCCACCCCTGTCAGTGAAGTTAATCGCTTCTTTATTTCAGTCTATGGGCCCAATTCACTAAGATGCGCAAAATCGCTAGCGTTGGTTTCGCTAGCGTTCGCTGCACTTCGCCAGGCGAACTTTCGCCAGCACTACGCAAATTCACTAAGATGCAAATTTGCGCTCAGGGCGGCGAACATTAGCGAAGTAGCGCTACCGTTCGTTCGCCAGGCAGAGTGCAGTTACGCTAGGGAAGCCTAATTTGCATACGGCGGGAACTTAAGCGTAAACTAGAAGTATATGTTCCAGCCACTACATTCCACTACACAAGCCCAGGAAACCTTTAATAAATAAAATAAAGTTGTCCTATTGCCCTACATGTGCCCCCTGTATAGTTGTGTTGCCATATGTTAGGAAATGTAGGGGGGAAGGAGGGTAACCCCCCCAAAAAAATGATCAATCTTTTTCAGACTATCACCCTCCTATGCTAAAATACGGCAGGGTTTTTTTGGGACTTTTCCAACCTCCTATCTATTGTATTGAACTTCACCTGGTCTGACCAGGCGAAGTTACGTCTAGCGTAAGTGCTAACATAGAGGAAAATGCTCATCTTAGTGAATTTCGAATTTACGATCCTTGGTCAGTGCGTAACTTCGCCTGGCTTTAGGGTGCGAAGTTGCGCAAGTCTATCTACTTCGCTAGCGAAAATTCGCCAGAGTCCGTGTTTTGCGAAGTTGCAAAATGACGTCACGCTGGCGAATTAGCACTAGCGTTAGACGCTTCGCGCTTTAGTGAATCTGCCCCTATGTCTAGTGTGTGTGTCCTGAAGCATGCTCTCACGTTTATAGAATCACTTACAGTATATACTGTCTGTCTCGTGTATGGAAGTGCCATGTCTCTCTGTGCAACTCAACATTCCCTCCACACACACTCTGCTCCCTGTCTCATATTACAGGTGTGGGATCCCTTATCCGGAGACCTGTTTCCAGAAAGCTCTGAATTACGGAAAGGTCCCCTCCCATAGACTCCATGATAATCAAATAATCCAAATTTTTTTTAAATGATTTTTGTCTGTAATAATAAAACAGTAGCTTGTACTTATATAATTATACTAAGATATAATTAATTCTTACTGGAAGCAAAACCAGCCTCTAGTTTTCTAGTAGACTTAAGTCCAAATTACCACCATGTCCATTTTACAAAATATAGCAGGTTATGAAAGTTTGAACACATTTCTGTGGTTATTCTGTGGTTATTGCAGTTTTGCTGATGAAGGTCAATTGCCCTTTAAGCTGCAAGTCTCAGTTCTCCCAAGAGAGCTCCTTATCTTAAACTTTTACAAAAGTATCTAAAGCTGGCCATACACAGGGAGATCCGCTAGTTTGGCGATGTCACCAAATGAGTGGATCTCTCCCCAATATGCCCACATTGAGGTGAGCGATATTGGGCTGATGGTCCAATGATCAGATCATAATGCAAGAGAACGGGTGGTCAGATCAACAAACAGATGCGGTCCATTAACCCTGCCCGATCGACATCTGTCCGACTGCTCTGCATTTTATTGGGAGTTTTGGGAAGTGCAGTAGCAGCTCTGATTGGCTCATCACAGGCCTTGTTTATCAAGTGCAAATTCATTAAAGTGCTTGTTCCTTGTCCATCTATCACAGTCTGAGCTTCAACTCACAATCGCTGCTCCTCTCCCCCCCCCCCGCGTCACATCCCTTTAGCAACGCGCTCATTCATGAGCCGAGATGTCTTCACTAGCGAAAAACATATTGTTAATTAGTCTGGAAATTCATTTGAAACACCTGAAGAATCCCATTTACATGCAAGTTAGAGACTTTGGAACACAATTTATTTTACATTAGAGTTTTCATTATGTTCTGAACGGGATATTGAATGAAAAGCAAGGGAAGATGCATTAAGGGGTAGAGAGTAGTGATGGGCGAATCTCACCCGTTTCGCTTCACCGAAAAATTAGCGAAATTCGCGAATTGGCGAAAAAATTTGCGAAATGAGTAGTTTCCGTTGCGTCGCATCATTTTCGGCACGCATCGCCTCGTTTTCCATGCGTCAAAAATAACGCGCGACTCGTTTTTTTGGGCGAATTTTCACTGGCGAATTTTTGCTGGTGTTTCGCGAATCACGGGAATTCGCCGCGAATTCGCCCCTGGCGAATAAATTCGCCCATCACTAGAGAGAGCAGATAGAACTATAACTTCATAGGGCTGCTCTACATGGAAAATTATACAACCGCCATATGGTTGCTATTTAAAGGAGCCCCCAATTTTTTTTTTATCACATTAGTCAAGCAAACTCATCTTTTATTACACTATATAAATTATTTGAATCTTGTTTCCTTCAGTCTGGGAATTCTTAATTATAGCAAGCAGGAAGCCTTATATCAAGTCAAAGTCTTGTTTGTGCACCAGAATGGGGGACCTGATGTCCATCCCCATGCACTGGTTACACAATTAAATGGTGAAGAGAACTGCGGGAATGTTTATGAGAGCAGTGACATCAAGGAAGTGCTGAATGGAAAGTGAAAGTAATTGTCTGCCCCGCCTCTATGCCTAAGGAGGGGCAGACAATATTTGATTGACAGCTGAGATTAAATGAGCTTACAACAACTATGATAAGGTTTAAAAAAAAAAATTAGATTTCATGTTTAATTTGAAAAGGACTTTTATTATACAGTTTTTTTGTGTCAGGGTGACAGGTCCACTTTAAATGTGCAGGGAAAGATATTTTAAAGAGGTTGTTTACCTTTGAATGAACTTTTAGTATGGTGTAGAGAGTGATACTCTGAGAGGAATTGCAATTGGTTTTCATTTTATATTATTTGTGGTTTTTGAGTTCTTTAGATTTTTATTCAGCCACTCTCCAGTTTGAAGTTTCAACAATCCTGTTGCTAGGTTCTCGATTACCCTAGCAACCATGCACTGATTTGGATAAGAGGCTGGAATATGAACAGGAGAGGCCTGAGTAAAAAGATGAGTATTAAAAAGAAGCAATAACAACACACGTGTAGCCTTACAGAGCAATTTTTTTTTTTTGAAGGGGTCAGTGACCCCCATTTGAAGGCTGGTAAGAGTCAGAAAAATAAGGCAAATAATTGGAAAACTATAATAAATAAATGATAAAGGCCGATTGAAAAGTTGCTTAGAATTGACCGTTCTATAACATCCTTAAGTTAACTTAAAGGAGATAAACCCCTTTAATTACCCATAATCACTCAGCTTGGAGCAGTAGCTTACATCTCTCCAGTACTTGTCCAACAGTATCCCTGCCCATACACTGGTTATCTCAGTATAGTTCTATATAGGAATGCACCAAATCCACTATTTTGGATCTGGCCGAACCCCTGAATCCTTTGCAAAAGATTCGGCCGAATACCGAATCTGAATCCTTGCATATGCAAATTAGGCGTGGGAAGGGGAAAACATTTTTTACTTCCTTGTTTTATAACTAAAAGTCATGTGATTTCCCTCCCGCCCATAATTTGCATATGCAAATTAGGATTTGGATTCGGTTGTGCCAGGAGAATTCATATTTACCTATAGTTCCCTGTAAAGGGGTTGTTCACCTTTGAGTTAACTTTTAGTATAATGTAGAGAGTGATATTCTGAGACAATTTGTAATTGGTTTTCATTTTTTTTTGTTTGTGGTTTTAATAATTATTTAGCTTTTTATTCAGCATCTCTCTATTTTGCATTGTCAGCAATTTGGTTTCTAGGGTACAAATTCCCCTAGCAACCCTGTATTGATTTCAATAAGAGACTGGAATATGAATAGGAGATGGACTGAATAGAAAAGTAATACAAAGTGGCAATAACAATACATTTGTAGCCTTACAGAGCATTTGTTTTTAGATGGGGTCAGTGACCCCCATTTGAAAGCTGCAAAGAAACAGAAGAAAATTGCAAATCTTTAAAAAACTATGAGAAATAAATAATGAAGACCAATTGAAAAGTTTCTTAGAATTGGCCCTTCTTCAATATACTAAAAGTTAACTTGAAGGTGAACCACCCCTTTAAGTCTATTGTTATCCTTAAAATGGGAAAGCGCATCCCCTGCATTTCCTAAATGATGGCTTCCTGCTTTGCGTCCAATCAAGCTGTCATTCTGTCTCCCTGTGCTAAGTAATTCCCGGCTCCTCATCAGTCCCTTTTTCTGAGTCACCAAATTAAACGGAGAGGATAAAAAGAGAGAAATGACAAGGCAGCGAGCGGCATGAGAGAGAATGTAACATGGGAGATAGACAGCTTTCTGAGTGTGACACCTGAAAATCCATACATTATATCATCATCCTCTTCTCCATATTCTATAATGAATGTCATACCCAGCCTTATAAGTTAAAGCTATAAAGGGGTTATGTAATAAAAGACACTAAATTTGCCCAGGAGCAGTAACCCAAACCACCAATCAGCAGGTGGAATTACTGGTCACTTGCTTAAAAGCAAACACCTTATTAGTTGCTATGGGTTACGGCTACTTGGCTTTGTTCTTGTACGTTGTGCCTTTTATTACATATTAGGGTAAATGTCTAAATCTTTGGCTACAGGTTGGTCCAGCTGTATGTGTCTAAATCTCTGATTGGCTACATGTTGGTCCGGCTCTGTAAATGTCTAAATGTCTGATTGGCTAGAGGTCCACCCAGCTCTATACATTTCTGAATCTCAGATTGGCTACAGGTTAGTCTGGCTCTTTGAGTGTCTAAATCTCTTATTAGCTACAGGTTGACCCAGCTCAATAGATGTCTACATCTCTGATTGGCTACAGGTTGGTCCACCTCTATTAATGTCTGAATGTCCCCAGGTAGGTTCAGCTCTATAAATGTCTTAATCTCTGATTGGCTACAGGTTGGACTGGCTCCATAAATGTCTAAATATCTTATTGGCTACAGGTTGGGTTGGATAGAAATGTCTAAATCTCTCAGGGTCTACAGGTAGTCCCAGATTTAGAAGTGTCATAATCTCTGATTGGCTACAGATTGACCTAAATCTATTAATGTATGAAACTCTGAATGTCTACAGGAAGGTCCAGCTCTATAAATGTCTTAATCTCTGATTGGCTACAGGTTGGGTTTGATATAAATGTCTAAATCTCTCAGGGTCTACAGGTAGTCCCAGATTTAGAAGTGTCATAATCTCTGATTGGCTACAGATTGACCTAAATCTATTAATGTATGAAACTCTGAATGTCTACAGGAAGGTCCAGCTCTATAAATGTCTTAATCTCTGATTGACTACAGGTTGGACTGGCTCCACAAATGTCTAAATATCTGATTGGCTACAGGTTGGGTTGGATATAAATGCCTAAATCTCTTAGGGTCTACAGGTAGTCCCACATCTAGCAGTGTCTTAATCTCTGATTGGCTACAGGTTGACCTAGCTCTATTAATGTATGAAACCCTGAATGTCTTCAGGAAGGTCCAGCTCTATAAGTGTCTTGGTTTCTGATTGGATACAGGTTGCCCCAGCTCTATAAATGTCTAAATAGCTGATTGGCTATAGGTTGGTCAGGCTCTATAAATGCCTAAATCTCTCAATGTCTACAGGTAGTACCAGCTCTACAAGTGTTTTCATCTCTGATTGGCTACAGGTTGGCCCAAATCTATAAATTTCTAAATCTCTCATTGGATACAGGTTGACCTAGCTCTACAAAGTGTCTAAATCTCTCATTGGCTACAAGCTGGCCTGGCTGTACAACGCCCTGGTGCTCCCACGTACCTGAACAGAAAATGCAGATCTCCTCAGCAGAGTTGTCTGGTTGGGGGAAAGTTAGACCTGTGCAGGGCCTTTCTGCCTACAAAAAGGGTTTACTTCTCCTTTATCTAATAACTGGTTTCTTAATTAAGGGATGTGCTGTTTAACAGATAGGAGGAGAGCTCATTACAGTAGTTACATTGTAACAGATAAGTCTGTAAATGTTGCATTTTAATATGGTGCAGGTGAGATTGGGGGTTTGTTTTGGTTGTCTGGGTCGAAGTAATTTCCCTCCTGCCATCACATTTCTCTCTTTCCTGCTTCACTCTATTACTTTCCCTTCAGGGGTCGCCGGCAGTTGTCATTCAGCGAGAGATCCAGAGCCAAAGGATGGACGTGTTCTGATATTCATCCCATTTATCTTCCCTTCATCTGCTTTGTGCCTTTCCCCAATGTGACTCTCTCTTCTCTCTCACTTCATTCTCATCTCTTCCCCATCTTTTTCTCCATCTTCTCTTAGTGGCGCTTGGATGGAATGTGACTCCGAGCTCTACTGGAAGGTGAAGCCATTCTGAGAGCAGGAAAGGCAGAGCCGCGTCCATTCAGTATTTGTACCTGGCTGTGATTTTTCTTTCCATATTCCTCTTTACCTCCCACCTCCAGAGCTCAGGGCTGTCTTATCATGGCCAACAGATGCCTCCTGTGAAATTGCTTTTCTACAAATCAATAGCTGAACTGCTTCCAGAGGCCAGGTCACCTCACCCCCGCAGCGCATAGATCACACCCAGAATTGCAGAGCTCCGTGCACCTCCATATGCCCCCCTGTGCCTCCTGCTCTTAATCTCTGTATCCCACATGTTATCCATCTTTGAACCCCTTATACTTCTTTACATTTGGGGTCATTGTACATTAGTTCTTTCAGTAGTTCTGTAACCAATATGTACAGTGTAACTGCCTTGTAGATGGTACAGAGAAATCTCTGCCATTTCCTCTGCTAAGTGCTTATACCCTTCAAACAATGTAGGTCTCTATAAAAAGATATTGCATAAAACAGCTCATGTGTAAAACCCTGCTTCATGTAAAGAAACCATTTTCATAATAATATACTTTTTAGTAGTATGTGCCATTGGGTAATCATAAATAGAAAATTTTTAAAAAATAAGGGCCGCCCCCTGGGATCTTATGATTCACAGTGCACACAAACATACCATACATGTTAGATCACATGAGCCAATTAACAGACTGAGTTGTGTCTTTTGCTTCCACACTTCTTCCTGTTAC
>CM044444.1:96834742-96901622 GCA_024363595.1 Xenopus borealis
GCTAAGATTTTCCCTTTACCAGCTTAGTTGCCCTTCTCTGTACCCTCTCTAATACAATAAAGTTGTGAGGACGTAGTGGTATCATCAGAGCTGAAAAAAGTCAGTCTGTGTGGATGGTAATTCCAGTACTTTTGAATTCCGCTGTGTTTCTTATCAGGGTGGCATGATACTCCATCTATATAGCCTGCCAGCTGGGTGTGTGGATTCTATTAGCTGGGAACCCGCTATCAGTCTTCTGTATCTCAGATGCTGCAAATAGAGTTTGTTGGCAAATTTAAAGGAAACAGAGAGATAGAGACGGCGCCGGCAAGCAATGCTGAATCTGTGTGCCCAGCGGGTTCAGCAAGGGAATCTGTAATCAACATCAAGAGTTATGTGCAGTTTTAGTTTGGCCAGTGGGAAACCTCAGCCTAAATATGGGCCCTTAGCTGAAGTGTTCCAGTTTTTACTATTCACATATTTGGGAGTTAAAGTATATTGACAAAAAGTCAAAATTGTATACTTACTTCTTCTCCTGCTGTGGCTCTGTCTCCTATCCCATTTGGGGGGCCCTTAACACTAATGGAGCCCAACCTAAACTTATTTACAGATACAATAGGATGTTCTAATGAGAATCCTCCCTGCCAGTGCTCCATTAGCTCTCCTGCTTTTATCCAGCATAGGGAGATAATTGCCCAATTTCCCGTGCTGATATTACACTTCAATCAGACATCAGAAGGCTGGACATAGTGCTGCTTAGGCGCTCGGTGCTAGAGTAAAGTAAATTGGGTTTAATGCCTCCGACTCTGATCTCAGGAACAAAGGACAGAGGGGTACCCGGTGCAGAGTAAGCTCAACGGACCTCATGGGTTCTATTCTCCGGCTCTTTGGATTTCTATGGGTCCCGTTCCTTCTCTTTGCCAATTTCCATCAATTTTGGTGCATGTGCAGTTGCTACGAACCGAAAGACTGCTCCAACTGTGCATTCACCTATACGGCGCTCACTTCCCGAAGAAATCCGAAGAGCTGGAAGATGGCGACTGTTATCTCCATTGCTCTCCTATAGGTGAGTAATGGATTAGGGGCACTTGCAGTATAGGTGTTATCACCTGTGCGGGGGGAGCAGGTAGGGGGGACTATTTTGGGTACTGGGTATGGGTTTTTATTAGTGGAGGGGTTGAGTTCTCCTTAAACGCTCATAGAATGCCCATGTGTAAGAGCCCTAATAGGTATATGCATTGTAGGTCACAGCCAGTGACCCTAATTAGTTACACTTAATGCTTAAAAACCACATTATTACCACAAGTTGGTTACATGCACCTCGCACACCGCCGCTCCAAGATAAACAGTTGCCAGAGATTTTCTTTGCAAATCCTGCTTTCCGAGGTCACAAACGATCTATAGTTTTCTGACGGGGTTAAGGGCTTACAATGCGAGGCGAAAGCAGGGCCCGGAGGAATCCGTTTGTATCATATAAGGTTAAAATGTGCATGAATTAAGCACAATGGGGACTCACAACACAGGGGGTTGATTCAGAATGCAGAGATGTAAGGACAGGGTGGTGTAGGGTGAAGCCAGTCCAGTGTCTCTGTCTCTCTCTCTGGAGAATGTATGGATTGTCTGCATTGCTGAGTGTGTGGGTCTGGTTAAGGATTCCTCTCCATGCGGCTCACTCAGCAGCCTCAGCACCATCAACAGGACAAAAGCAGCCTCAGTCTCCAGCAGAGCTCACGGCACAATGCAGAGGAACGGGTACCCACAGGCCTTGCATTCCACAGAGAAATTAATACTTTCTGAAAGCATTGTACAGTGCTGGGGGGCATCCTAGTGTTAAAGGGGGTATAAACCCAAAAACACAGTTTTGCCTGATTAAAGAAACTCATTCCAAGCGACTTCCCAATATACATTCATTACAAAATATCCAGTGTTTTTCATGTTATTGGTATATATAAGTGTTATTCTGTCCCCTTCTGTTCTCTGCCCTGGTGGTTCCCGAATCTAGAAAATATTGAAACAATGTAGCAGCAACCGGCTGATTGAAAAGGCCTACGAGGAAACGTGCAAGGCTGGCTTCTGCTACATTGTTTTAAGGGCAGAAGTATTTAGAATTATATTTTGTTTTATGGAGCAAGTATTTTTAGATCTCCATCGCCTTTAATTCCTGCTCTGCTCAATGCAGTTTGTCATATGCCGAGATAGAGATAGAGTTCAGCTCATTACAGGTGACCTTTACATTGCGGAGGAGACCTATAGCTGCTTCTCCCACTTCAGCGTGACTGCCAGGCAGATGGAGAGGAAGTTTTTTCTTGGGGGGATTCCTTGCATTTCTGTGCAGGGTTGGTAAAATGGCACAAATACGAGGCACAGATTGTCATATGGCCAATTAATAAGTTCCTTGCTCCCAGTTGGCAGTGGCTTGTTAGGATATTAACTCATATGTGCCAAGCAGATGGTTCCTCTTTCTCTGTCTGTAGGATAAATGTGAGGGACAGAAGACACCTTCCAAGGTCAGGGCTGCTTTCTATAAGGGTCTTGTGCAGGGGGCTTGGCAGCTGAAGGCCCATAGGTCAGATCTCATACTATACACATATATTTATAGCAGGCCCCTCTCTATTGTGCCAAGAGTTCAATTTCTTTAAAGGAGAAATCAAGCCAAACTGAAGAAGTGTGTATAAATGTTGTACATAATGTTTTGTGCTTGTGTACCAGCCCGCAGCAACCACAGCCCTTTAGCAGTAAAGATCTGTGTCTCCCCAGTAGATGCCCCAGTAGCTCCCCATCTTCTTTTCTGCTGATTCACTGATTCACATGCTCTGTGCTGCTGTCACTTACTGAGCTTAGGGACCCACTCACAATATACACCTGATAGTGTCATAGAAATATAGTCACAATATAAGGCTGATTAGTCATTAATACACATCATTAAATAAACAAAAGGAATTCTGGGAATGAATTCCAAATGTGCTCCAAGAAAATCCCATTTGCATGGGTTTATCCTATTGGCTAAAGCTCACCCACTGGGTTTTCAAGCTAAAGCCAGGATAATAGCTGATTAGATTTCCCAACTGCAGACCGGTTTCGCCTTTCTTGAGGCTCTTCAGTGCAGTGCAGGTTGTCTGATCAAGAAAGGCGAAACCGGTCTGCAGTTGGGAAATCTAATCAGCTATTATCCTGGCTTTAGCTTGAAAACCCAGTGGGTGAGCTTTAGCCAATAGGATAAACCCATGCAAATGGGATTTTCTTGGAGCACATTTGGAATTCATTCCCAGAATTCCTTTTGTTTATCTAAGTCTGTATGAGGCAGTCTCCTCAACCCTTGTCACATGTTTGGAAAACCACATGGTGGCTCTACTTAAGCTGATCAGACAACCTGTACTGCACTGAAGAGCCTCAAGAAAGGCGAAACCGGTCTGCAGTTGGGAAATCTGATCAGCTATTATCCTGGCTTTAGCTTGAAAACCCAGTGGGTGAGCTTTAGCCAATAGGATAAACCCATGCAAATGGGATTTTCTTGGAGCACATTTGGAATTCATTCCCAGAATACACATCATTAGAAACATCACAATTTAATAATCAGCAAACATGTAGCATCAGTTTATATTACAGCCAGGGAAGCTCATTTTCTGCTGGATAATTAGTGACGACCCCTAAGCTTAGCTTCTCAACAGCTGCTCAGAGCCCACTGAGCATGTGAGTGTCACAGACACTTTCCAAGTTGGTGACCCCCTGTGACAAGTTTCAAGTCCTGGATCATTGCTGCTATTGACAAGCTGAAACTTTAGCCTCGTGCAATAAGTTCACTATATAAAATATGGAATTTGTAGCCACATTCATTTTTAGGGTTTAGTTCTTCTTTATGACAGTATGAAACAATGGTCGCATTAACTAGAATCCTGTTGATGAATATAGCCCGTCACTGCTCACTCAGCAAACAGTGTACTGTATGAGAGAAACCCCAGTATCCGTGCAGCAGAGGCAGCGCTGGAATCCTATTGTTCCGAAACAAAGAATTCTGTCTGCAGCGAGAGGGACAATCACTGGCATGAAAAACTGCTTTATGGCACAGTGCGTCTGAATTGCCACCGCAACAGTTTGCCTCTTACCACATGCAAATGAACATACATGCCGGCCAGTGGTCTCCTTCTATAACCTTTCCAAGGGTGGAGCAGCTCTAATGGCTAATGGCACACAAGGGTGTAGTCTCCGTCTGTATCTTTCAGCCTGCAGACAGCACCCCAGTCACCCCCCACCCGTCATGCTGGCCCTGTTGAGCAGCTCCTTTCTCCCAGTTGGCCCTGCAGAGCACCTTATTTCTCCCAGTTGGCCCTATAGAGCACCTCCTTTCTTCCAGTTGGCCTTGTAGAGCAGCTAATTTCTTCCAGTTGGCCCTGTAGAGCACTTTCTTTCTCCCAGTTTACCCTGTAGAGCACCTCCTTTCTCCCAGTTGACCCTGTAGAGAACATCCTTTCTCCCAGTTGACCCTTTAGAGCACCTCCTTTCTTCCAGTTGACCCTGTAGAGCAGTTAATTTCTTCCAGTTGGCCCTGTAGAGCAGCTCCTTCCTCCCAGTTGACCCTGTAGAGCAGTGATTTTCAACCTTGTGCCTCCAGCTGTTAAGGAACTACAAGTCCCACAATGCAATGAAGGAGTCTGACAGCCACAGTCAGGCAAATGCATTGTGGGACTTGTAGTTTCTTAACAGCTGGAGGCACAAGGTTGAAAATCACTGCTGTAGAGCACCACCTTTCTCCCAGTTGGCCCTGTAGAGCAGCTCCTTCCTCCCAGTTAGCCCTGTAGAGCAGTGCCTTTCTCCCAGTTGGCTCTGTAGAGCATCTTGTTTCTCCCAGTTGACCCTGTAGAGCACCTCCTTTCTCCCAGTTGGCCCTGTAGAGCAGTTCCTTCCTACCAGTTAGCCCTGTAGAGCAGTGCCTTTCTCCCAGTTTGCCCTGTAAAGCACCTCCTTTCTCCCAGTTAACCGTGTAGAGCAGCTTCTTTCTCCCAGTTAACCGTGTAGAGCAGCTTCTTTCTCCCAGCTGGCCCTGCAGAACAGGATATAACAGTTTGACTAGACTGGCCTTTTCTCTGAATATAAACTATTTTTTTTTTTTTTTTGTTGTTCCCCCGTTTTCTTAACTTCACACTAGTTTCAGCTTCCACTTTTCTTTTGCTCTGTCTCTCTGGGACACACAATCTATCACTGCTAAGGACACAAATAAACAGCCTTTAGCTGGCTCTCCGCAGCTGTAACTGTAACATTATTAATGATCACATCAAATGCTTGGAAAATGGGAAATCTAAGTCTTGCCCTGGCAAACTCATACTTTCTGTACCTCCGAGAGACTTAACAGCCTTCCTGCCCCAACTAAATATTCTCAGAAAAGGAACATATATTATCTCATTTATGCAGAACAGTAGAACGAATATGAACTGTCAATACAGGATAACAGAGTAACAACATGTTATCTTGCTAAAATAATGATACTAAATAATGCTGGAAGCTGTAATTTGTATAAGCAGTGACTTTAATCTTTAGGCATTATTGCACCCAGGTCTCTCTGCAGTATAACTGTTTCTGTAGATGCCTTGGTTATTGCCAGCAGGATCTGTTATCTGGAATGCTCGAGACCTGAGGGTTTTTGGATACATTAGATAAAACCATAATGGGTCTTCTAGTCTTTGTGAAGCTTTTCTTCTGGATTGACAATTTGAGATATCCTTCAACTCTTTCACTTGCACAGAAGACCAAACCTCCCAACATTTTGAAGTGTTTATGAAAGTTTTTTTTTTTTTTTTTTCAATTACAATTTTGCTAGTGAAGGTGAATTGCCCTTTAAGCGGTAAGTCACAGTTTCCCCTAGAGACCTGCTTATCCTAAATTGCTACAATTGTTTCTGTGCTTATGTTAAATTGTTACAAATGTATCTAAGTGCACCGGCCGCATAGTCTGTGCTCTCTGCCAAAAGGCAGTTAACTTTTACAAACTTTGTATCTTTTTCTGGTTAGTGCGGGAGATCAAAGAGAAAGTTTGGAAATTTCAGTAACAATCCAGGACTGCGGGTTGAGCTGTCAAAAGTGCAACTGTCCTGCAGAAAACGGAACAGTTGGGGGGTATGGGATAGTCACATGTCTAGGTAGGGAGCGGTGACCCCCCTTTGAATCCTTGGCTGGACTTTTTCTATATAGGCACCCGTAGGCCCCCTGCTTTAAATGATTGCCCTATACACCAGTCCTCAGTTGCTTGTATAGAAAATACTCCCCATAAGAGCCACCGGCTTGGACCTTCCAATCTTCTTCCACTTTACAGTACAGAACCTGACTGTGCCGCAAGGAATATTTGAGCGCAATGAAATCATTTTCCTTTGAATGACTTTATCCCGGAGTTCTTTTGGCAGCTCCCTTTTTTCGGAATGTTTTTGGCCTTTTGCTTCAAATTCATTTCATGCAACACAAGCAGCGTGACTCTTCATTGACAAGTCACACGAAATCATTTTGCCCGGCTGTGATTGGACACAGGTTTTAACTTATTACGTGTCTTGTAAAGGCAATTTGTCAGCTAATTTGGGTCTGTGGTTACAAGTGCTCACATATAGCTATAGCTCCGATGGATTTGCGGTTTTGATAAGGGAAAGAGAGTTCAGCGGTTGGATACCCTGAGGAACACAACAAATGTACTTGCTGTGACTGTGTATGAGAGGGTAAAAGTGACTCTTCATGCCCTTCTAATACCAGACATATACAGCGGGTATATAACTCATATGGCATCAGGGAGTTCACCAATAAGCGCTGTCATTCAAAATTTATTCCGCAGCCCTATGGATATCCATACATGCAGTAACCTCATACCATTTGGCAAAATCTTATCCTACATGTACACATGCTGATCCACTGGCACATTATGGGATTGCAATTTGATAAAGGTGTATCTATGGGTGCCTTTAGATGTGTATATGAGGTTTCAAAGGGTGGAGTGGGAGTATTGAAGGGGCTTTCAGACCTTCCAATTGGTGAAAAAAGGAGGTGTATCCCAATGAATTGTTCCCAAGACTAAACTAGACTAATCCGTGAGCTGGGATTATTGATAACACAGAGTCTCCCACAATTATGTATTTTTATTAGGGGAGTGTTGGAGGGTATTGACGCCTTGGACTCTTTTGTCAAGGTTCTGGCAGTTTGTGGGTGGCAGTTATTCTAGGAATGGGCAATATGTTCATCGAGTTGCTTTTTAAAGTGGAATTCAACTATACCTGCGCTAAACCCCTCCCCCTGTAGGCCCCTCCTCCCCCCGGCCTACCTCCCCCTGGGCTATTGCACCTAACTTGTATATTACTCCAAAGCGCAGGTCCATTCGTGCAGGGTCACAAACGCCATCTTCTGCCACAACTTCTTCTTCCTTCTTCGGGGGCGCATGCACAGTAGGACACATTTGCCGGTTGGTACCTCCTGCGCATGCACCCAAAGTTCACGAAGTTCGCCGATTTAACTTCTTGAACTTTGGGTGCATGCGCAGGAGGTACCAACCGGCAAATGTGTCCTACTGCGCAAGCACCGCCATCGCCGATGGAAGAAGTTAGAAGACGTTGTGGCTGAAGGTGATGCCCGTGAACCTGCACGAAGGGACCTTCCCTTTGGGGTAATATGCAAGTTAGGGGCAATAGCCCATGGGGGAGGTAGGCTGGGGGGAGGAGGGAGGGGGGCCTACTAGGGGGAGGGGTTTAGCGCCGGCAGGGGTTGAATTCCCCTTTAAAGGAGAAGGAAAGGCTAAAACTAAGTAAGCTTTATCAGAAAGGTCTATATAAATACACCAGTAAACCCTCAAAGTAATGCTGCTCTGAGTACTCTGTCAAAAGAAACTCAGAATTTCTTTCCTTCTATTGTGTCACATGGGCTTCTGTATCAGACTTCCTGTTTTCAGCTTAAACCTCCAGGGCTAGGGCTTGAGCATGCTCAGTTTGTTCCTCTCCCTCCTTCCTCCCCTCCCTGCTGTAATCTGAACCCAGAGCCGTGAGTGAGCAGGGATAGACTCAGGCAGGAAGTGATGTCACACAAAGCTAATGTGGCAGCTGCTATCTTAAACATAGAGTATCTAGAGCTGTTTACTCAGGTATGGTAAAGCATTCCACAGAATAAATATAGCTTTCTAGCTTGCACTGTTGCGGCTAATCTATTGCCAATAATCTGCTTTCCTTCTTCTTTAAGTCCTTTATTGTTTCCCATTGCCATTCCAACCATAGTTTGTTACATATTATATTATTTTCCCTTTTTCCATTCTCTCTGCATCTAGTTTTATGGCTTCAGTTAAAATAAAATGAAAACTCTGCTGTGCCCGAGGCAGACCCAGAGAGAACGTTTTATGCCCTTTTTTTTTTTTGTGATGCTAAAACCTGTAAATCAGTTCTAATGCCGCCTAGTGAATAAATCTTTCAGGGATTTTGGCATAGCTATCAGTCCTCCTGTCCCCACCAAGGCCGTCTTTTGTGGTGTTGAGGCCGGGGGGCTAAATGTACCCGGTGGGTCTGGATTACGGTCGTTCTGGAATGGGGAGCAGAATCTAGAGGGGCCCCTTCTAATGTATATTTGCAGAATAATCTATAAAGATTTTACCAGTAACCTCTAACTATGCCGCAAACAGCCTGCTTGTTCATTGCAGTAAAACTCCTATACCCCGTGGTACTTTCCAGGTAACAAGGCAGTTCATTTAGGAAAGCTAAATAGCATTTCTAATTCAATACACCTTTGGGCAATTTCATCGACTGTGGCCGCTTTGCACCTGCTGTGCCCTGTGTGTGCCAGTTAGTGATTGGAAGGAATCAATCTTCTTCTCATAATATCACGGGGCAGATTCTCTTTCACCAAATCAACTTTTGCTGCATTGCACTCAGGACTGTGTATGTAACCCACACTTTTACTCGCTCATTCAATCCATTATCTGACATTCTATATTAACCCCCCCTCGGCCTGCCAGCTGTTGCCTTACTGAAGATCCCAGCTATCTTTTCCCATAATCCCCTGTGCTCTGAGATCAAGATGCAGAAAGCCCAAGCAGGGGTGATAGGAAAATGTGTCCTTTAACTATGCAGGTAACACAGCAGACCTTATAATGAGCATTCAGGCTGAGCCCACTGCTATTACCCCAGGGGGGAAATTCACTAAGCTGAGAAAAATTCGCTAGAGTTGCCTTCGCTAATGTTCGCCGCACTTCGCCAGGTGAATTTTCGCCAGTGCTACGCAAATTCACTAAAGTGCGAAGTTACGCTAAGGTCGGCGAACGGTTGAATTGTTGAGTTGCGCTAGTGTTACTTCGCCAGCTAAAGCGCATTTACGCTAGCGATGCCTAATTTGCATACGGCGCGAATTTCAAAGTATAATAGAAGTATATGTTCCAGCCACTACATTCCACTACACAAGCCCAGGAAACCTTTAATAAATAAAATAAAGTTGTCCTATTGCCCTACATGTGCCCCCTGTATAGTTGTGTTGCCATATGTTAGGAAATGTAGGGGGAGGAGGGTAACCCCCCAAAAAAATTTGCTCTTTTTCAGACTATCACCCTAAAAGGTAAAACACGCCAGCATTTTTTGGGACTTAGAAAAAACTTCCATTTTTTTCAAACTCCTTTCTATTGTATTGAGCTTCGCCAGGTCTGACCTGGCGAAGTAACATCTACGCAAGTGGTAACGTTAATTAATATAGTCATCTTAGTGAATTTGCGTAATTACGATCCTTCGTCAGTGCGCAACTTTGCCTGGTGTAAGGGTGCGAAGTTGCGCAAGTCTATCTACTTCGCTGGCGAAAAATTCGCCAGAGTCGGCATTAGTGAATTTGCTACGTTACGATTTGACATCACGCTGGCGCATTAGCGCTAGCGTTAGACGCTTCGCGCTTTAGTGAATTTCCCCCCCGGAGCGGCAGCCTGACAGTTAGGGAACCACTGCTCTAGAGCTTTACTCCCACAGATACTTTTCACTCCCAAAGTTGCCCCCTGCTCCCAGGCCTGTGAGCCCCTGCTGCATCTGGAAAGTGATGAGCAAGTGAAATTGCCGGAGCTCAGGGCTGAATTCAGGCTACAATGTACACTGATTGCTGCCGTTTATTCCAGTGTGGATGCTTTGATTCGTGGCAGGTGTTTAGACTTTTAGTGGAGATGGTTTCAGAGGGAGGAGGGGAGAGGTCAGTTAAGCATAAAAAAGATAAATAGGAGTTGGGATAAATTGTGCCTATAGGCAGCGCCCCGCGAAACTATTCCGAGTGTTGACCAATTATCTCAGATAACTGCATAACAAACCGCTGATATTCATATTTCAGCCACCAAATGTAACATCCTCTTTCCATAATGATCCCTGCACGGTAATATATTTCTTTAGTTCCATCTGACATTTAGGGTAAGAAAGTAGGCGGCAGTAGTGTAACTATAGGGGAAGCAAGACCTTACTACACATGTCATGTGATTATCCGTTGCCCCCCTACATTTATATGGATTGCTGGTACAAGAGCCGGGACAGGGCTGTGGGACCCATGTGTGTGCGACAGGGTGAGGGGCAGGGTCCCCCAAGTTACACACCTGGTGCCAGTGTAGCATATCAGTGATTTTGGCTCATAGTCTTTTAGGCAGATTTTCTCCAGGTTGATAAGATTAGTTGGACACTAGTGACGGGCGAATCTGGGGCATTTCTCCAAATTTTTTTGTGAATTTCTCGGGAAATGGCAAAAAATTCATGACAATAGCAAAATCAGAAAGTTCATGAAAAAATCGTAAAATTTTGCCGTTTTCACGAAAAATTTGCGAAATTTGAACTTTACTATAAATTTGAGAATTTAAAGCAATTTCACTATAAATTCGTGAATTTTGAACTATTTCACTAAATTCATGAAATTCAAACGTTTTCACTATAAATTCGTGAATTTCTACCGTTTTCACTATAAATTCGTGAATTTCAAACGTTTTCACCAAAAATTCGTGAGATTCGAACTACTTCACTATAAATTCATGAATTTCAAGCAATTTCACGTTAAATTCGATAGTTTTTAACTTATTCATAAAATTCGTGAAATTCTAATGTTTTCACTATGAATTTCATGAATTTTGAAGGATTTCACTATAAAATTGTGAATTTCTAAGGTTTTCACTACAAATTCATGAATTTCGAACGATTTCACGAACAATTTGTGAAAATCAGAAATTGATGCCGGCGAATTTTCTCCAGTGGATTTTCACAGCCATTTCGCGATCGCCTGCAGCGAATCAAGGGAATTCGCCGCAAATTCGAGCTAGGGGAATAAATTTTGACCATCACAAGATAACACCAACAAAACTGCTTGCAGTGCGGTTTTGGTGTATGTTGGTTTTATAAATGGTTTCATATGGCACGGGCACACGCAAAGTTTCGGGGAGATTTAGTAGTCCGGCAACTAATCGCCTCTTCTAATCCCCCTGAAAAGCCTTCCCACCAGCTGGAAACTAGGGGGCAGATTTACTAAAGGACGCAGTGACTAATGCTAGAGAAAATTCAGCTCCCTGGACGCAACTTCTCACTTAAGTGAATTAGTGTTGTCTGAGCGAATTTTCGCCTAGCGAAGTGTTGTGATGGCTGTGAAGCCGTCACTGGTGAAATTGCACAGTTTAGTGAATTTGTCCCTAGGAGCGCATTCTTTTCCAAAGTCACTCGAAGTTACTTCACGAGGAAACTTCCCGGCGGAAAGGCTTTTCGGGAAGAGGCGCTTAGTCTCTGGGCGACTAAATCCCCTCAAATCTTCTGTGTCTCTCTGCCCTTAAGCTGCAACTGACACTTTTAAGAAAAGGAACACTGACTCTACAAAGGGAATGAATTGAGAAAAAGATGGAGGGCAGAAGACAAAGAGGAAGAGGAAGAGCTACCTAGAGGAAGGGGGACAAGACAAGATGTTATCGGGTGATGGGTGGTAAATATGAACCAGGTAAGAGGGTTTTAGCAGATGACAATGTGGGTCAGTGTGTATGTTAAAGCAAACTGGGGTCAATAACACTTTTTATCCTGCAGCTGCTGCTCACCTACAACTGTCAGTGTCAATAGACGACAGATTGGGATATCAGGGCTGTTATAGCCCATTAACAAAATATAAATAACAGGTCTCCATTCCCTGCCACCCACTCGGATCACGGTGAAGCGTTTGACAGTGTCTGACCTTGCCAAGCGGCAGAAGGTACCAGCTCGCGTTGCAGATGTTCATATGGCATCTGTAGAGGATCGGCCCCTTGTTCATTAATTAAATAGATACTAATTTAGCCTCCAGGCAAGTGGTGCATTTCTCAGCTCGCCCAGACATAGATTTAAGGGATGATTTTGCTTTAAGTGCCTGTAGTGAGTAATGTACATAGGCATATTCCCGAACGCAGATAATGATCCTCTTATTTAGCCTTCATTCCCCCAGTGCTCTTGGTCCATCAGTTTGCTGCCTCTTCATATCACTCATCCACATTTACCCATGCCACGCTGCCAGCTCCCATCTTATCATCTTACTGGGCACTCAGCGATGCCAATTGGAGCCGCAGTCAGTTACAATCAATGGTAATTTCTCTCTGTTCTGTGTCCACTTCTCAACCCCCCCTTGCTGTGAGTTTAGGTGCATTTGTTTGCATTGGAGCATACAGATCTCTCATCACCGATACATCTATCAGACTTCAGCATCCATTTTTCTAAGTTACATGCAACCTCCATTTATTCATCAAGGCGTGTGGACCATCATTGTCTTCTCAACTTATTCATCTTTATCCTCTCCATCAGCTCATAAGTGACATCCATCTCTTTATCTGATCCTCACCAAGGACACCTCTTTCTATCAAACCCAATGCCAAGAGATCACACATCTTCACCAGCCCAAGCCAGGCATTCAGCTGTTATATGGAACACACTTAACATAGTTATTTCATCAAGTAACATAATAGCTAAGGTCAGGCAAATGACTCAAATCTTTAAATTCATGCTTAAATTAATCCTGTTTATATTTACCCAGAGGAAGGTTAAACACGTCTCTCAAGTTCACTTCTTTGCCTGTTTACTTTATGCAGAGGACTGCAAACTTTCCTACCCAAACCTTGGCTCTCCAGCTGTTAAGGAACTACAAGTCCCACAATGCATTTGCCTTTATGAATCATGACAGACTCCTTCATTGCATTGTGGGACTTGTAGTTCCTTAAAGGGCAAGGAAAGGCAAAGAAATAAAATCCCATTTTTACTTTCTTTAATGAAAAAGAAATCTATCTCCAATATACTTTAATTTTAAAATGTGTACCGTTTTTATAAGAAACCTGACTGTATGCAGTGCATTTCTCCCTTCATTTAGTGCCTCTGGCAGGGAAACAATCACTTATGAACAGCAGGGGGAGCCCCTACCTTACTTACCAGCCATGCAGAACTCAAGCAGACCATACTGAGCATGTGCAGTGCCAGTGTCAGACAAAGATGTATAACAAAGTTACAAGATGACAGCCCCCTGTGGCCAACTTTGAAAGCATAAATCATTTGTTTGATTAGGCTTGTGGTGCAGTAAGTTCATGTTTGTGTTTAGTATACAAAATACAACAATTCTAGCCTTATTCTATTTTACACTTTCCTTGGCCTTTAACAGCTGGAGAGCCAAGGTTGCAGATCCCTGAAGGATAAAATGGCTTCATGGGCCCAGGACAGGACTTGGGAGTTTACAGAATTATGTTGCACTCTTTTTGCTCCTGGAAGCTCAGTGAACTTGCCAGGCAGGTGGCATTTATATGGTCTACCTGGAAACCTTCCTTCTTGGCAAAAATGCCCCTGAGAAACACTAAGCTCTAATGTGTTAACTGGATTTTATGTTATTGACACCCTAATATAATATTACAACCAGAAGCCATAGCATCGGACTTTATGTGGCACCTCCAGGGCCATCATTAGCAATCACGGGGCCCCACACAGCAAAATTTTAGGGGCCCCCTGGGCCCCACCCACACTGACACCCAAGCCCCACCGCTGATCCCGCCTACTCCACAACACAGATATCAGCACTACAAAAAGTAACCCCCCCCCACACATATTGATGGTCACGGCTCCCTTATAAGTAAAAAAAAAAAACATTGGTGCCAGGGCTCCCCTTACAAGTTAAAAAAAAATTGGGGCCCCAAAGAATATAAAAAAAACATTGGTGCCAGGGCCCCCCTTACAAGCCCCAAAGAATATTTAAAAAAAAAAAACATTGGTGCCAGGGCCCCCCTTACAAGTTAAAAAAAATTGGGGCCCCAAAAAATATTTTTTAAAAAAAACATTGGCCCCAAGGCCCCCCTCACAAATTAAAAAAAAAAAATTGGGTCCCCAAAAACTATTTTTTTAAAAAACATTGGCGCCAGGGCCCCCATACAAGTTGAAAAAATATGGAGCCCCAAAAAATATTTAAAAAAAAATATTGATGCAGGGGCCTATAGAGTATTAAAATAAAACATTGGTGGCCAGGGGATTAAAAAAAATAAAACCCACATTGGTGTCAGTAGAATTGAACTCGTGGCTTCAGGACTAGTGATGGGCGAATCTATCCTGTTTCGCTTCACCGAAAAATTTGCAAATTTAGCTGGAATTGGCTAAAAATTCGCGAAATGAGTTTCGTCATTTTCGGCGCGCGACTCATTTTTTTTTTTTTTTGACACCAGCGAATTTTCAGCAGGCGAATTTATTCACTGGCTGCAAATCGCGGAAATTCACCGCAAATTTGCGTCTGCCGAATAAATTCGCCCATCACTATTCAGGCCTTCAGTTATAATTGTTCAGGACTTGAGTGTCGTCTCTTTTCGTGACTTCGGGTCTTTCCGCTGCTTCAGGACTGTTCAGCATTCATCACACTCGACAGCACGGCTTCGCAAGGGGGCCCCGGCTCTTTGAAGATTGCAGCACTGCCGGGCCCCCCTTCAGCCCCGGGCCCTGGACACTTGTCCCCCCCTGATGGTGGCCCTGGGCACCTCTATCTACCTCAGTCCATAAAGCACATCTCTACAGAAGGACCAGTTGAGCATTGAGTGGCCCATTGGAGACCTCACTCCAGATCTCCAACATTGGATAACATTGCATCTGTTTCTAAATCATATAATACCCACATTAAAACATTAAGATGATATATTATACAACCATTAGCATAATTCTAGTATCAATGAATTCCCGAACGTATCTCCGCGAGCTCCAGTGTCCTTATTATACAATGAAATATTGTATTCTCCAGTGGGAGGTCAGCATCATCATTTTTTATTCCAGGTTTGCTGGCCAGTAATAAACAATTCATTGTGCAGTCTTCTGAAATGCTGCAGGATCTATGGTATCGTGTGGATAAAGAGGTAATTATCCTAAGTATCCCATGTGTTGGAACTTGCCAGGTGAGGTATTGTACTGACAACTTGTTCTACGATGGCTCTTCTGTTTTCCATACAGCTGGCACGGGCCTTATGGATTACCTGGAGATTAACCAGTGATGTCACTGACATTCTTCTTTGATCGGTGCAAATTCCTGTAGATAATGAAAGGATGCTAATCATTTTTGATCCCTGTTTGTGCACGTTAGGCTGCTGCTTGGCCTGAAGATAAATCTTCATAAAATATACAGTATTTTTTTAATGTAAAGAATAAGATTGGCAGTGTTTGCAGAAAATGGAGTGTTATCTACATGGTTTATTTATCAAATAAATACAGATTGTTGGTGTCCAATGATGACTGTACACAGGCCAATATAAGTCACCACTAGAACTTCATTACTACTGGTCCTCCAGAAGCTATTGGCTCAGTTGGTCCTGTTATATTGCTATACAATGTAAGAGCGTTTATGGGATTAGTCATACAATTATGGCCCACTGGGAGATTCCTTGGTATTTTGACAGGCCACTGAAACTCTTCTTGCTTCGGGAGGAACTTCTATCTATTTTGCACTACCCAGGAACCTTTTCATGCCTGAGCTGCTCCTCAATTCGTGCTCACGGGTAAAAGAAGGTTGGGTGAGTGCACAGTTTTGAGCTATACTGACCGGTGCATTATTTTTGATTGATGTCCTCTCGTTCCTCGTTGGTATGCTGTTGCCCTCACTGTGAAATGATGTGGTGGCTTATAGGCATGGGATGTCTCTCTAGTTCCCATTGGAATGTAGTGTTTGGAGTAGAGTCCTGCAGCAGGTCGGGTACCCGCGGGTTACCCGCAAAATCCCACGGTACCCTGCGGGTTGCTCGTAGAATTTCTGGGTGCAGGTATAGAAGCTGGCCGGTGGTCCTGCAGGTTGGCGGGTTGAGGGTCGGGTCGCGGATCCTCGCTATAGGGATTTTTACTCCTTTTTCTCAGCATTTCTACTTCTGATGATGTCACTTCCAGTTTACAATGACAGCACTTCCTGATTCTTGATGGTCAGCGGGTCGCGGGTCCGGGTTGCGGATCTTGGGTTGCGGGTACGGGTCGGGTCGCGGGTCCAAGCAGGTAAGAATGCGGGTCACGGATCCGGGTTGCGGATTGCGGGTTGCGGGTACGGGTCGGGTCCCAAAAAATGGACCCGCGCAGGACTCTAGTTTGGAGTGTGTGAGTTGGGTGATGTTTGTGTGTTGATATCATACAGATATATGAGCGGGTCATGCAGTCTTGCTGCTAACAATGTCTTGTGTGAATGGAAAGGATTCAGATTTCATTTCCAATAGGAGTCAATTATTTCGCTGAACAGTTTTTGAAGGAGATTCTATGGAAATTCTGGTGATCCTTGCACATCCTATTGTAGGCTTTTCTTTTCTTATCTGACTCTTTCCTACATCTCCTTTTACTTGAAGCCTTGAGGTTGGTATAGTCATATAAAAATATACTTCTTCATTGTCTGCCCTGTTTATGCCTCGTGATTGGTCCATTTGAGTCCTGTGTGTTCCTAACCTGTTTTTTGAGTAGGAGAAACACTGACCCTCATTAACTAAATGAAAACGGGGCTGATATGAATTCTTTGCAGCCAGAAAGCTGCTCCATTCCGCTGGGTAGAGTGAGCTCCTTGCCTGTTATATAGTCTCACTTATTCTTTATGAATAAAAAACCCATGTCAAGGTTTCCAAGGTAGCTATGCACAGTATTATGGTTATGCTGCCCAAAGAGAACTATTATATCCAATTTATCCGGATCAGGAGGTAGACAATAGCATTGTATTATTTGGTCAACCTGAAGGCCAAAGAAGAAGAATTTGACAAGATGTTAGGAAGAGCTTCTTAAACTGCTCATGCCCCATCTACCTGCCAAGAAATAACTTAAGGCCAAATTACTTTGAATGGAATAATCGTGATCCATCTGGAAAGCAGGGTGGCCTTGCTGCACATCCAAAGAAGTTCAGACAGCATGATCAAAATTGGCCAAACTGCCAAGCCAGGACCAGATTGAGTTTCCATGTAGGAGCTATGGAACCAGGAGCCAGAAGTGAAACACTCAGGTCTGGAGGCCACTAACCTTGCCTGCAGCAATTTTTTTTATGACTGGATATTGAGCAGCAGGACCATCTTCAAGAGCTGGGGGTAGGGCCCTATCCCGGTAAATTCATTTTATTTCTCTTTTATCTGCTCTCGTCTGCCCAATGCTGATTCCTGGATGGTTGCTGTTGGGTGACTGTGTAATTTTAACTGCTCTAGATTACTCATAGCTGATTGGTTGATTGGTTGCTATTGGGTCACTGTGTAATTTTAGCTGCTGATTGCTGATTGGTTGCTGTTGGGTTAGTGTGCCATTTGAACTTTTCTATGCTGATAAATGCCAATTGGTTGCTGTTGGATTAGTGTACCATTATGCTTACTGTTTGTAGTTTAATTATGACACACTGATTTAAGTTATATCTATTGGGTCGTATAGTTATAACCTGTTTTAATACATTTTGCCTAATTGCTCTGGATAAGGACACTCTAAAATGTTCTACAGCAAATCCTCTATGAGCTTTTCTCTTGAAGTCCCAATAATTTCGGCTTTTGTGCAAACTTTATTTTTGGTTCCTATCTCTGGTTAATCTCCGCTATTGAATTCTTTCCCTTTTTAAGCAAAGGTGTGGTTATTTATTTTGTAACCCTAATGGCGCACGCTCAGGAGAGAAACTTCAGTCCTTCCCTTCTCAACAGAAAAACCTGATTTGATTCCCATGTCAGTTCCCGGTGACAAGTCTCCTAGTCTCGCAGTAACTCCGACACCAGAAAAAGGCTCATTATGCCTGACAAAATGTTAAAATTCTATGCACAGTGTGTGCAGTCAGAGAATGTCAACACTCTTTTCCCAGAATAAGGGAACAAAGAGTTTTCGAGACCTGATTGATTGGTGGGTGGGTTGGGGTGCAGTAGGGCTGTTCTTAGTTGAATCCCTATATATGAATTCAGCTTGACTATCTAACCTGCAGTACACTAGCTGCTGTTGGACTACAGAAACTCCCAGCATCCTTCTATCAGCCTCACTATTAACACAATCAAAGCTGCAGGTCTTGGCATTGCCATGACTTAATCAAATTTGCCAACTGGACCCTGATTTCTAGGACCTGGTTTTCAGGGTATGAACTTGCTGTGCTTGGCGTATGTCCCTGGTTTAGAACTGCATAGAAGTATTTCATTGACCTTATTACTATAAATCAGTGTTTCCACTGTGTATCTTAGTATTGCTCATGTGGCTGTTTATAGTGGGTTTGGCACATTATGCCCCCCTAAATTTCCAAATGTGACTGGTTCCTTCTTCGATCATGTGAAGGGTTGCCATGTGGATGGTAATTCACCAATGAAGCTAGTACATCACCAACTATGGTTAGCTAGGGGTGGGTAAAATTTTGGATTTACCCAACCTGATCTGCCCCAACGTACAGCAACTACACAGACAATTAACCTACTGGCTACTCAGCCACTTGTTTATATAAACTATAGTAGTACTTATCTGTTATCTACTGTGTATCCTGTGCTTGAATGGCTGCCCCCATGGCTACACAGCAGCTTGTTTATATAAACTATAGTGGTACTTATCTGTTATCTACTGTTTATCCTGTGCTTGAATTGCTGCCCCCATGGCTACACAGCAGCTTGTTTATATAAACTATAGTAGTACTTATCTGTTATCTACTGTGTATCTACTGTGGCCTGTAAGTGAGTCTTAGGAAGGGTGGCCAACTTAATTGCATGGGCTAATGATGCCTTTATAGAAATTCAAAATAGGTCCTGGAATTTCAAATACTGAAAAAGACCAAATAGGCCAGAACAGAACATTTAAGTGAAGGGATACATTTTATTCATATGTCTCTTTTTTTTTCAACCTGAAGTTACCATGTTGCCAAATGCATCGTCTCTGTATAAGGAAAGGTATTATTCCAGGGCTGGTTCTGCATGTGCTTTCCATGGAAATGAAGCCAACTAACCTGCTAACCTGGGTCTGTTCTGTAGAACCAGTGCGATGAGGCTGACGTTGCTTTACTGCAGTAGGGATTCCTTAAAGCAACACGCCCCTCTCCGGAAAGATTTGCTCTGCTTCTTCCCTTCATGCTTTGAGTTCTCATCCCAGCTTCCCCTGGGGCCTTTCTATCCTTCACAGGTTTTATTGCTGTTGCTACTGGAAGGATACATTGTATATCAATGGCATCTTCTTCTTGCTCATCTGTTCCGTCCTCCGCCTCCTGGGTTGGTGCGTTCCTTCGTGTTGCTTTTCTGCAGCAGCCCATAAATATTTGTGTTTGTCTTCAATGGCGCTCTAAGGAGCCTATTCACTAGCATTCAAACTGGAAAAATTAGGCTGTTTGGTATTATGATAGCCTTTTGCTGCGAATTCACCCGTTTTTCGCCTTTGGGTAAAATTGTTTTTTTCTCCCTTTTTTTTCTGAATTTACGCAGCATTTTGATCTCTAGATACGCAGCTTTAGCTATAATATCCAGGGGGAAGATGCTTTTGTATATACAGTATAGTGAAAGGAACACAACCCGATTGTGAGTGACAATTTCTAGCATCAGGCTGACAAAGGATGCTGGGAATTATAGTTCATGCCTGGCAATATGCCAGAGAAACAAGGGATTACCAAGAAATTCAAGCATAGTGTGGGCCCAGATTTACAGATAAACAATTAGAAATGTCCAGATTATGAGCCGCCATCTTTTATAAAACTGCTAACATGAAGCTGCCTGTTAATATTAAACAGCTCCTACTGGGAATTGTAGTTTAACAACAGCTACACATTGCTGTATAGGACTTTACCAGGCTGATGTAGATTTAAGGCTGAGCAGGGAGTGTCTTTGGCTGATACTCTGTATTATACGAGTGCTCTGTATATGGGAGTGTGTCCCTCTGCTGTGCGTGTATATAAATTTGAGTGTGAGAAGGAACATTAGGTCTCTGTCCTTGTGCACCCTTGCATCTGGTTAATATGGCATTACTAGGCTGGGGGCTGGGACTTGAAAGGAGGAGGGAGGCCGCTGTGGAATATCAATGAGGCTCAGCGTATATTTCTAGTGGTTTATTAGGTCCAAAGCAGGAAATAATGGACTGGGGCTGACGAGAGTCTCTGCATACAATGAGTGGATATATCTGTATATCTATACATAGGTACCTTGTCCTGTGTTTTGTGAATTTGGAATTATTCAATAGAGCAGGGATTTCCATCTTATGACTATCCTGCTCTTGCTGAACTACAACAACATCCCAATACCTGCTCTGTTCTTAGGAGGTTCTGAATCCCAATGCTGTCTTGATGGGGAAAGATGACAACAGCACAAAAATGAATTATATATTCACCTTATAGTAGCAGTGGGATAACAGTCTCTCGGAAGGGAGTGTGACTGTGGGATAGCAGGTATAGTAGGGAGAGATGGTGTCTATAGTAACAGTGGATAATAGTCTCTGGGAAGGGAGTGTGACTGTGGGATAGCAGGTATAGTAGGGAGAGATGGTGCCTATAGTAACAGTACCATCCACCCAAAGCTCCAGTGTTACATCTATATATAGGGAGGCATCAGCTTCCCCATCACCATTAATTTCTGCATCCCCCATGTGACACATAAAGCAAAAAATGTGGGTTTTTCGCAGAATTGCTGGGATTAATGATGGCCGCTGTCGGATCAGGGTCAAGTACTGACAGAGACAATGTGTCATTTGGATTCTTGTCACAAGAATGGATTGAGTGCGCTGCCGCTGCAACCTGTTTTTTTCCAAGATATATCATTTTTACAACTCTAATGCCTGCTCAGTGTAAGGGTTAACTACTCCCAGACTGCTTTGCAAGGCCTTTGTATGTAAATGTCCTTGGTGTACCATCATTCATAGGCTCTTAATTGTCTCCTAAAGCTTTTAGTATTAAGCATCTGTTTGTTGAATGGTCCCCAGCGAGCTCTGAGGGTCCCTAGTGAGGAAGTGTCTCCAGGTCACTGGTTTGGGTGAGTAAATTACAAGCAGCTCATCTCCTGGTGTTCCATGTTCCATGATCTCCCTGGCATTTCAATAGACTGCTTTTGAAGAGCTTTGGGCATTTAGTGTTCCTTGTATCTGCTTTTTTTCACATCTAAGAAGAAGCCGTTCCAGCCCTGGGATTCGGTGTAGGTGACCGGCGGGGCTTATTCATGTTGAGATCCGCTCATACGTCAATGGCCCTATTTATTACAATTGTGATGCTAGAGGGGCCGGAATGTGTCTCTGGTCTGTACTAATGGTGTGATGATGGTTTGATGGAGAGGAGTTAAGTGTATAAGCTGCCAGCCATAATGTGCGGTTACAGATCTCTGCTGCATTATTGATGCGGCTTTTTAGTGGTGAAACATCTCTCTTTACTGGCCCCTCACAGTGAGCTCGGCGGGAATCTTCGGCTCTTATCACACTTGGAGATGGCACATAGCCGAGAGAACCAAACCTCGAGAGTGTCTGGAGGGCAACGTGTGGTTCGGTGCTTAAGAAATTTCTGGGCTTATTTAAAGTTGTTGTTAAGTGCAGCTAGGGCAAAGGAATCCGCAATACCTGGAACTGGTTGGGCGGCTAGGCTGGCATTGATATTTCACTGAACTCTGCAGGGAGTTACATATTGAATCCAGGGCCCTGGCATTGCTGCCCGCTGTCCAGGAAGCATTGACTACTGTCCCTGCATCCTTGGAAATAATCCTGGTTTTTAAAAAGGACAAACTACATTGAAATATCTCAATGAGCTGAAGGACATTAATCATTTCGTTGTGTTTGGCCTTAAAGGAGAAGTAAATCTTAATTAAAGAAGTGTGTATAAATGTTGTACATTATGTTTTGTGCTTGTGTACCAGCCCGCAGCAACCACAGCCCTTTAGCAGTAAAGATCTGTGTCTCCCCCGTAGATGCCCCAGTAGCTCCCCATTAGGGATGGCGCGAACCGCGGCAAAAATGTTCGCAAACATATTCGCGAACTTGCGACAAAACGCGCGAACGGTTCGCGAACGTCGCGAACCCCATAGACTTCAATGGGAAGGCGAACTTTAAAAGTTAAAAAAGACATTTCTGGCCAGAAAAATGATTTTAAAGTTGTTTAAAGGGTGCAACGACCTGGACAGTGGCATGCCAGAGGGGGATCAAGGGCAAAAATGTATCTGAAAAATCCAATAGTCGCAGCCACTGAAGCACAGAAAAAATATGCCATATAAATGCTGAAAATAGTCGCAGCCACTGAAGCACAGAAAAAATACAGGTCAACGTATGGCAGTTGTTTGAAGAACAGTAGATTACTAGCCAGCAAAGCTACCTAACCTAAAATGTCATTCAAATCCCTGCAGACTTCTGTCCCTCCAATACAGAGCAGTATCAAGCAGATTACTAGCCAGCAAACTTACTATCCACTGTCCCTGAAATCACTAACAGCTCTCTCCCTACACTATCTCTTCCAAGCAGCACACACAGACAGAATGAAAAAATGCTGCAGGGCTTCAGTTCATATATGGAAGGGGAGTGGTCCAGGGGGTGTGGGGGTGGTCCAGGAGGGAGAGTTTCCTTATTGGCTGCAATGTATCTGCTGGTCTGGGGTGAGAGGGCAAAAAAAAGCGGCGACTATGCGCGAACCCAAAATGGCGAACGTTGCACGACGTTCGCGAATATTATGCGAGCGCGAACAGCGGATGTTCGCGCGAACAAGTTCGCGCCATCCCTACTCCCCATCTTCTTTTCTGATTCACATGCTCTGTGCTGCTGTCACTTACTGAGCTTAGGGACCCACTCACAATATACACCTGATAGTGTCATAGAAATATAGTCACAATATAAGGCTGATTAGTCATTAATACACATCATTAGAAACATCACAATTTAATAATCAGCAAACCTGTAGCATCAGCTTATATTACAGCCAGGGACGCTCATTTTCTGCTGGATAATTAGTGACGACCCCTAAGCTTAGGTTCTCAACAGCTGCTCAGAGCCCACTGAGCATGTGAGTGTCACAGACACTTTCCAAGATGGTGACCCCCTGTGACAAGTTTCAAGTCCTTGATCATTGCTGCTATTGACAAGCTGAAACTTTAGCCTCGTGCAATAAGTTCACTTTATAAAATATGGCATTTTTAGCCATATTTATTTTTAAGGTTTAGTTCTCCTTTAATATCTCTGTTGCCTTTCTTTCATTGTTAACAAGCCAACCTAGTGGCAAGCTTAAAGGGATCCTGTCATGGGAATTTTTTTTTTCCAAAATGCATCAGTTAATAGTGCTGTTCCAGAAGAATTCTGCATTGAAATCCATTTCTCAAAAGAGCAAACAGATTTTTTTATATTTCATTTTGAAATCTGACATGGGGCTAGACATATTGTCAATTTCCCAGCTGCCCCAAGTCATGTGACTTGTGCTCTGATAAACTTCAATCACTCTTTACTGTGGTACTGCAAGTTGGAGCGATATCACCCCCTCCCTTTCCCCCACCCAGCAGCCTAACAACAGAACAATGGGAAGGTAACCAGAGAACAGCTCCTTAACACAAGATAATAGCTGCCTTGTAGATCTAAGAACAGCACTCAATAGTAAAACCCATGTCCCACTGCAACACATTCAGTTACATTGAGAAGGAAAAACAACAGCCTGCCAGAAAGCAGTTCCCTCCTAAAGTGCTGGCACAAGTCACATGACCAGGGGCAGCTGGGAAATTGACAAAATGTCTAGCCCCATGTCAGATTTCAAAACTGAATATAAAAAATCTGTTTGCTCTTTTGAGAAATGGATTTCAGTGCAGAAGTCTACTGGAGCAGCACTATTAACTGATGCGTTTAAAAAAAAAAAAATGTTTTCCCATGACACTTTCCCTTTAATGCTAATCACACAATCATTTTTCAGCACCTATTTTTCCTACCGCAATATATGGGTACAGATCACACCATGGCCACTTCGACCTGTATATCCCACAAGATAGTATTAGATCACACAATCAAAAAGTTATCTTCTTTTAAAGCCTTTATTAAGTTGAGGGTTCTGACCTGGGCACCAAAAACATTTCAGACCAACACCAGTCTTTTATCAAGCTCTTGTGGGATAACCCTGAGGTTATTGTCACACCACCAGCAGAGAAAGATCTTGTGTGCAAAGGTTTATAGAGTGAAATTATAACCTGTTTCAAGATTAAAGTAGGCCAAACCCTACAAGATCTGGTTGTTTGGTAACCTCAATCTTTACCCCAATATGCCCACCAACGGCAGGCAATAGCAGGCTACTCCAATTGCTCATCCCTAGGATAAAATCGATTGGATTACAGTGACAGAAATAAGCAACTGTATGAGGATCTCATCAATGCTCATGATCTTCTTGATTGGCCAGGAATATCAAACCTGCCCAAACAGCATGTGGCCAATTTTTGGAGAGATATTTGTCCGGGAGGCCCGTCAAGGTGCCACAAACAAGGACAGATAAGCTGCAGAATCGGTATAAAGGACCCGCATTGGCATCTTAAATCTACTTGCCAATATCAGCGGCTCATCTGCCAGTTTATGGGGACTTCTGATGGGTCTCCCTGGTCGTTATCTGGCCAAGATAACGATCGGGGAGATTTCATTTCTCTGGGGATCAGGGACTGCTAGTTGATGCCGTCTTCATCCCGTCGGCACCCAGTCTCTTCATTGTAATTTGATCGGTTTGAAAGCTCGGATTAACTTGATTAGCTGTTTAACTTGAGCCTAAGTGAACCCCTTAGATATATTTTGCATTACTGTCTATAATGTCCAACCAGCCTCCCAATAGCTGCTTTTGGCTAAAAACCCATTCACTCACAGAGAGGGGGAGAGGGGGGTGCCACTTCAACCAATTGGTAGCCACTCGCACACAAAAGCCATTCAGCTGACGTTTGCAGAGCAGGTCCTGACAATACGATGTGATTAGGAGACCCTAGGGCACATGGAAGCAGCGTAGAACTTGTATGCCAATATAATGCCAGGAATATTAGCTCATTACTCTAGTAGAAAACAGCAACAGTGGTCCCCTTGTGCCGATTATCTTCTTAGGCTGCTCAGAAACCAAACTTGTTTGAGGACAACAGTTCTGCAGAATGTAAAGGGTAAAAGTCAACACCAGCAGCCTAAAAAAAAAAAGCTGAGGAAAATGTCTGGAGAGTCTGCTGGAACCTCGAATGTGAGATGGCGTCTTTTCCTTGCAGTTGAGAGATCGCTTTTGAGGAATTGTTTTCCGGCAGATCGATGTGGTTATTGATAAAGCAGACAGACGAGGGATTTCTTTTCACAGCAATTATGACATAATGGGTAATTAATGCGTCGGAGGAGGGAAAAATCATCACTTTATAAAATCGCTCAAGTTAATCGCCGAGAAAATGCTGGGTTTATTTATAGAGATTTATTAGGGTTTTTTTTTGTCTTTGTGCTTGTATTGGTTCTTGCTCCTAATTTGATATTGATATTGGGACATAGTCTACTGTTTGGATCTTCAGTAGGGTTCACATCACAAGACCTACGTTTTAGGGAAGAGATTTCAGCATTTTATATCTTTGGATGTCAAGTTCTTTGGTGGGATCTAGGAAGCCTAGTCTATCTCATATGGTCCTTGTCTGTACCTTGACTAGGGACACTTCTGAAATACAGACCAGACGATAGGGGGAAAGATGGTTTTTGACTGGTTGCAGCCTGAGATGCTTTAAATTCCCACATTATATCAATGTTGTGCTGCCTGCAGCTCCTTAGTGTCATTAAAGCAGGATCAGAAGGCCCAAAAGACCTATCCTACTTTCGGAAATAAATGGGACCTCTGGCCCACTGATATATCGATGATCATTAATCCTATAAAATCTTAGCCTTTAAAAAAATACTGCCAGCGTTTTACCCAAAAAAAGCAAAATAGGAGGGCATGGGATGGGATTCTAATAGAACTCAGCTCAGCCTGCCTTCATCTTCAATGCAAAGAGGAGATATTAAAGGCGGCAGCAGCTCTTTCAAGTGTTCCCTGTTTGCCAAGTACCCGGCACGTTTCCTTTATTTATAAGGTGTCAGTGTTGCAAATTATAGCAATGAGAAATAAACATCTAGTGCTTCCGTCCTCCAGAGGTCCTGTAATGAATATGCATGGTGGTATATAGCACTTTGTATAGAATCCGATTGCTGCCTGCATTGATTTCTAATCAGCCTTGCAGTATGCACTAGTGGGTCAACCTAAAACCTGCAGGACTAGATTTGTCACCTGGGTGGTTTTGAACAAGGTAGTTGTTTTTTTCCCGGGCCATCCTAGCTCAGTATTGCCTGTCTATAGGGTTGCCATCTAGTTGGTATTTCAGCGGCCTAGCCTTAAAATTACCCAATGCTGGGCCAGTATTTTAGTGTTTTGTATTGTATTTATAGGTTTGAGGCCTGCCTCAATCCCAGCACCAACATGCCCTTCAGTTATATCTGTACCTCCACAATTCTATAAACTTGGCCCCTACCATCCCTTAACAACATTGCCCTCCCAATTTCAGCCTCTTCTACTTCATTTATTGGTCTTGCCCTCCCCCTTGTTGTTTGACCAGAATATTTATTTTAAAAAGGTGCAGCCCTCCCTGCTGATGGGACTCCCTATCTGCCCAATCCCAGTTCATGATATCTAGGGTTTGTTTCTGCTGGATTCTCTTGACTCCCACCCCAGATGCCCCCTAGATGTACCCCCAGTCTGCACATTCTCCTTCCTGGACAACATCATCCAAATTCATTATATCATTGCCCTGTTCCCATGACACCATCACCTCTCTTAGTGGCCAGTAAAAATCCCCTGCAACCCTTCTGATACCCCAATGAGATCTCCTCTTATGAAGCATTCAATGGTGTGAAACGCGTCAGGAGGGAGTGGCTGACATGAAGTATGCAGACAGAGGCAAGACACTGCCATCACCATCTAGTTTGTTGCACCAGCAAAGATGAGAATTACATGGCTGTAGCCTGGCTAGTCCTACATTAAAGATCCTGCTTTATATAAAGATCATCAATAAATATAGGTGCAACTTTCCCTCATGGGCTTGTGAATAACATCTCTGTGCCTTCACGTTATCCTTCTATTCTTATACAAACCTGCCCTTCCCCACTGCAGCCTAGTCATCTGGGGCAACCTTTTCTTCTTTTTTTGCAAGTTAATTAGGCCAATTTATTTTCTAGTGAATTCTTTCCCTTTAAAGTGGCTTCCCGCCAAGACGCAAACAAAATCAACGGAAAATCTGAAAAATCACATGCCGGGAAGGCCTATTTTCTGGCAGTTAAACCAATTATAGGCCCATAGTGTCCAACCATGCAAAAGATCCTGTGTTTTGGTGGAGAGAATCTTGACAAAAAAAGAAAAGCTTGTAAAGGGAAAGATAAAGTGAGATCTGAGAGTGAAATATTCTGGTGATCAGTGCAGCCCTGTAAGCCAATCAAAACATTTCACAGGTTTAAAGGGAGGAGATGTCAGCCCATATGGAACAGTTCCCTGCCTTGTTGAGTGGTTGCTTGGCTTAAGCTTCCAGTACCCCATACATCTGCTCTTTGCCGGTGGCAGACCGGGAGTTGTACTTATGCATCACAATAAATGTTCTATAGTACATGTAGCCTCATAGAAACCCATTCCAAGTTCCTGTCGCTTGCTGAGAGATAGCTGAGTTTCTCTTTGATGTACAAGTATCGTATGTGTGGCCTTGGGCGCAGAGCGCGGGGTCGTTGCTGGAATTATGAAAGCGGTGGATAGATTTCAAGGCTGCAAGGCTCACACACACTCATTCAAAGGCTTTTCTAACAAGTATCCTTGCATTCCATATGCATGCAAATATCTACCTTAGATTGTAAGCTCCCCTGGGTCAGGGACTGATTTGAATGATATATAAACACAGTCAAGTGCTGAGAAATATGTTGTTACTATTAAAATAAAGAAGAAGTCACACACATCCCTGAAGGAGCTCTGAGGCGATTAATGTTAAACAGTTTTGTTGTATGGACTTGAGGGACAGGAGGTTGGATTTATGCAGATAAATAGTGGAGTTTATAATTATATAATGCAAAAATACCCAAAAGATAGACTGGGATCTACCAGTAGACATTTAGTTGGTGATCAGTAGATCTCAAGACGCTGTCAGCAAACATCTTGACTAAACCACCCTCCTCTTGCTTTTCATTCAGATATTTAGGCTGAGGCTACATAAGAAATAGTTTCTTGTTAAGTATAGCAATATACATTTTCTCAATATTTAAAATAATATTTTCCATGGAATAGAATGCTAAAAACGTCTTGAATGTAGATCTTAATGTGACAATATCACTAAAAGTAGACCTCCCATTAGTAAAGTATCACCACTCCTAATATAATGGAATTTGGCTGTAGGCAAAGCCATAACATTTTTTTTTCATTGAGTTGTCCATTCTTCTTCTTCATTGAGTTGTCCATTCTTCTTCTTCAGGGGAGAACCTTCTGACCACAGGCTTTTGTGACCAATATGCTAATAACTGGGGGAGGGACCTGCTAATTTATTGGTATGGGGGCCCCATGATTTGTGATGACAGAGGGTTTGGACTGGCCTGGAAGGACTTCAGGAAAAAACCTTGTGTTGTCCTGGCCCCCTGCCGACAGGTTCACTTCTTCCACTGAGAACAATGGGTGGCGATCAAGGCTTCAAGGGATGAAGTGTGTGTCTGGGGTGGGGGTGCTCGTGACTGGGGGGGTGGTGGTGCTTATAATTGGGGGGGGGGTGGCCCTGGTGGGCCCCGGACAGTCTTGTCTGACACTGAGGTTAAATACTGGCCAGATGGCAACCCTAGACCTATTATGTAAAATGCTCGGGACCTGAGGCTTTCCAGATAATGGAACTTTCTGTAATATGGTTCTTCATACCTTAAGTCTACTAGAGAATCATGTTAACATTGAATAAGCCCAATCATTTTGCTTCCAATAATGATTAATTATCTTAGTTGTGCTCAAGTACACTCTGTTTTATTATTACAGAGAGAAAGGAAATCATTTGGAAAAATTGTGTTATCTTGATAAAATGGTGTCTATGGGAGATGGCCTTTCTGCAATTCAGAGCTTTCTGGATAATGGGTTTCTGGATAATGGATCCCATACCTGTATTGTATTAAGTAAAACTGTCTCACCTATGGTCCTTCAGGTGTTGTTGAATTCTAGCACTGACCATCTCCAGCTGAGTACCCAGGGCAGCCATACCATGATACCATCCCTAGTTAGAACCTTGTGGCAATACACATAGAGATCCAGTTGTTTGGCGATGTCGCCAAACAAGCAGATCTCTCCCTGATATGCCCGCCGTGAGTTGGGCTATATTGGGCTGATAGGGCCCAGTGATCGGATCATAAAGCAGGCGGTCAGATCAATGGGACCACAACGAACAGATGAGGTCCGCGATCCGATGGCTGACTTTTGGCCAGATATCAATTGGGGAAGTCCAACAGAAGGCCCCACACACGGGTCAATAAGCAGATTTTACCGGCCGTGTATGGCCAGCTTTAGGGTTGTAAATTCTTCAGACATGTGTGCAGCTCTCCCACTGCATTCCTCCCCACTCTGAAAACCCACTGCGTGTCAAACCTAGGAGCAAAATAATATGAGACATAAATATATTTAATGCATTGTCTTTTCGAGTGGAAGAAAAAAATATTCCGTGCTTTCATCAGAGTGACAAAGCAGTACGGGTGACTGATGCGAGATGTATAAAATCCCCGCTATGGGGAGGAGAAATGAAAGCTGACATGCTTAATAAAATCTCAGGCTAAACTTTTAATTTATGTTTGCACGGGCTAATAATAATTGATTTATCATAATTAAAACTCAGGCATTCCTAGGAGGCTGCTTAGTTTGCTTGCAGTTGCTCCATGTGCACATTCTGAGCTTCATTTCACGCATGGAGCCGATTGCGCTACATCAGCCGTATCTTTTGTGAGGATGGAACCTGTCCTCTGCTGTTAAACCTGTTAACTCGCATATTGGCAGCAATGAAAAAACTGCAAGCTCTGCTTTTGTATTCACTGCGGAACCGGGCACCTTGCTCCAAAAAAACAGCTGAAATGACTCCTGAGCAGAGGCAGCTGCAAACCTGAAAGCCTCTTAAACGGCTCTACAAAATTCTAACCGGTGCTCCCTGCTAATTTGGCACTTCTTATTCACTGCCATAATAGCAGCAATTTATTTTATCCTTAGCAAGTCGTACGGCTGTTCCAGGATTTTGGGGAGAGTGTATTAGTCGCTAGCACTTAGCTAGAGTCTACCAATGAAACAATTAAGTGATATCACAATCAGTACAGACTGACAGCATTCACGACCTTGATGTATATAACGTTCCCCTGAAATGAATAAAGCTGCAAGTTACAAATCATGGCTTTTACTGCTTACGTCCAATTAATGGTTTTCTGTTCTTAAACCAGTTGCATGAGGGGTATAGCAAAAATATCCTTAGCCCCAGCAGCAACCCTAATGTGTCCACTTGCTTGTTCAATTGCTTGTAGTGAAGGGCAAGAGGCAGGGGAGGTGGAATCATAGTGTCCTGGTTCCATTCCCACAGGCCCATCCATGGTAACAGGGTCGCCTGTATGGTAGTTAGGCCACTGCCTTAAACTGACATCAGTCTTTGGGGTTACCAAATCTTTTTTCTTGAGTGATGTCACAATGGAGTGATTCCAGTTAATTATAAATGACATGAGTTTGAAAGAGGGACAGAATGCCTAGCTTAGTGCAGAGAATGGTGATATTTCTGTTCTCAAACCAATGGAATGAGGGGTTATAGCAAAAAATTGTTACATCACCTCCCACCCCTAGCACCAACAGCAACACCCATTTGCACTCTTGCTTGTTGAATTGCTTGCAGTGTATGGCAAGGGGTGGGGGAGGTGGAACCATACAATTGGGCCCATCTCCCCCAGGTGCCCGTGTGTTCACAGGGTCTGCTGTATGATAGTTATGCCGCTGTCTTAAACTGACATTACTCAATACTGAATCTTGTTCTTTTGGTGATGTCACAATGGATTGATTCCAGTTAATTCTAAATAACATTAGATGGCCGATGGTGGAGTCCTACTAGCTTAGGACATGGAATATCCCTGTATATATAAGTTGGGTACTAGGTTGTTGTGAGTAGGGAAATTTGGGTGCAAGCTGGAGGATGATAGACTTCTCCGCTTCCTGCATTCCTCCCACCTGTGTATGATGTCATGTTTCTAAGATAATGTCAGATTTACACTAAGGGTCTTATTTATCATGCTGTGGAGTGAAGCCTTACCGGTGATGTTGCCCAGAGCAACCAATCAGCAATTCGATTCCAGCCGTTACACAACATAGAACCCCTAAAGGTGACCCTAGACATGGTGCTGTCATATTCTCATACCATTTTACAATGCCCTCAATGAAAAAATGTCTCTTTATGCATGAGCTGCTCAGTGATTGGAGTTTGGACAGGACACAAGCGTCACATTTGAACCTCCTGTCCAATGGTAAAGCAGTTCTGTGCCAAGAGCTGGTTTTTGTCAAGTACATTGTCAACAGAACCCGGTCACTGTCAGCATTTTTAATGGTCCAACCATTTCTGGGCCCCTTCCATCAGGTGGGCCATAGGTGGGTGCCTTGATCATCAAACAGCTTTCTGGGTCCTGATGGGTAGTGGATAAAGTAGTAGGGGCCAGACAGGTAAAATTCAGGTCATAGTTGGTTGTGGGTCCAGCTGCCTACAATAGCGCTCTGCTCTAGTGGAGCCGAATTTCCAGGTTAAAACCCGGAAATCCGTCTCTTAAAGGGCAAGGAAAGGCAAAGAAATAAAATCCCATTTTTACTTTCTTTAATGAAAAAGAAATCTATCTCCAATATACTTTAATTAAAAAATGTGTTTTTATAAGAAACCTGACTGTATGCAGTGAAATTCCCCCTTCATTTAGTGCTTCTGGCAGGGAAACAATCACGTATGAACAGCAGGGGGAGCCCCTACCTTACTTACCAGCCATGCAGAACTCCAGTAGCTTTGTTTTTTGTTCATTTATGACGATCCCTAAGCAGCACAGACCATACTGAGCATGTGCAGTTCCAGTGTCAGACAAAGATGTATAACAAAGTTACAAGATGACAGCCCCCTGTGGCCAACTTTGAAAGCATAAATCATTTGTTTGATTAGGCTTGTGGTGCAGTAAGTTCATGTTTATGTTTAGTATACAAAATACACCATTTCTACCCTTATTCTATTTTACACTTTTCTTGCCCTTTAAAGTTATAAGGGGTGGCTCTTTGCTGCCCTTTGTAACTGGCTGCTCGCTGCCATCTGAGACAAGGTTTTTACAAACATGTTATAGCCTTGTGTACATACACGACTGACTGAGTAGATGAAACATAACAAATGGTCAATTTATGTTGCAATACTGAGCTTTAACACACTATTAGCTACAGCTGCTGTTCTGCCAGACCTGCTTGTGTCGGGTTTAGGTCAGTCACCCCCATTGGGACCTCATTAAAGACAATTCCACCATGGGTGTCTGTAAGGGAACTTTATAATCCAGCAATGTTTCTACCCAAGTATTCGCTACTGCTGCTGCTTTGTGGAGTGGAACAAATCAACTTAATCTACTATGAAAAATTCCCTATACACACACATGAGTAACACATTGCAGATGTTACAATGAACTGCTGGAAATGCTGCAACTGCGAATAAATTACAATTGATGAAAGGAACTCTGCATCACATATTAAACCACCAACCAACTCCATCGTTTTCGGAGTGTCGCGTCGTTTTCGGCATGCGTCACGTCGTTTTTGTTGCGTCGCGTCAAAAACGACGCGCGACCCATTTTTCCGGCGAATTTTCACCAAGCGAAATTTCACTGGCGATTCGCAAATCGCAGGAATTCGCCGCGAATTCACCCCTGGCGAATAAATTCGCCCATCACTACTTGCAAAGACTTGCAGCCTGAACTTGTAATGGGGAAGTGAACGTACAAGAATACGTATCTGCTGAACTCATGTTCACTAGAGAAATGCGGCTGCTGAAACTGTCAGTGCATGCATAATGCATAATTGGGGTGGGGCTACGGCACAAGATCAAATGCAAAGGGTTGTCCTTTACAAGTACCTCCTGTGCCCTCGGCTATAGGCCATTCAGCTCTTGTCCAAACACATTATGAGGACAAAAGGTTGTACCTTTCTGACCTGTAATCTCCAGCTCTTGAGGAATTCCAACATCTCAGCTCTGAGTTTAGTTCAGCAATAGCCTCAAAGTCACCGAATAATTCAGATCACTTCTCTGTGTTAATAATAAATTCCTAATCAGGTTTCCAGGTTCATAAAAAGCAGATATAATAGTACGTCACCTGAGTTCCTGCCTCTGCTTTACATTGGGTTTCCATGTCAGTCTCTGTTGTCTTCTTCGTTACTTAATCCATTGATGACTAAAACCAGCTCCCAAAGGATTATTTGTGTAATACCTGATAATAATAGGAGGTTCAGTAGATCAGGTTATAGCCTTTGAACAAGGAGTATTTGTTTTATATAACTGCCTTCCCACTTGAGGAAATGCGCAGAGATGTGGCGTCTGAGACAGAAGCAATTTTGGGTACCTGGAGTCAGAGTTCGCAAAAATGTACAATTTAAGAAGTTGTAATGAAAAATAAAACACAAGTACAAGTGCAGGCGTTGGTGGCCAATTGGGTAGAGCTTCAGCTTTCTAGCCAATGGTTCCCAATTGCAGATAACATTTTCATATAGCTTTAAAACTGCTGAGCTTTGGCAGTGATGAAATGCCTTGTATGTTGCGTTTTAACTTCAATCAACATGGAAAATATATTAGTATATTAGAAACAGCGGTACCATAAACTGGGGAGTCTGGATTGGGTAGCGTTGGGGTCCTGGGTTCAGTTCCTAACTTCATGGAATAGGCATGTTCCCATTGTCTTGGGGATCCACCGGTAACAAAACCTCACCCTGATGGTCTAGTGGTGCGGTGGGGACGCCGCGCTGCTCCTCCTCTGTGCCGGCTCCTTCCTAATGTATGCGCGACGCACACTTCCGCAATTTATAGTCGCATGCGCCCTGGCGTGTTACATCAGTGCTCAATGGCGCGACATTTAAGTCTATTTAAAGTGACATTTTCTATTGTGTCATTGCCCGTGATAGGTTTATTCCTGGTGCCTTGTACTTTGTACCTAGTGCTGTTAAGCTTCCAGTTTGTCCTGATTTCTTGTGTTTGACCCTGTCTGGCTTTTGATTACTCTGATCTCTGTATCCTGACCCTTGCCTGAAACTAACTTTGATTCTGCTTAACCCTCCTGATTGACTTCTTGGTTTGACTCCCGCCTGATATCCAACTCCGATTCTGTCTCATCCCATCTGATTGATTACCCGGTTTGACCCTTTGCCTGCCTGACGATCCTAGTTATCTGCCTGCCTCAACCCAGCCTGTCTGACTACGAATCCGCTTACCCCTGTTTGTACCGTGACCTTTGGCCTTATTGACTCTGCAGTTGTGCCCCTCTGCCTATCCAGGACCTTTACCTTGCACCTCTCATGTAAGTCCAGGTGGCATCCAAGTAAGCTGAGGGCACCTCCTGAGGCCCATAGGTGGTCACACTACTGGTGAAGCACAAGCCCAGGGTGCTTGGTGTTTGTTCTGATGTTGGGTGCCGACCGTGACACTACCTCTTGCTCTGGATTTGTCCTGTGGTCCAAAATCAGAGAAACCATATAGTAAAGCTGGTTTAATACAAGTTTTTCCAAAATATAAGTAAATATAAGCATGCCCAATTGGTAACTGAAGGGATAAGTCAGGTTGCCACACATCTCTGATGAGAAATAAGGGAAAACTAACAAATACACATGAAGAAACAAGCTCCAATGGAATGTTGGGTTCCTAGGGATAAATAAATTGCATGCAAATGACATGGTACAGCAATTTCCCTTTATATCATGTACCTGCTACGCAGCACTGTCAGGTGGGACGGAGTTACAATAGGTTCCCATATGAGAAGCTTGGGGAGGACAATATCACATAGGGAGAGAAAATGCTGATGGAATTCCTCAATAAATCTGACACTCCTTTTATGTTCTCCATTTCTCATTGAAGAAACAAAGATATAAGTATAAAATATTGATACGACGGCTGAAACCAGCCATACATAAACTACAATTTACACTTTTCCCCAGACTTCCCTGTTTCTTTTTTTCCCTGCGGTTATATTTACACCCCCAGTTTTCCTCTGATGTTGCAGTGTATTGCCATCATAAATAAAACAAAGGCTCACAGATCCTTTGTCAGGGAAAGTCTTCTTGACAGATTCAGTCACATGCATTATACATATATGAACCTTGCATCACCTATGGAGTGAGTTCCCTAGTGTCTATACTGCAGCTTCTGCCTTTCTGTAAAACACCATTGTCCCACTGCCATGCTCACAATGTCCTTCATGAAGCCACTTTGATAATCCATTTAAAGGAGCCATCATGGAGTACAGCCAAACATGAAAGAGGGTGCGCCCTAATGCTTTTACTGAAATACTGTCAGTAGTCTTGGCATTGGACAAGCACAGGCAAAGCCTCATTCCCCCCCTTATTTGTTTACTGTACAAATGTCAACCTTCAGTTAAATCTTAATAGTCCTGTTTTTTTCCTGTCCTTTTGTATCTGCCTGTAACATGAGAGGGGCATGTTTACCTTCATACAAATGTCATGATTTGCATGCAAAAGAGTAGTAGAAGAGGTGTAAATCCAGAGCCGCAGAGCATTAGGCTTGGGGGCTTATTCTGCAGTCATGGAACCTGTCTGTTAGGTTGAGATATTGTTATTTTTATTATAAGGTATATTATGTTAAACCCTAAATTAAAATACAATTAAATTGCTTAAAGCAAGAGGAATCTGTTGGCCATATGGACCATGGAGGCCCAGATGTAGGGCAATAGCTTAATAAGACTCATTAGATTCATAATTGTTTACTTGCAAAACATGAGGGTATTGGGCAGGTTTGTGTGTTGGAGATGTTGGTTGGGTTTGGGTCAGCGGGTAAAATTTCATTGCTCTTTTTCCACCTCCCTCTGATGACATCACTTCTGGGATCTGATGTCACATGTAGAGCTGTATACAGGAAGGACTTTATAGAGATATAGGGCTATAATGCACAAACTGGTTGTCTGGCCCCTCTCCTCCCCCACTTTTTCTTATAAGCTTTAATTTACTCCCCTCTCATACCTGCCTTGAGCCAAGGAAAGGGGTTTGAAAACAACCAACTTGAAAGACCCCCACCCTCTCCCAATGGCAATCAGCAACACCTAGCCCCAAGAACAATAGGTCTCATGGGCCTCCATTTAAGGAATGGCAGCCTTCTTCTTCTGATAGGGATATAAACAGGTAGGACTATATACAGGCAGGGCATTCTGGATTTTAGTTGTAATTTCCCTTGGTTTAGGGCCTTCGGTACAAAAATATATGTAGATCAGCAATACAGTAAGTCACACTGGAATAACTGCTGAGAAGTAAGTAGGCGTTATTTATAAGTGAATAGAGAATATGAAGGTAAATTTAAGACTGAGGAAATTAAAATCAAGATGGGAACATGAACTTGGTACGATTTCACATAATCAATGGTCCGCGGCTTTGACTCACCCAAGAAAGCTTGAGTTACGTGCTAGGCATCAACGGATTCTGCTACATATATTATACTGTGGCTCTACTATAGGGGATGTACTACAAATCACATTTGACAGCAAGTTTAGCGGCAACCAATCAGCAGGTAGCATTCAAGGGTTGCCAGTTTGAAAGCAAGCATCTGATTGGTTGCTATTTATTATTAGACCTTTTATTATATTATTCACCAATATGACGGCCAAAGTCATGAGTGTGGGATCATAGGATTGGCTGGTCGGTGCATGCCAACATGGCTCCCATGATAGTTACCCTTTGTCTGGAGCAGGGTAGCATGACTTTTTAACCCTTCAGAGACCATGCTAGATCACTGGCTTCCCAGTCGGTTACAAGCCTAATGCGGCGCTTGCAAGACTTATCAGACTTAATCTGATTTGTACCCTATTAAAATGCTGTTCCTTCCCAACAGGTTGCCTAAGTGAAGCCAGACAGCCGTAAAAAGTAATTAGGCTTAGTATGGCTCTATCACATTCAGACTTGCTCCTGGTATTTCTATGGGATTGGCCCCATAGGAAGGGTAGAAGAAATGGATTCTGCTCCCAGGAGCCACTCCTCCTCCTCTTCTCTATCCCAAACCTCTTTGAAGCCAAATCCTGGCTATTGCGTTTGATCTATCTGCCTCTGTGTGCGAGGGATTGGAGGGAGACGGAGCAGCTATCTCTCGCTTCAGGGTAGGAATTGCTTTGAATAGTGTGGGGTTATTTTGTCTCTCCCTCTTGGGATCCTGCAGAGTCTTCAGCTCTGAAGGGAGAGGATCGTTTCAATTGCTGGATCACAGGTTCTGCTCCAGTAAAAGAGATTTGTCGCTTCCTCAGGACTGTCACAGTGTTAAAGGAAAGCACCAAGGTTTCTATGTCCGACGGGTGTTTTAAGGACAAGTAAACCATCACCAAGCTGTTTCAGATGTTCCATAATGATACACATATATATATATATATTTTTTTTTTTTTGTGTCCAGTTTTGAAGGGGTAGGGTGAGAGCTTCTGGAGGGTTTTGGATCTTTTATTGAGACGTTCTTTAAAAGAACAGAACCAAAAATGGAGCCTCTCCCAGAGGTCCATGCCTCAGACCTTAATTCCTATGTAGAATGGAAGATACATGGATTTTCAGCAGCGTTTTACCACTTGTCAAAACAGTTACAACTTGCCATTATGTGAGACATTTACTGACAAAGGCTCTGAGAGATTCTATTGCTGGCAAGTCATTCAGGGAAATTGCTCTCCCAAGCTGCTATGAAGCAATACAGACAATTGTATCTCATTGCGTCTCATTTTATCATCAACAAAAAAGACGATTTTTTTTTCTTCTTTTCTCTAGATCTGGGAATGCAAATGCGGAAACTCATGGATTCCTTGTAGGTGCTTGGATTAGGTTTTATTGTCTCCTGTAAGTAGAGCGGCAGGGAGCAGCTAAAATAAAAGGTGGTATGTTTATCCCACCTGCTGTTTATCCCACCTGCACCTGCTGTGAAACCCATCACTATAACCAGTGTCAGACTAGGATTCCATGGGTCAACCAGACATAGGCCTAGCTGATTTTCCTTCCATCTATTTTGCCTCTATATTTGCATTCAATGACTATGAAATATGCCAGATTGTTATGGGTTCCCAATGCTTAATGACACCTGAACCCACCAGGAGTTTTTTTAACCCAGTGGGCCAGTCACACACTGACTATAACCCAAAACTGGCGCCTAAGTAGAGTCTGGCAAAAGTCGCCATTTTTAAAAACATTCCCATCCCATCTGTTTCCCTATGCACATTGCCTGCGCGATTGCGAAATCAGGTCCTTTAGACCCAAAAACAAGGCAATTTTAGGTGGTTCATGGGTGTAGGGAGTCTCATAGTCATTGTTTTATTTCTTGGTTGAGAAGAACATTAAGGGACAGATTTACAAAATTCACGTTCGAAGTTCGAACAAATTCGATCGAATTCCGATCGTACGATTTTATCGGATATTTGAATATGCAAATTTCGCCACTTCAATCATCGAATATGCAAAATTCGAGCATATAAAATAGATCAAATTATCGAATATTCGATCATTCAATCAATCGATGATCGAACTACTTCAACTTTAAAATTTTAATCGACCGCCTACTTCGCCAGATTGAACTTAATGAATAGCAATAGAAGTCTATGGGAATCCCCCCCCCCCCATAGGCTTTTTTTTCTATTACCTGCCCGAATACCATTCGTACGATCGAACGCCTCGCTTGTTCGAATCGTACAAATTTTTCGAACGATCGAAGGAAATTTCACGATTTTTTTCGTTAAATCGAACAATCGCCGTTCGATCGTAAGATTTTTTCGTGAAATCAAATAGCACACAAAAATTTAGAAACAAATTTGTTAATAATGATAAATTTTCCCCAATTGTCCACTTTTATCCCTAGTTGTCTTTATTGTATTCATTGGCAGGGCCATGACGCAGCGAAGTTGCCCATTTCATAGAAGCCCCTTGAACTGTGCTCATGTGTTTTAGCTGAACTAGATGGGAACTTCAGTCCCAGCAAAGACTCTTTTTTTTTTAGTTCAGTCTTTTTAATCTTTGAAGTCTTTGAGTTTACAGGAATTATTTTGGCTGGTTTGAATAACCAAAAAAGTTAGATAATTTTTAATGTTCTGCCAAAAAAACAAGTGTCTTACTCTTCCTTTAGCTATATACATTGATAAGAAACAAGTGGTACAGTTGTGCTTTGTTAAGGTTGATGGCAATCACATTCATTCCTTTACAAATTACGACTATAAATCAGAGTTTCAGACTATTTTTTTCTACATGGTCTAATAAGAGAGACAACAGTCCCAGCAGCTGCTAGGAGGATCTAGGAGTATAAGGGTCTTCTTTGGGGGCCTTGATGATCCACAGCCTCAGTATATTGGGAAAAACAGATTATCTGTCCTATAGCTTTGGGTTCTAGTGATGCCCCTTGTCATCTGAAATTAAAACCCTTGTTGAATATGCCTTGTAGGCCTCTGGCAATGCAGGCTGTTTGAATACCCATTACTTAGTGCTTGCTCAGTCATTTCTCATTATTATTGTTATTGATTGAAGATGTAACTAGGAGTGAAGGAGTGAATGAGATGGGCGACTGAGCTCGCTGCAGTGTGTGAAGAGGCAGCATCCATTGCCGTTGTTAGATCTATGGACACTATAGTATAGATTGCAAGGCGTTGAAGGGTGACTTTGTACTTGATCGGCATTCCAATACCATATATTGGGCAAACATTGGGCAGACATCTGCTGATGTGCATGTGAGCTCAGGCATTTAGTGTTTTTGTCGAAGGTTTCATATTTATGGTTTAAACCATGCTTGGAATGTCCTACTGAGTTCCGGTAGGTAGGGTGCTACAGACTGGAAGCATTTTGTTTTTAGGTTGTTCAATGTATTTACCAAAAATACACATTATATATTACCACGTAGGAGTTTGCAGCCTGCATACCTACTATAATAAAAAGAGTTGTATTGGGGCATCAAGGTGGAATTGTGATGGGTGCACCAGCTGGAAGGGTCTTGCCAGAGTAAAGGGTAAAGGTTAAGGCACCCCACCCTTCCTTTGGATTCTCATACACTAAGGGGCCGATTTACTAAATTCACGTGAAGAATTCGAAGTTCGATCGGAGTTCGAACGTAGGATTTCTTCTTTTGGTGGAATATGTGAATTTTGATCATCGAATAGGGAATGGTCGAACGATTGAATACATTCGAATAGAGTCGAATGGACGAATATTCAATCATTCGATCAGTCAATCAGCGAAGGATTTAATTTTTTAAGTTTCTTCGATTGCTTACTTCTCCAGATTGGACCTACCGAATTGCAATAGAATGGGAGCATTCCAATAGGCTTCTGAGACTAAGTCCTGATCGAATAGGATTTCTACAATCGAAGTGTTTGATCGTTCGAATTGTACGGATCATTCGAACGATCGAATGATTTCTTCGTTCAGTCGAATGATTTATTCGACTGATCGAATAGATTTGTATTCGATCGTCGAATGATCGAATATTGTATAAAAGGTAGCCTAGAATTATTCGATCAACATTCGAAAATCGAATGCTAATCGAATATCGAATAGAAACGAATTATTTTTGGGGAATAATAGTAAATTTGCCCCTAAAGGTTTACTTGTGGCTAATATCCCTCATTTTAAACTTGTCCGGGCCATGCCTGACTCTGGCCTTTGGATGAGGGCTCCTAGAATAAACCCGCATGAATGATTTCAAGGTGTTCCAAGGAAAGTACCTGCTAATATAATGTAAAATACTTCTGAAACCATTTCCATATAGATGTGTAAATACTACTATTTACACCTTCAGTAACTGTGAATCCTTATATATAAGCTAATATTTATACAGAGCTTTCTGTTCCATTTGATCTACAAATCAAATGCACCGACATAACTATGTAATACTTATCCGGGGGAAGGGACTTGGGTCTCGATGAACATATAAACAGTAATATTAACTGAAGATAATGTAGTAGAATGAAATATAATCCAGCGGGACGAGGGAAAGGGGTAGAATCGGCTGGCCTTTGCACCAAAACTCAACCCTGAAAAAGCCAATGTGGTGGGAAAGATGAAGCATAGTAAGGCATGGAAAAGGATGGAGTGGTTTAAGATTACAAAAATCCATCAATCATCAATAGAATGTTCCATATAATCAGGGCCAGAATTATATATATACATTTATGTACAATATTTAGATCATTGACATTGAACTAGAAGGCTTTGGTCCTACAGAACCCTACAGCCTAGGCTGGATTAAGAATGGTTATGCTTAGCGTAGATGGCATGGCCTGCTATTTGGAAGAGTTTCAAAACATCCCTTTTATCAGTTTATCTTAAATAATTACTGGTATTAACCAATTCTGATTCAGTCCCTGTCTCCAGTAGTATGTGTTGAGGTTCTTCGTAGAAAATTTTAGAAATAAACCCATTTACAATTTGTTGTGGTGATATTAATTGAGGCTTATCTTTTACCCTATGTCATACCAAGTGCATTATACAAACGACTGGTTTCAATAAAAGTATGAGGATGGCGACTTTTGCTGGATTTAAGCTTATGTGCAGTTTTAATATAGAGAAAATGTATTTTTCAATAACTTTTTTTATTGAATAAATCTTTTTTAGTTAAAAAAGGGAAGCAGGCAGATATGATTGATATGTCACGCATGGTGTCCTATAAAATTAACAGCTTGGAATACCCTCGGAGTGATTGCACAGGCTCTCACAGTCGTCTCTACCCAATAGAAGAAAGAGTGCGGGAAGAGAATTGCTGCCTGACTTGGGTATAGGGAATGATAAAAGAGAAGAGAGAAGATCGGCGATTGGATGTGATAGGGTTTTGGAACAATATGGAGAATTGCATCTTGCATGATGAGTAATTGCTGGAAAGGATTAAGGTGGAGCATTATAATGGTTGAAAGAGAAAGTGGTGGAGGTGGTAGGCGTTGTTCTGCAGTTGTCCCATGAAAGGCTACGTTATTTAACATGACTGGATAGAGGTCAGTTCCACTTTTCCCAGATACTCAATCGGAATGTCTGGATCTTGGGGCAGGTTCAATAGTTCAGGTAGCAGATGTGCATTTGCAGCTTCTCGTGAAATTCTCATCACGCTCATAGGAAGGAAGGGAAAGTGGGATCTGTATTTGATGCCAAAGTTCTTCTAATGGCAGATGATGTGTATCCTTACATATGGCTAAACAACCTTTGCACGTGTAGGACATGGTCTTTCTACTCCTTAAATTTTAAACCAGAAAGAGCAGCAAACAGGACTATCAGAACTGGAAGCTTAAGATTAACTGGAAATCTCAAGTTCCAAGAAAATGGGGCTGAAAAAAATCCTATTAAAATTACAATTATTTTTATTTTTTTTTTATTTTAAATTGAATTTGGGCTTCTGTTGCCAGTACCTGACAGTCTATGCAAAGTTCTCCTCTCCCAAGGGTAAAAATGAAAATGAAAATGTCTGCCTACTGGAACGTGTAAGCAGAAGATTTGGAAAAGTAGGTCTGTTTCTGCAAGTCTAGAAAATCTTAAGGTGGAGGTCTGAGGAAAGGATTATTGGGATGGTCTTCAAAGGAGTCCTGAATAGTGATGAGCGAAATTTTTCCCAGCTTTCAACGCAAAAATTATGCCAATAGAATCTAATGGATGAATATGTCAAACGCCATATGTCAAAAACATTTTATCGTTTACAGATCAATGCAAATTTTCACCATTCTGCAGATTTTTGGCGAAGCAAAATGGGTCAGATTTGCCCATCACCCAGAAACCAAGAAAATTTAAGATAAAAATACTGAGGCAGTTGTGCAGAAGAACTAACTGTAACTACAAATGAATAGTTTTATTGGTGTATCAAAGTGTTATTGTGATGGACGCATCAACTGGAGCTAAAGGGGAGCTTGGTACCAAGAGGTCTGAAAACCAATGCTCTACACTTTTTACCGCTCCATCTACCGTTGTTTTGTTTTTTTTCTTTTCTTCAAGCTCCTTATTATTCATATTATTGACCAGTAATGGTAAAAATTTCCATTTTTACTGGATTCTAGGGAAGATGGATTTATACAGAATGGCTCCACCAATGCAGTTAATTGGTTGCTATGATGTTGACTTTATAGAGCTCATAAAATGTAAATCCATTAATTTGTGTGATTCATTACATAACGTAAAAATATGTTGCCTCCAGCTATTTCTTAAGCATCCCCAGGTCTTCTAGAGGGAAACCTGCTGCGTTGGCATTTCGCATCTTAGGTTCTGTGGATTTGGTAGGTTGCAGAAGATGTGCAAAGGAAAGTGCAAATTATATAATTCAACTATTTTACGTTTCCTGCATCTAAATGAGGAATGTTTAGCCCCAACTGTAAATGCAACTGCCAGATTCCACTGCCAGCAGAAGGCTGGGAATTGTAGACCAACTCTGATCAATGGACGACTGGTAAGACGGGGTACCAATTAGTTTTACCCTAAAACTTGCTAGAGCAGCAGTAAAGGGGTAAAGGATTATAGTAGGCCAATCAATGCTTGAACTTTGAAATAAAATATATATATTTCCCATGGTGGCATAGGGGCCCCAAATATTGCAGCTGTATAGAGCCGAAGAGGAAAAACGTTGGTTAACGTATGTAGAGTTAATGCTGGTGTCAAAGAGCGGATTAGCACTGGCTGGAAATCAGGTGGATTGAGGAATTGGAAACGTCCGTCTGTACTACACAGGGTGTCATCTCATCATTACAATGAACACAGCTAATAACTCATAGCAGTATATGACTGCGTGAGCTAATTCAGCTGTCCTATCCGCACTTATATGAGGTGTAATTAGAATTTATAATAGGATTTAATTGATTGGACATGCTTAGGCTGTGATAAGATTAAAAGGATTTAAATCTAATATTATTTATGGCAGGGGGTAAGTCGGAGCTGAAAGAAGCTGGTGTTGGAAAGGACGTGTGCCAGTTTCACGGCCGCTTTTCCCTTCAAAGTGGAGGAAATACTATTAGGCAGAGTAGGAAAATAGGCTCTGTATTTTGCTCTGTATTTGCCGTTTTAATGCCATTAATAGGCCCTTAATGTGGGCACTTACAATAAGTGGGATATTTTCCAAAAAGGTAGTGGGTATAGTAGGGCAAGGTGATAGTAGTGGGAAAGGATGGTGTCAGAAACCACATATATTAGTGTCCGAGGGACCTTTATTTATTCAATTTATTTAATTGTTTAAGTGAGCCCTGCATCCCTGACAGGTAAAGGCCTTGAAGGAGAGCTGGGAGTAAAGTAACAGCTGAAAGGTCCCCACACAATCTGCATTTCTCATGGTTCCACCACCACAAAAAATGGACTTGGACAAGGCAATTTTGGATTTATACCCTACAGTGCACAGTCTTCTGCTGTTGTTCTGAAACATCTACAATCTCTAGTCCAAAAGTGGGCCATTGTTAGTCAAGTGGCAGGTGTAATGGAACTGCAGATCTTCTCATACCCTCCAAGCCAATATGTCACTGAGGCTTCTGGGAGAAATAGAGCAGCTGGACATAGAGACCTACAGGCCATGCGCTACTGTCTGGCATTCGGCAGACATAATCTTTACATACCAACGACCCAGCCAACATGTCACTGAGGCTGCTGGGAGTTAGAGCACAGCTGGACCAAGAGACCTTCAGGTCCTTGTTCCTTTGTTCGGTAACAAATGTGGAATTTATTTTTACTTTGTTCTTTCATAAGAAGCTACTTTGCCAATAATAGGGTTTGTCATGCCTGGGGGTAGGTTATTTGAAGGTTGTTCTTTGCTCTTCATGCCTGTTAGCATCTGTCAGTAAAGCAAACAGCTTGGCTTCATACGAGCCCTCAGCTGCCTATGGAACAAGGCAAAGAGAGGATGAGGAAGATCTTGAGGGGGAATGAAATGTAGAGATTGGGAGGTGGAATGGTGTAGTGATTGTGTCTATAGTTTCAGAAGTAGAGATGCATTGAATGCGATGATCTGTGTATCTGTCTAGTATGATGTGCATACATTATGCAATGTGCAAGAGAGAAAGGGGCAGAGCAAGAGTGTGCAGAGCAGTGTGGTAAGAGGAGTGCAGAAGAGGAGGGTATGAGATGATAATAGGTAAGTGCGCAGAAGTGGATGTGCGAAAGGAGAGTGATGAACACGGCAGGTGTTTAGAGCCATGAGTTTTGAGAGTACAGAAAACGACAGTGAGAGGATTGAAATTCAAAATGAGAAATATTGCAGAGCAGTGGGATGAAGGAGGAGTGCAGAGCAGTGGAGTAAAGGAGTTCAGAGTAGTTGGGTAAAGGAGGTGTGCAGAGCAGTGAGGTTAAGAAGAATTTCAGAGCATTGTGTTGAGAGGGGAGTGCTGATAAAAGGGATTAGGGAGAATTGCAGAGCGGTGGGATGACGGAGGTGTATAGAGTATAGTGGGGTGCAGGAGAATTGCATAGCGATGAAGTGAGGGAGAATTGAAAAACACTGGGGTGAGGGAAAATAGCATAGCAGTGAGGGTAAAGAGTGCAGAATTGTTAGGAGGATGCACAGACACTCTGCATTTCCCTCAATCTCTTCAGATTATCGCTCTCTTTTATACAACTCAGTGGGGAGGAGGCTTTCCTACAGAGCTCTGTTTGTTCTCTGTCTCCATCCTCCTCCTTCTATCTGCCTTTCCATCTCTCCGAGCAGAGCTGCGCCGGAGCTGGCAGTCGGTTGGTCACTTGCAATCAGAAACTAATTGATACTTTGAGGTTGCCTTAACCTCGCCATATGGGTTAATGCTCTGCATATAATACAGAGATTTTACATGGATGCACTCTGCCTGTCCCCGGTGGCTTTCCCATGGCACTGCTCGTGTGCTGAGGAGGTGGGCAGCTAATTGCTGTGCTGGGGGCTGTTGGTGGGAGTTGCAGTTGTAACAGCTAGAGATGACCCTTCAGCCTATGTTATTTGAGACCCCTGAATACGTGATCATTGGATTCTGGCTGCTGGAAGATACTGGTAGACCCCCCGGTTAAAAATAAACCAGGTGGAGAGGTGGAAAGGCTGGAGCCCTTATCCAATAGCATACCACCCAACATTTTGGAAATAGAAAGAGGGACAAAACGATTTGACATATGTAGCATGGAACATCTTTGACCATTATGTGGCCACACCCCCAAGGACCATGTTCATTTTTACAAAATTTGGCAGATTATGAAAGTTTGAACACATTTCTGTGGTTTTTATGTGTCATTCCAGTTTTGCTAATGCCCTTTGCCCTTTAAGCTGCAAGTCACAGTTTCCACTAGAGCCCTGCTTATCTTAAATTGGTACAATTGTTTCTTTGCTAATCCTAAATTCTTACAAAAGTATCTAAGTGCCCCTGCCGTGTATTCCCCCTCTCTGCCAAAAGCCAATTACATTTTAGAAACGTTGTATCTTTTCTGGCTGTTCAGTGCAGGAGATCAAAGAGAAAGTCGGGACATGTCGGTAACAATCCAAGACTGCGGGTTGAACTGTCAAAATCGGGAGTGCAACAAAAAACCTACAAAAAAAGGGGAGGAATGGTGCTTCCAAATAGTATAAGCGCTACCAAAATCAATATAGTTATTAGGATCAAGTGAAGAAGTAGGAGGACATACTCACAGTTCGCCCCAGTCTAAGGATGCATATACACAAGACCAAAATTCAGATGTTGTGAGTTCCTCCAAAAAGTAATAAGCAGCAGGTAAAAAAAAAAAATACAAAAAATGTATTAGAACATGTTTAAAATGAGACCTAACACGTTTCGTGCATGTTGGGGAACTTACTCATAGGAGTGTCCTGCGAAAAACGGGACAGTTGGGAGGTATGCAATAGGACTTTCCAGTCTTGCTGATCTTTAGATGATCAAATACTTATAAGTTACTGGAAATCAATGTTAAGGCCAGCTTCACTTTTAAACTCCCAGCATCCCTTCTGATATCTGTAGTTGAGTAACTGTCGGCTGGTTGTTGTGCAGTAACCCTGCGTGTCCTTAGCCAAACTGTCATTTAATGCTCCCCGTCTGGTACCTGCTTATTTAGTACCACTGGCATTTTGTTCCTGTGGATTTAGAATGTTCTTCACAGTCATTGTAACAAAGTGCTCAGCTGTTTGGGTTCCTGGGGACCGTGTAGTACTCACTCAGCAGAACAGACATGGGCACAAGGGCCATTATATTTCCATAAGAAATTCTGTATTTGCTTTGGAACCTAAATAGCACATAAAAGGACCCACCTCTCAGGATATTTAGGAAGTGGCGCTTCTTATATTGAGATTATATACATAAATAATTTGTATAGTGCTTCAAGCTCCAAATTGTAAATTTCTAAGGGTTTAACTTACCCAGGTGCTCACACCATAAGCCTTCAGCTCAGGAAGGCACTGTGACAAAATATCAATTGAAAAAGGTTGGCACAAACTGGATCACTCTCCACGATGTAGTTAAAAAATGTATTTATTTAGAACAGCAACATCCCAAATGCCTTACGCGTTTCGTGCCTTTTGGGCTAGCCTATGATTAAGTGCCCAAAAGGCACGAAACGCGTAAGGCATTTGGGATGTTGCTGTTCTAAATAAATAAATTTTTTAACTACATCGTGGAGAGTGATACAGTTTGTGCCAACCTTTTTCAATTAATATTTTGCTTCTTATATTGACCCCAATTGCATCCTAGGCTTGTTACATGAACCTTACAGTTTATCGATAAATACTCACTTTTCCCCTCCTTTCATAGTACATTTCAGCCCATCCATTATGCACGATCATCATTAATGGCTCCTCTCGGATGCAGACACCTAACTGATATTTTAAAAAGTGGATTCTGAACTTTAAAATTTCATTTCACTTTCCCTTATTATTGCATTTATCATAATTAAAAAGCCAGCGCTCATAGAAAGGGGATATTTTTTATTTTTATTTGGTCAGTGGTTTAAAATGACTTGTTTATTGTAGGCTTCGCTTCTAGTGTGTGATAAACGAATCTTGGAACTCCCTCACCTGAGAAACCCAGGGATCTATAAATATTACAGTTAAAAGAGCCGGAAACCCGACGCATTCGCAACATGCTGGGAGCAGTAGTTAAAAACAGAGCCATAATGATTCTGCTCATCCTTAATTATTATTATTTTTAAAGTAATATGAATACGATCAAATGTGTCTACGACTCACCAGAAATGGGTGGCATTTTGTAGACCTTACACTGGCCCATACTCTTCAGTATGAAACCAGTTGACATATTAGTTCAAAAGACAGTTATTGCATAAGGCGGAAAAGGTAGATCAGGATTAACCAGTAGACCTTTAGCTGGTGATCATTAGATCTCAAGACACTGTCAACAACTTGTTTATATCAACCTCCTGTTGCTTTTCATTCAGATATTATATTAAGGTAACATAATAAGATACGTTTTCTCATAAATCAATATTTAAATAATATTCTCCATGGAACAGAATGCTAACAATGCTTTTATGAATGTAGATCATAATGGAACATCATCAGTAAAAGTAGACGTCACATTAGTAAAGTATGGGCACTCTTGACACAAGGTATTATTTCAATGTCAAATTTCCCCTTTAATTATCCTGAGAATATGGATACAACTCTTGATAGATTGGAACTCATGGTACATCTCTGGGTCCTGTATATTGCTCAGAAGCACTATGTACTTTCTTTAGGGGGGCAGATGGGGCAACTGGTTTGGTATCCATAGAAAAATTTGTATGGAAGGATGGGTGAGGTCTATAGAAAGTATAATATAACTAGATGGTGAAAGTAGAGCAAGAGGGAAATGGTACAACAATATGGCACTAGGGCAAGATCGCAAATGCAGAGTAGTCAGCACAGCTTCCCGGCTTTTTCTTAATTGTAGTGCAGTTTTCTTAATTAAGTGTCGTTCCTGGGGGGCACTTTTCCACAGGTATAGTTCCCAGGTTGTAAGATGAAACAGCACCACTTCTTAATTAAATAAAATGCCTTTATTGGAGCCTTTTAGGGCATTACAGCAATGTTTCAGCCCTTTATCAAGCTTAGGGCAAGATGGCAACAGGGGATAAAGTTTGCAACAATACAGATGTTGGCACTAATGCAATAGGATGACATTGTGTCAAGATGGCAACCATAGGGCAAGTGGGCAACAGGGGATAAAGTTTGCAACAATACAGATGTTGGCACTAATGCAATAGGATGACATTGTGTCAAGATGGCAACCATAGGGCAAGTGGGCAACAGTGAAGCCAGATGGTGACCCTAGGGCAAAGTGTTAACAGTAGGGCAATAGAGTGACACTGGGGCAATATCATAACAGTAAATAAAGATGGTGACACAAGGGTAAGATGACAAAACTAAGAAAAGATGGAGATAGTAGAGCAAAATAGCATCACTAGGACCAGATGGGGTTAGTAGAGTAGAATAGAGTAGAGTTAGAAATGGGGATAATAGGGCAAGATGGTGACCCTAGGGCAAGAGGAGGGCAATACAGAATTATGGTTACATTAGGGTTAGATCGGGATATCATAGTATGTGGCAACTCTAATGAAAGATGACAGTAGGACAAGATGATGGCAATATGCTAAGGTGCAGTCAGTAGAGTAATATGGTGACTATAGCATTATAGATGATGATATCAAAGTAAAATGGTGACTCTAGGGAACGATATTAACTTTAGGTCAAGGGGATGACAGTAGACCAGCATGATCACAGTAGAACTTGATGGCAAGGGGGCAACATGGTGGCACTAGGGCAAGAAGGCAACATAGGACAATATGATTATACTAGACCTAGATCTCTAGGGAAAGATGCCAATAGTAGGGTGAGGTGGTGGCAAGATATTGACATTAGAAAAAGTTGGGGACATAGGGGCAGTGACATATGCTAAGATTTTGGGGAGATCAGTTGCCCAGCAACAAATCGCCTCTTCTTCGGGCGACTAATCTCTCTGAAAAGCCTTTCCGCCAGCTGGAATGTAAATCACCAACAGGATGGCACTCGGAGCGCTTCATTTTCCGAAGTCACCCGAAGTTTCCTCATGAGGTGCATACTTCCAACCGGCGGGAAGGATTTTCAAGGAGATTAGTTGCCTAAAGAAGATGCAATTTGTTATTGGGGCGACTAATCTCCCTGATTAGCGTGTGTCACTACCCTTGTACAGTATATCACTGTTATACAACCTGCAGAACTTCAGTTGTTGAAGGCTGTGAAAGTTGTAGTTGAACAATAGCTGAAGGCCACAGGTTGGACCATCATAATCCACACAATATGTAGAAAGATGCCAATGTCTCCTGTGTGCAAGCTGCCAAGCCTTCTTGTTTACAAGAAAATCAAATAATCCTAACAAGTCTTCTGACATGATACCAGCTGCCGGTAGATTTGCCCGGTGATAGCACTCGAGCATTCGGCATAAACCTTTGCATGAAACATGAAAACCAAGTAAAGACACGTAAGCAGAATCCTGGGCCCCTCAGTTCTGCAGGCAGAGTGCTGTTCCCGTCCGTACTGACTCCTGCATTCATACGTCGGCACAACTAACTCCCAGCTTTAAAGAGATTTTAATGTATTAAAAAAAACTGCCACTTTTCTATGAAGTATGACATTATAAAAACCAGGCAGCTGTGTAGCTGAGGAAAAATCTTCACAGCTCACTCTGAAAGTCTACCTTGGCCTTTATCCAACCCTCTGACAGCTTTTCATGTTACCGAAGATCCCAGTCTCCAACTTGTGTGCTGCAACTACTTACTCAGGGGCTGCGAAAATCCGCTTTCTGCTGTCAGCGCTTTTGCCTTTGTGAGAACTCATTTTATTTCTTGGTTTGATCTGATCCATAACAGGGCAGAAAACGTGTTGTCAGATTGCTTGTGTATTTGGGGCAACGTCATTCGCATTCAGAGCGTAATCTCCAAATGAATTAGGTTTGAGCTCAAACTGAAACCGCAGGAGTGTAGGGGACCCCCTGGGTTTCTCAGAGCTGCTTTTAAGCTGGGGCACCGTTTTACCAAAGGGGCAGCTGTATGTTGATCTCATCTCCATAGATTAATAGATGTTGGAGCGTGATGAAGTGTTTATTATAAGGCAAGATGGTGCTGAGCTTACTTCTTCCCAGTGGGCCGTTCTAGATGACCAATGCCATCTGCTCAGAGCTGTGCATTAAAGACACTATTTTCTGTTGAAGAGGAGATGTGGCAAGAAATATTAGCACCCAAGGTAATGTTCCTTGGCAAGAGTCCTGCACAGGTCCATTTTGTGGGACCCGTACCTGACCCATACACGCAACCCGGACCCGCGACCTGCATTCTTACCCACTTGGACCCGCGACCCGTTGACCATCAAGAATCAGGAAGTGCTGTCATTGTAAACCGGAAGTGACATCATCAGTGGTAGACATGAAAGAGGTGTAAAAAATCACTATGGCTAGGATCAGCGACCCGACCCTCAACCCGCAAACCTGCAGAACCACCGGCCCGCTTCTATACCCACACCCAGAACTTCTACATGCAAGCCGTAGGGTACCGCGGGATTTTGCGGGTAAACCGCGGGTACCCGAACCGCTGCAGGACTCTATCCTTGGCTGCATTTCTACTATAACACCACCCCTCCATTGCTTGCCCTCCATTTTACCACTTGGTCTCCACACCATCCCATACCCTTCACAGCTTGGTTTGTATGTTCACTACTTGTTCACCACTGCCAATCTCTGCTCACCCACACCCCCGCCCCCTAATTCTGCCCAAGGCAAATGCCTTTTCTACCTATCCTTATTTCCATCCCTGAGCTATACTGTAGCACCAACCTTTCCGTACAAAGAGTTTTCTTGGTCCTTCCACTTCTAACCTATTCCCTCCTCCCGTTGGTTCCACTCAGGGTTGGCCTTCTACCCAAAGACTTAAGCTGGTCAAAAATGTTAGATAAGTGATCGTTTGTTCCATGAATATCTGTCACTTTGTTGACTGGGCAGGTTTGAAAATTGGCCAGTGTATTATGTTGTTAGTGTATGGTACACTGGCAAAGAAGGAAGTGAAGTTGACTCCCTGCTCTTCTCCATCTACTACTGTCCTGATGGTTCCCACTGTTGGCTAGGCTGAATGAAAGGTGTCCATACTGTGTATATCTCTATGTTGGTTGCATACTGCAGAGTACGTGTTCAGTGTACATTAAGGGGTGCTAGCTTCCAGTCAACCCTGTTCCTACCCGTGTACCTGAAATACTTCTGTGGTTGACCAATCTTCTTCCACCTCATATCTGGGGATATTCAGGGTTGTCTCAGTCCTTCCTACCACCACTCCCACAATATTTGAATGATGCTGCTAGTTTTTCAATGTTCTTAAGTCTCATGTTTGCCGAGTTAACATATTGATTTAATTAATGTCCAACTGATTTGACTTCTGCTAAATACACTGTAGGCGTCTCTGTAACTCACATTGTGGCTCATTGTCACGTTGCTTTAAGCTTCTTTTATCTTTTTTCTTCTTCTGCTTCTTCCATGGAAAAGAGAGAGAGATGCTCCCCCTCCCCCCCCATTCAATGAATGAAAGCCAAGCGTAAGCTTGAAAATTAACTAAAAAATTTGCATGGAAAGTTAAATGATCCATTAGCGTTGAAGTTGGCCAGCACCTCATTCAGGATTTCTGGCTGCACGCGGCGTTTTGTATCAGCCCGTGGTTTAATAATTTGTAATGTTGATATCATAATTAGGAAGCTTTGCATGGCTGAGCCTATAGTGTGAGGTGACAATCGCCCATCGGTGGGGTGCTGGGAATATGTCTTTGTCTGCCAAAAGCACAATTCTCATTGCTCTTACGTACAATTGGTTCAAAGCCAGCTGAATTACTGTAGGGCTTTATAGTGGAACTTACCCTGAAACCTGCCATCCCCAGATACATAATCATCTCATTCTAGGTGGGGTTGAAATTAATATATCATTTATGGCCACAAATGGGGCCTGTGAGGTCCATCAGAAAAAGCAGACTTTGAGTATGGGGCCCAATATTTTTTGCTGGGGGGCCTGGGCCACACATTTACACCCCTGACTCTTCCAATTGCACTTGAAAGCAGTATCTTTCTCCCTGTCTGTTCTCTGGTTCTGGCTCCTTCAAGTTAGTTTGTCAACTGGCTTCTGCTACATTGTTTCAGTACAGGTATGGGACTTATTAGCCAGAATGAGGCTGGGGGTGCAGCTTTCTGTAGCCTGTGAGAATCGATTCAGAGCTGAGTATGAAAAGAAAATGCGTTTTTTTGTTTTTATTGGGTGATGGAGGAAGTTGATACAGTAAAGACTTTTCTGCAATGTTGGTTTGGTGGTGGGGGAAGGAAGGCCGTATGGAGAAACCAAGACTTTGCAAACCGGGCTTTGATTTGGTGTGTTTGATGGACTTTGCAGGCTGGAGAGTTTGTGGGACTTTTGGTTATTTTTGTTGTGTTGTATAATTTGGGAACTGTTTATGAAATGTTGATTATTTAATGTAAAGTGATTATATAAATAAAAATGCTCGGGACCTGGGCTTTTCTGTATGACAGATCTTTCTGTAATTTAGATCTTCATACCTTAAGTCTACTAGGAAATAATGTAAACATTAAATAAAGCCAATAGGCTGGTTTGGCCTCCAATAAGGATTCATTATATCTTAGTTGGGATCAAGTACAAGCTACTGTTTTATTATTACACAGAAAAAAGGAAATCATTTTTAACAATTTGGATTATATGATTATAATGGTGTCAATGGGATGCGGCCTTTCTGTAATTCGGAACTTTCTGGATCAGGGGTTTCCTTATAACGGATCCCATACCTGTAGTGATTACCAGCAGTATGGAGGGTGTTAACAGGCAAATACAGCTTTTAATAGAAGTATAAACATCCTTTGAGAATGTTTTTTGTGGGGTGCAGGACCCCTTTTAGTAAACCTTTTATCAAATATGACTGCTCTTGAGTGTAGGTGTTGTGTTTGGTAGCTGAGGATGAGGAGAGTATAACAGTGTTTTATTAGCAGGTTCATGCAGCCATTACACAACAGCAGTAAGTCTTACTTTCACTTTCAAGTTGTACAGAAAGTCCTGTGTATGCACAGTGCCACCTGCAGGCCAGGTAGGATGGGGAACAAGCCTGGAGCATTGAGGACAATGTTGTCCCCATTAGTTCTCCACTAGGCCTGGCAGCAGATTTTCATTACTAGTTCTTGTGGATTTAAGTGGAGTTGTGTTTACAGACCTGTCCGTGTATATCATTTCCCCGCTGTACATCAGGCAGAAGGGGCCCCGCTACAAGGATACTGTGTAATTTGTCAGTGACAGCGCAGGACAAGCTATCTTTATAAGTACAAAGCCTGACAGGCACAACATATATGTCTGCGCTGAGATATAGGCTCTCTGTCATCCCCCGGCTTTGAGATTTGAGATGTTTATCGGCCGCCGTCTACCTGTGTCATATACACATTTCTGAGAAGCTTTATACACAATCCCCCCTCCCTCCCTCTTTTATTTCCCATTCCCAAACTTTGGGATTATATATCAGGCCTCTGGTTGGTGTAGTACTACGTCTACCTGCATTGCTCTGGCAGCCTGAGATATTTAAAGGCATAAAATCGGGGGGAAAACCTAATTTTCTGCACATTTGTTGTATGTTACATTTAGGGTTGCTACCTGGCCTGTATTTTTGATGGTTGTTCCCAATGTTATTAATAGGAAAAAAAAGATAAATATATAGGAAGGCTGGTATTTTTTTTCAAGAAAAGGTGGCAACCCTAGTTACATTATTTAGTTGCTATTAAAAGCAGTCTTTGTTTAAAGGAGAACTAAAGCCTCACTAAAGAAGTAGCTGGAAATGTTGTACATGACGGTTTGGGCTACTGTACTAGCCCAAGGCAACACAAATAGTCCCAATTATACTGTACTTACTTTATCAGCCCAAATGTATAAATGGGTGCGCGTCATCAAGCCTGTTCACAAAGGCTTCACCATAGTAGATACATTTCTTTCATCGACAGCACTCCTGGTAAAATAAACCCGTCTTTAATTCTTACATCACAGGACTGAAATTGCAATTTTTACTGCTGTCCTGTGATGTAAGAATTAAAGACTGTTTTATTTAACCTGGAGTGCTGTCGATGATGATAGTGTCATAGAAATATAGTCACAATATAAGGCTGATTAGTCATTAATACAGATAATTAGAAACATCACAATTTAATAATCAGCAAACCTGTAGCATCAGCTTATATTACAGCCAGGGAAGCTCATTTTCTGCTGCTGCTGCTGGATAATTAGTGACGACCCCTAAGCTTAGCTTCTCAACAGCTGCTCAGAGCCCACTGAGCATGTGAGTGTCACAGACACTTTCCAAGATGGTGACCCCCTGTGACAAGTTTCAAGTCCTGGATCATTGCTGCTATTGACAAGCTGAAACTTTAGCCTCGTGCAATAAGTTCCATATATAAAATATGGCATTTTCAGCCACATTCATTTTTACAGTTTAGTTCTCCTTTAAACCTTTTCTGTTTTCTGTTTATGGTTTTGTAGCAGAAGTCAGTTCTACTCCAGGTACAGCTACTGGAATCAGAACCATCAGTGCAGAGAACCTGCTACAAGGAAGGTAAATTCTCAGTATAAACTTGATGATTTTGTTAGAGAGAACATATTCTTGGACTCGACGTGAAATGAATAAGGCTTGGTGAGTGGAGCAAGGCAGCAGCAGGCCTGGAGATGTATGATGAGCTGGAGAAGGTAATGACACTTTCCAGTTGACCTGTCAGGCTCAGTATCGACTGCCGTGTGTAGATCTCAAGATCCATCAGGTCAGCTCTTTAATATGAACAGCTTGGAGGACAGCGAGTACGGATATAGTGCGGGGAATGGGATTGGCATCTCCATCTGCAGAACATTGAGGACTAGATGGCTGATTTATAAACATAGGGGCTACAGTGCGACCAATGAGAAATGAGTTTTGGATAGAGAGGGAATGAAAGCAAAATCTGATTGGTGTAAACACTATGGGGGAATAACCAGCATTAAGGTTTGCACCAGGCTATTAGCCAATTACATTTTTGCTATCAATTGAGTGACCACTTTCTGCTGATTTGTTGCTGTGGGCTACTACACCTTCGAACCCTTAGGGGGTTATTTATTAAAATCCGAATGCTAAAAATCCATTAAAAAAAATCTTGTTTTTTTTTTTACTATAAAATTTGAATGTTTAGTGGACATTTTTTTTTGGGGGGGGGGGATTTATTATACCCAGAGGATGAAAAAAATTCCAAATCCGAAAATCCAGCATCTCAGACCTGCCAAGGCTGTATATAAGTCAATGAGAGCAGTCCCGAAGATATCTTGATCTGAGCTGGGTTTCATGCAATAATCTGAAGATTTTGTGGTTTTCAGGCAAAAATTCTGAATAAATCAGAGTTTTCGGGTGTAAAATTTGAAAATTTTTGTACAGTTAATTTTTTTGTGTTTTTCCTGCACAGGAAATTTTCAGGAATATGTATTGATAAGAAAGGGGGGGAAACCCGTGTGGCTTTGATCAGATAATTTTTTTTAGCAAATAATGAGATACATTTTGGGCCTCGTAGTGTTTCCTTAAAGGGATTCTGTCTGATTCTGATTTTTATGATGCATTTTTTATTTCTAAATTCCTGAACCAGCAAGTGGCCCCCAGGCCGACGAATTTTCAGAGGGGGGGGGACAGCAATCCTAATGCGGAGAGCACAATATCGCTCTCTCGCACTAGTGTAGCCGAATTTTCGGTTTAAGAACTGGAAATTCAGCTCTTTAAGTCATCAGGAGCGGCTTTTTGCTGCCCCTGGAGACTTAGCCGGCGCTGCGGAGCGCCACTGCTTAGATCTACCAGTCAGCTGTTATCTTGTCTTAGGGAGCTGTTATCTGGTTACCTTCCCATTGTTCTGTTGTTAGGCTACTGGAGGGGAGGGAGGGGGATGATATCACTACAACTTGCAGTACAGCAGTAAAGAGTGACTGAAGTTTATCAGAGCACAAGTCACATGACTGTAGGTAGCTGGGAAACTGACAATATGTCTAGCCCCATGTCAGATTTCAAAATGAAATATAAAAAAATCTGTTTGCTCTTTTGAGAAATGAATTTCAGTGCATAATTCTGTAGGAACAGCACTATTAACTGATGTATTTTGAAAAAAAAAAATTTTTTATGCCGTGACAATATCCCTTTAAATATTATAAACCTGTCACCGATAAAGTCTTAGGAGGCCATTACATGTTTATTGCTTAATATTAAAGCTAAAATGCCCCTGTTATCACGTTGCTGCCCCGCGCTGCTGAGTGGAGTCGGTGTAACGGAACGCGAGTTTGCTTTATATTCTGCCGATGAAGCCAGACCTCTGTGTCAGGAGAGGCGAGTGTAATACACTACTTTGTTGTCTCCTTTGTATTTGTGAATCGAACACTTGCGTTCTGTTACGTTCCACTGCTTGCGCTCGGAGACCACATGCCTGCGCCGGAGAAGCTTTCATCTGCCAGTGTGGTTGGCGAGGATAAAAGCCGCGTTATTATTCAACTCAGAAACCTTCACTCGCTGCCATTTAACAAGATGATTTTCATATGCTCTGGGGCCTTGTGGGCTGGAGAAAGGCTTACAAGGTGTGTGGGCAGTGCTTGTCTACAGACGCTACAGACGTAGCAGGTGCCATTTTCCTTTAGTCTACAGATGTATTAGCCTCCGGGTCCCCCCTGGGTCTGTAGAACGTCTACAGACATTCTAGGTGTTGTTTTCCATTATCTGTAGACATCTGTAGGTCACCACTTCCTTTGTCCGTAGACATACAGGACACCATTTTTTTTTTGGTCTACTGAGATACTTTTCATTTGCCTGCAGAACTTACACCATGATATATCCCAAGCAGGCCAAAGCAAACAGTTCATGAAAGGCATAGAATATATTCTCAGGTCTTGGGAAGTGATAGTAATCTACAAGATACCTTAGCGAGAAAAATGGAGGGCGTTGAGCACTCCAGTAAATTCCACTTGAATAAGCTTCAGGATGTGTTGTAGGACCTTGTGGAGAATATTCTCCATTATTTTCTCTAAAGCAGAACCTTCCAAATGTTCCATTCAGTCGGCATTTTAAGCAAACTCAATGGTTACATAGATAAGAGGCCAAACGTCCATGAAGATCAATCCCTCAACCTCTATGGTGAATGAGGAGTGGTGCAATTATGTTGAAGTGATTCAGTGATGATGATGATGATGATGACAAAAGAAGTTTATGGAGCTCCTGAGCAGCTAGAAATCTTCTGGAGGGCCACATACAACCCTAGGCCCTCCAGCTGAACAGTCTTTCCTAAGGAGATGGTCTTCAAGATATCCTCCAAAGTTTATTTTGACTAGCATTTGCATGTATAACATATTGCACCCCATCGCTCCAGGGTACCACTCCAAGAGAGGAAAGGGTGGTGAGATTGGTTATCACAGCTGCCTTTGGTGGGGGTTAATCCTAAAGTCTGTTACTGAACAGCAGTTCCCATCATCCCACAAAAGACATAGAGCTTCTAAAACATGAGATAAGCTATGACCCCACCACTGCTACAATATATTTATTAAGGGACACCGGTGTAGAAAGGTCTCCAGGTCTGATGAAGACTATTACAAGACATCGGCAGACAATATGGCCTAACACGGTGCACATACCGACTCATGATGATTCCACATCTGGCTCGAGTCTTATCAAACGCTTCTATTCCCGTGAGGTTTTATTTGCAATCAAAGCGGATTTTATTAGAGAATGTTGTTTCCAAAGAACAGAGTCGGTTATGGGAGTATAAAATCTTTAGTAGCCTAATTAGTGCGGCTGAGCAAAGCCACCGAATAACCAGAAACTTAAATATAGAAAGAGAAAAAAAAAATGATACTTGAGTTTCCGGCCTCAGAAGCCGCATTTGTATCCCCTTGTCCATATATGTCACCGTATTTGCTTTGATCATTCCACCGTTGTACAATTTGTGGTGCGAATAGTGGATCGATATCCGCATTCCTGAATGGTAGTGTTATGTGCTGCAGCTTGACAGAAAATGGAATTGCACATTTTATGTTTTTAGTACGTTCTGCTGGCCCAGAGAGGCTTTAATACGAGGATATATATATATATACATGCTGCGTTCTTGGCAATTCATCAGGCAGGTAAGGGATGCCATCATGGAGTGCTCTCTACAGACTGACTTGTGTTTGGAATTGCAGAATGGTGCTGACTAGTGATGGGCGAATCTCACCCGTTTCGCTTTGCCGAAAAATTCTCGAATTTCCAGTGAAATTCGCGAATTGGCGAAAAAATTAGCGAAACGAGTCGCACGTCGTTTTTGACGCGCGTCACGTCGTTTCCGTCGCGTCAACAATGACGCGCGACTCGTTTTTTTTGGCGAATTTTTGTTGGCTAATTTTTGCTGCCGTTTCGCGAATTTATTCGCCAGCGGCGAATCGCGGAAATTCGCCGCGAATTCGCCCCTGGCGAATAAATTCGCCCATCACTAGTGCTGACATGTTCGAGTGCTATAGGTTGGGCCAGTGATCCCCAACCAGTAGCTCAGGAGTAACATGTTGCTCTCCAAGCCCTTGGATGTTGCTCCCAGTGGCCTCAAAGCCGGTGATTATTTTTGAAATCCAGTTTATTTGTATAATAACCAGGTGCACTGCCAAACAGAGGGGAAAATTCACTAAAGCGCGAAAATGCACCAAAGGTTGGTGAACGGTAGCGAAGTTGTGCTACCGTTACTTCGCCAGGCAAAGCTCATTTACACTAGCGATGCCTAATTTGCATACGGCGCAAAGTTAAACGTATAATAGAAGTATATGTTCCAGCCACTACATTCCACTACACAAGCCCAGGAAACCTTTAATAAATAAAATAAAGTTGTCCTATTGCCCTACATGTGCCCCCTGTATAGTTGTGTTGCCATATGTTAGGAAATGTAGGGGGGAAGGAGGGTAACCCCCCAAAACAATTTTTGGCTATTTTTCAGACTATCACCCTACAAAAGGTAAAAGACACCAGCGTTTTTTGGGACTTAGAATTTTTTTTTTTTTTAAATTTAAAATTCCTATCTATTGTATTGAACTTCGCCAGGTCTGACCTGACGAAGTAATGTCTAGCGCAAGAGCTAACATTCAGTAATATGTTTATCTTAGTAAATTACCGTAGTTACGTCCCTTCGTCAGTGCACAACTTCGCCTGGCGTAAGGGTACAACGTTGCGCAAGTCTATCTACTTCGCTAGCGAATTTTCGCCAGGGACACTGTTAGTATATTGGCGAAGTTACGAATGGACGTCACGCTGGCGAATTAGCGCTAGCGTTAGACGCTTCGCGCTTTAGTGAATTTACACTAGAGTCTCAATGTAGGTACTTATTTGGCACCCCAAGAACATTTTCCATGCTTGTGTTGCTCTCCAACTATTTTTACTACTGAATGTTGGTCACTGGTTCAAAAGATTGGGGGTCCCTGGGTTAGATGTTACTGGACCCCACAGTAAATTAATTTTAGGGCCCCCAACATATTGCTCATTAATGAGGGCCCCCAATACCTCCTGCCCCCCCTGCAGCTGCAGGGTCTGCTTCCACTGTAGTTATTCCCCTGTCTGAGGGGGGTGGCTACTCTGTCTGCAGCCAGCCTCTAGTGCTGAGAGTTCAGTTATTGTCTCCACCGGTGGTGCATCTGGCACATCTGAAGGGGTTGGGGGCTGGAACTAGGCGCAGTATCAGACAGTCAGCACTTTATCCATGCATCTGTCTATCCATGCAGCACTTTTTAGCCCTGTTGCCACTAAGGTATTAAATACATAGACCCTATAAGGGCCACTATCATAATGCCTGCTCAGGTTTCCCATCTCTTGCACCTTAAAGGGCAAGGAAAGGCAAAGAAATAAAATCCCACTTTCTTTAATGAAAAATAAATCTACCTCCAATATACTGTAATTAAAAAATGTGTACTGTTTTTATAAGAAACCTGACTGTATGCAGTGAAATTCTCCCTTCATTTAGTGCTGTGGATAGGAATTGTCACACAGTGCCTAATGTCTGGCAGGGAAACAATCATACTTATGAACAGCAGGGGGAGCCCCTGCCTTACTTACCAGCCATGCAGAACTCAAGCATCTTTGTTTTTTGATCTTTTATAACGATCCCTAAGCAGCCCAGATCACACTGAGCATGTGCACAGTCTTGGTCTTGCAAAGATGTATAACAAAGTTACAAGATGACAGCCCCCTGTGGCCAACTTTGAAAGCATAAATCATTTGTTTGATTAGGCTTGTGGTGCAGTAAGTTCATATTTATGTTTAGTATATAAATACAGTATTTCTAGCCTTATTCTATTTTACACTTTCCTTGCCCTTTAACAAGAGGAGTAGCAGATGACCTGGGTAAGGTGGCTGACATCTTCCCCTCCGCAATTCAGTTAGCAAAATCCTACAATTCATTTGAAGTCTCAACAGGAGCGGTTTTACTTGGGAATGCTGGGACATGTAGTCCAGGGGCGTAACCACAGAGGAAGCAGACCCTGCGGCTGCAGGGGGGCCCAAGAGGTATAGGGGCCCCATGATGCCCTAAATGAACAACATATTGCAACATATACTAGTAAAATGGATAACCTCTGGAAATATTGGGGCCCCTAAAAATTAATTTGCTGTGGGGCCCAGTAACATCTAGTTACGCCACTGATGTAGTCTCTGCTGTGCTGTAGATTAGCCGTACCTGGACTACCTTAATTTATTGGCTCCTATCTTGTAGGTACATGAGTGAGGAAGGCACTCAGGCAGAACTCCATTACAGCCAGGGAGGGTGGGTGAGAGGGAAGTGTTGGGTGGATGGGTGGGGGGGGGCCTCAGTTTTGCAGCTGGGCGACTGCTGTGAATATTTATCGCTCTCTCTCAGCCATTATGAATGAATGCCCTCCCTATACAGAGAGTTACCACTGGCAGCGTATGGCACACACACTCTCCTTATCTCCCACTAACCAGATGCTGTGGTGGGGCAGATGCCATCTTTCCCTTCTCCTGAGATTCATTCTCAGCCTCCTGCATTTATTCCAAACCTGTTTAACCCCTGTCCTGCTGCTACAGGGGCTATTCTGCTGCCCAGAGTGGTCTTATAGGGGGTTTCACTGCAAGGCGGGGTCGAAAAGCTTAATAATGCATTGCAAATATGGGCAAGATGCCGCTCGGTAGGGTCACTTTATATTTCTGTGTTACCCAACTCCCAGCACTGACAGCTGAAGGCTATATTCGGTTTATCATCTCCATCATTTATTTAAAGAGTGCCCAAGAAGTTATACGTCGCTTTACAATAATATTATTGTAAACGAACAAACAAAATCGTGAGAACAATACGAGTGCTCATAGGGATGCCCAGCCTTTGCCTGCAAGGGATTCTGGGACTTGTAGTTAAAGGAACAATGACACCAAAACATTAAAATGTTTTACAGGAGAAGGAAAGTCTAGGAGCACCTGGGGGTGCCAAATGTTAGTGCTACTATCAGCCGAAAACTGTACGGGCCCAGGGTTATACAATACAATCACTTGGGGGTGCCTAACATTTGGCGCCCCCAAGTTATCCTAGCCTTTCCTTCCCCTTTAAAATAATGAAAATACAACGAATTGTTGTGCTGCACTGCTAAAACTGACGTGATTGCTACGATACATGTGATACATGATTGCTAGGATACACAGTAGATAACAGATAAGTACTACTATAGTTTATATAAACAAGCTGCTGTGTAGCCATGGGGGCAGCCATTCAAGCACAGGATACACAGTAGATAACAGATAACTACTACTATAGTTTATATAAACAAGCTGCTGTGTAGCCATGGGGGCAGTCATTCAAGCACAGGATACACAGTAGATAACAGATAAGTACTACTATAGTTTATATAAACAAGCTGCTGTGTAGCCATGGGGGCAGCCATTCAAGCACAGGATACACAGTAGATAACAGATAAGTACTACTATAGTTTATATAAACAAGCTGCTGTGTAGCCATGGGGGCAGCCATTCAAGCACAGGATACACAGTAGAGAACAGATAAGTACTACTATAGTTTATATATATAAGCTGCTGTGTAGCCATACCGCCTACCATCATCACATGGACCATTCCTCCATTACTCCATGGTCTTATCAAGGGTCTATCCATACAGCACTTTTTCAGTGTGCTCTGTTGCCTCTGGGGTATTTAATACAAAGACTCAAGGGGGTAAATTTATCAAAGAGTGAAGTTCCGCCACTAGAGTGAAATTCCGCCGCTCTCCGTTCATTTCTATAGGATATTGCAAGGCGTATTCATCAATGCGTGAAGTGAAACTTCACCCAGAGAACTGGCCTATTGAGTGCAGGAAAGGAAACGGTTATGCTGCGTCTTGTTGATGGCATAGCCTCAGATTGTGTTCCTGCTTATTCTTGTGGGGGGTAAGGGATCTCCAGGCACCATTAATCCTGATTTAAAAGGCAATAGCTACAAGTTTAATTCTAATGACACGCAAAACACATAAGACAATACCTGCACGGTGTACAGACAGAGAGGAATCTGTAGCCTGCAGATAAATGATGTGGCATGCTGTCATATCACAGAGGGTGTAACTCAGTCTAGGACAGTGGTCCTCAAACTTGGCCCTCCAGCTTTTAAGGAACTACAAGTCCCACAATGCATTTGCCTGACTGTGGCTGTCAGACTCCATCATTGCATTGTGGGACTTGTAGTTCCTTAACAGCTGGAGGGCCAAGTTTGAGGACCACTGGTCTAGGAGGTACTCCCTGTCTGCATTCCAAGAATCCAGGGCTGGAGGGTCTCTAACACCAATGCCTTTGCAGAGGAAACACGGACAAGCTGAAGGTCAGACAGATCCCCTTCTGCCTAGGAAGTAAACAAATGTGATTGAAAAAGTCTCCAGAATTGCATTTAAGCTGCAAAATGTAATAACACTGGGTTCATTTCAGCACCCTCCTGTTGTCTGCAAATGGTATGACCCATGAATGGTTTATGCATGTTAGAAGATACACGGGGGAGAAACCACATTAAAGGGAAACTGTCATGGGAAAACATGTTTTTTTTCAAAACGCATCAGTTAATAGTGCTGCTCCAGTAGAATTCTGCACTGAATCCATTTCTCAAAAGAGCAAACAGATTTTTTTATATTCAGTTTTGAAATCTGACATGGGGCTAGATATTTTGTCAATTTCCCAGCTGCCCCATGTCATGTGATTTGTGCCAGCACTTTAGGAGGGAACTGCTTTCTGGCAGGCTGTTGTTTTTCCTTCTCAATGTAACTGAATAGTACGCAGTGGGACATGGGTTTTACTATTGAGTGCTGTTCTTAGATCTACCAGGCAGCTGGTAGAGCTAAGAACCAGCTGCCTGGTAGATCTGCTTGAGCAGCACTATTAACTGATGTGTTTTCCCATGACAGTTTCCCTTTTAGGTAGCCATACACGGAAAGACCCACTCATTTGGCAATGCTGCCAAACGAGCGGATCTCTTCCCGATATGCCCACCTTGAGATGGACGATATTGTGGTGATCCGATCGGGGGCCCTAGGGAAATAGAGGCGAAATGGGCGGTCAGATCGCGGGACCGCATCAACGATCCAACAGGATTTTTAGTCCGCCAGATCGACATCTGCCCGACTTTCGGCCAGATATCGATCGGTAATGCCCGTCGGAAGGCCCCATACAGGGGCCAATAAGCTGCTGACTTTGTCTGTCGGCAGCTTTTATTGACCTGTGTACCTTTAGGGCTCTTCCAGACGAGGAGATTTGTTGCCTGCGACAAATCGCCGCGTTTTTGGGGCAACAAATCTCCCTGAATCTCTTCCCCCAGTCTTGCGCCCGCTAAAGTTAAAGTCGCCTGCGCCTATTCACACGCGGCGCAGCAAATGCATTTTCGAGTGATTTTCGAAAGCACCGCGTGTGAATATGCGCAGGCAACTTTAACTTTAGCGGGCGCAAGACTGGGGGAAGAGATTCAGGGAGATTTGTTGCCCCAAAAACGCGGCGATTTGTCACAGGCAACAAATCTCCTCGTCTGGAAGAGCCCTTAGATCTACTAGGCAGCTGTTATCTTGTGTTAGGGAGCTGTTATCTGGTTACCTTCCCATTGTTCTGTTGTTAGGCTGCTGGGTGGGGAAAAGGGAGGGGGTGATATCACTCCAACTAGCAGTACAGCAGTAAAGAGTAAAGTTTATAAGAGCACAAGTCACATGACTTGGGGCAGCTGGGAAACTGGCAATATGTCTAGCCCCATGTCAGATTTCAAAATGAAATATAAAAAAATATAAAAAAAAATCTGTTTGCTCTATTGAGAAATGGATTTCTGTACAGAATTCTGCTGGAGCAGCACTATTATTTTGAAAAAAACATTTTTCCCATGACAGTTTCCCTAATTCTACCTAGAATAAATACACTGCTAGAATAAATACACTGGGTTCCAGCAATTTCTGCCCAGGTCCGGTTATATAGTGTATACCTGACAACTGCAGACAAAGGCATTTAGATTGTGACAAGAGCTTGGCCACAGAGCAGACATTCCTTAACGCTGGGTGGACAGTAGAGTGGCAGGTGCTATAGCCCAAGGCTAAATACTCATACGTGACTCTTGTTCCTCTCACGCACCGCCTGGCCCCCTTGTCCGTTTGCATTAATAAAGGGTGACTCGGATCCTGAACTATATTTGTGCGTTGGCCCAACGATGGGGATTATGTATGCACATACAGGCAAGGGAATGACTGTTATTAACCCGCCTGCTGTACGTACGTGCGAATGGAGCCTAAGTGAAAATAAATTTAAATGAAAGAAATCCAAGCTTGAAATAAGGTGGATTTTCCTTCTAATCATAAATTCAATTAAATACTAGCAGAAACTGAATTAGCCCAGGGCAGAACAGACTTTGCAGGGCTGCGTTATTCACCTATGACCCATTAGATGTTCTATTTCACCCCCTGCCCCCGACGGAAGAGAAGAGTTGCAGTTCAGCAACTACTGATAGGCTGGCTAGGGTCCCAAACAAGTGGGTCGATCCTTGGTTTTACAATTTGCCAGATGTGTGGCTGAGGACCACAGATGAGATCATTACAGAGAGGAGCATGGGGACCAATGTGCCAATACCGTCCTCATCAGATGAAATATTCAAACCTGCCTAATAGACATGTGGCCACTTTTCTTGAGCACCTCATACAAGTTGGCAACTCAATCTGGAGCGTCCCAGTTGGCAACTTGTATCAGTTCATGTATGAACAACTTTACTGTCATCAACTTGTGCTAATGTCATATCAGCCTACTGTCTACTTCTTGGCTACTGTTGCTATATTATCCTACTGTCTACATTATTCCCTAATGTCACCATCTTGCTCTTCTATGACCATCCTGTCCTATAGTTGCCATCTTACTCTTCTATCACCA
>CM044444.1:96906121-96926918 GCA_024363595.1 Xenopus borealis
CCTATAGTTGCCATCTTGCTCTGCTATAGCCATCCTGTCCTATAGTTGCCATCTTGCTCTGCTATAGCTATCCTGTCCTATAGTTGCCATCTTGCTCTGCTATGACCATGCTTCCCTACTTTTGCCACCTTCCCCTATTATTGCCTTACTGTCTACTATTTGCCCTACTGTCTATATCATTCCTTAAAGGAGAACTTAAGCTTAACTCTCTACTGTCTACTATTTGCCCTACTGTCTATATCATTCCTTAAAGGAGAACTAAAGCTAAAGAAGTGTGTATAAATATTGTACATGATGTTTTGTGCTTGTGTACCAGCCCGCAGCAACCACAGCCCTTTAGCAGTAAAGATCTGTGTCTCCCCAGTAGATGCCCCAGTAGCTCCCCATCTTCTTTTCTACTGATTCACTGATTCACATGCTCTGTGCTGCTGTCACTTACTGAGCTTAGGGACCCACTCACAATATACACCTGATAGTGTCATAGAAATATAGTCACAATATAAGGCAGTCATTAATACAGATCATTTTTAACCATATTAATCTTTACGGTTTAGTTCTCCTTTAATGTCACCATCTTACTATTCTGTCTATATTCTGCCCTACCGTTGCCTGTCATTTTTTCCTACTGTCTAATTCTTGCCATGTTTGTCCTACTCTCTTCCTCTTGTCCTTCTGTTGCCAAATTGCCCTACTCTTCTGCCCTTTCTTCATAGCCACCATCCTCCCTTTTGTTGCCCTCTTGCCCTACTTTCATCCTGTTGCCCTACTGCAGCAGTAACAGTGATTAGGGCATGGCTGAGGCAAGCAGTATGGCACCTCCTCATCTGCATTGCAATGCAAATAGCTTTTGAAGGAACATTCTAAGCGCACAATAATCTGTGCCCTTATATTTCTGCTGCCCGCTCGAGGGAAAGAAATGAGAGATCAACATTGATTAATGATAGGATATATTTCCCTGCTAAAGACAAGTTTCAGAGCGATAGTCTCAGGCTCCTAAGGAGAAGTTAGACGGCGTTTCATCAGAATGCGAAGAATATCCCTAATTATACAGCGTGCCCTAAATAAACAGGCATTCTGTGCGCTGTCTGTTACAGCCCAGAAAACATCTTACTTTTTAGCGAGTAATTGAAACTTCAGTGCGAGTATCTGTGCATATTAATTATGCCCTGCCCTTTCCTATTACAAGCGGCTTAACATGCAGCATTTCCACTCCCCAAAATCAGATTATTTTATTTGCAGCCAGGATTATGGAAACATAGTTAAATCAATTTACTTGTGAGCGGCGGGCGAACCTGTTCCCAAAGTGGCACAATACACCAGGGGTGGCTAATTTGTAAGGTTGCCAAACTTCAGCTCCCAGCATCCTCTTGGGAACAGACAGTTGTCACTGATCACATACAAGTCACATATGGCCCATCAATCACATGGACATATTAAATAAACAAGGAAATACGTGGTCATATAAAACCCCTATGCTGCATGGCTGAAAGTGAGTGATAAGTTTTGTTGAAAGGCCACAAAAGCTGAAACTTTAGCCTTGTCCAATAAGTTCACTATATAAAATATGGCATTTTTAAACATATTCATTTTTAGGGTTTAGTTCTCCTTTAATTTCAAATGCGGAATGTGGATTTAATATGAGATTCGGTTATCAAAGTTAAATATGATTAAAAGTGGAAATATCAACATTAAGGGGCAGATTTACTAAAATTCACATGTATTCACATGAAGGATTCGAATATTCCATCGAATTTTCAAAAAGATTCGAATTTCGAATATGCAAATTCGGCAAATTCGACCATAGAAAAGTAGAATTCGAATTTTCGAATTATTCGAATATTCGAATTAACTTCTATTCGAAAATTCGATTATTCGATGGTCGAATACCTTCCCAATTCGACCCCCTAGTTCGCCAGATTAAACCTACCGAAATGGGGATCACTCCCTAAGATCGAATAGGAAAAATTCGATCGATCGTTTAAAAATCGTTCGAAAATTTGTTTCGAATCGAATTCGACCGAATTCGATCGAATTTCCCTATTCGATCATTCGATCGAATTGCGCTTAAAAAATTAGAATTTAAATTTTTTTAATTCCCCACTTCCCCCGTCGCATTTCGAATTTTTTTGCCATTCGAAATTCGACCCTTAGTAAATCTGCCCCTAAGTATATACAAAATAATCCGGGCTCAGATTTCCTTGATTCTTAACCTTAATGGATTATAGACTAGGGATGGCCGTAAAATGAAAGATTTGCGTAACGTCAAAAAATTTGCGAACCGCATTGAAGTCAATTGGTGTCAAAGCGACAATTATATGCACTACTCTTTTGTTCAACTGCATTAAAGTCAATGGGCATCCGAATGATTTTGATATGCAACAATTTTGACGCAAGGCAATTTTTTTGTCGCAGAAATTCGCCGCAAATCCATGCCTGGCGAATATTGGAGAGAGCTAGAAATGGACTGGAAGCTCATTGGCCAAAACGATCCTTGTTATTGCGGGCCCTCTGCTTATTAGGGCTGTCCAATACGTAGGTGATACACCATGGGGCAGATTTACTAAGGGTCGAAGATGAATTTTTGAAGTTCAAAAAGTATTTTTTGGATACTTCGACCATGGAATTGGCCAAAATTAGTTTCCAATTGAAAATACTTTGAAATTTCGAATATTAAGCCATATTAAACCTGACGAATTGCTATTTTAGCCTATGGGGAGTGTTTTCACTTCAAAGTCAAAAATCATAGGAATTGTATGATTCAAAGTACGATGCTTAAAATCCTCCGACTTTGAATGTCAGAGGATTCTATTCGGGGGTAAAATTTTGAAGTTTTTTTGCACTTCGAAATTCGACCCTTAGTAAATCCGCCCCTATTTGTGCTGTTTTAATGTGGATTAATAAAAGTCATTGTTTTTAAACAATTAATCTATTTTGCGGAACTCAATTCTTCTGTCCAATGTGCAGCCCTACAACTCCCAGCGTCTGTGGGGGCACAGGTTGTCCCCTCCCCAATTTCTCCCAATGGGAAGGCATTTGATTACGCGTACCTCCCCAACATTTCGGAAATAAAAAGAGGGACAGAAAAGTTGCCGCACTTAGTGTGGCCACACCCCCTAATTACCATATTCATTTTACAAAATGTGGCAGGTTATGAAAGTTTGAAAATATTTCTGTTTTTCTTTCGAGTTATTACAGTTTTGCTAATGAAGGTGAATTGCCCTTTAGGGTTAGTCCACCCCAGGCGATTCTGGGAGATTAGTCGCCTATTACTGGGTGACTAATCTCCCTGCATCGCTTACCCCTGTCTTGCGCTGGCTGAAATGAAAAGTCGCCTGCGGTAATTCACACACGGCGGCGCGCTTTCCGGAATCACTCAAAGTCGCCTGCCGAGGATTTCGGAAAGTGCACTGCCGCGTGAGTATAACATTTCCCAAGAGACCTGTTATCTTATATTGTTACAATTGCTTTTTTGCTTATCTAGAAATTGTTACAAAAGTATCTTATCTGCTGCTGTGGCTGTTCTGGGCTCTCTGCCAAAAGCCATTAAAGTTAGAAACGTCTTTTTCTGGCGGTTCAGTACAAAGAACAACTGGACTTTCCAGTACAAATGAGGGACTGCGGGTTGAGCTGTCAAAAGAGGGACTGTCCCTCTAAAAACGGGACAGTTGGGAGGTATGGATTATGTATAGGTGGGCTGGTGAGGGTAACGGTGGCATATGGCTTGTGCTTGGCACTGATTACTGGAGACTGTATAAAGGCACGGCATACGGAATTCATTAGAAGCTTCAGTACAGTTATTCTTCAGCAGAATACAAAGTGCCGCTAATTAGAGCAATGTTCAGTATTGTGGGGCAAGCACAGCTGTCTAGAGTCTGCATAAGGGTGTGCTTGAAAACTACAAATCCCAGAATGCTTTGTGTGTGGGCAGGTGGTTGTGATATAAATTGCACCGTCTGCAGATTTCATGTCCCTGGTGTAAATGGCGAGAAGTGAAAAATAAGTATAAACGTGTGCAAGGTCACTAAAGGGAAAGTCTTTGTTCCTGGTGTAATGCAAAAGACCCCCAGCCGTCCCTTGAGAGTAGTGGGGCAGACATTTAATCACAAGACAAAGCCGGGGGTCTTTATGATTAAGAGCTGTCTCTGGAAGGGGTTATGGCTGTGCATAAATGGAAGAAATGAGTAGATCAGTGTTTATCTGCTGGACGTATTCTGGTTTATTGATCCAGGGAGGGATCCAATTGGCATCCTGGTATCATTAACAAACTCATTTCATTTGTTTCCCCTCTTGTGGCTGAATCGGCTAATGCCTCACTTTTGTTTCCCTCCCTCTAGATCTATACGGATATTAATGGGGTCCTTAGAAGGTTGAACCTGATGAATGTAGGGCTGTATATCAGCCTTAACTTTTATGTCATATTATGTAACAAGAACATCTGTCCCTTTAGTTTCTCCTGAGTTTCCTCGTGAGGCGACTTCGGAAAACTAATTAGATTCTAGCCGAGTAGCCCAAAGCAGAGGTGATTAGTCGCCAGGCGAATCTCCCCGAATGTTCACGTGTGTCACTGCATCAGAAGTCAGCTGTCCTTGCTTCTTCCTAGGCCTTTAGCTGCTTCTGCTACAAGGTCAGAATAACCAGGCCAGAGAATAGAAAGGGAGAGGCAGATACTGTAGCTTTAAAGGGTTGATTCACCTTTAGGTTAACTAAATGGTTAACATTATGGGATGCACTGAATCCGGGATTCGGCCTTTTTCAGCTGGAATCGGATTTGTCCGAAGCCTTCTGCCTGGCCGAACCGAATCCGAATCCTAATTTGCATATGCAAATTAGATCCGGGGAGGGAAATCATGTGACTTTTTGGCACAAAACAAGGAAGTAAAAAATGTTTCCCCTTCCCACCCATAATTTGCATATGCAAATTAGGGTTTGGATTCAATTTGGTATTCGGCCAAATCTTTCGGGAATAATTATTGGGTTCGGACGAATCCAAAATAGTGGATTTGGTGCATCCCTAGTTAACATACTACAAAACGCATCAGTTAATAGTGCTGCTCCAGCAGAATTCTGAACTGAAATCCATTTCTCAAAAGAGCAAAAAGATTTTTTTATATTTCATTTTTGAAATCTGACATGGGGCTAGCCATTTTGTCAATTTCCCAGCTGCCCCAGTCATGTGACTTGTGCCAGCTCTTATATATATAAATATGGTATAACCTCGTACAAACGCTGTGGAATATGTCGGCGCTATATGAATAAAGTATTGTCTTGAAAGCAGGGCTATAGAATGTGTAGGTTGAGGAATGGAGCTGACCGGGCAGCCAGGTTTAATGGAGTGTAGCGGCACCCACAGTAAATGAGCAGTTGACTTGTTTATTCTGAACTGCCAGCTGAGTGATATTATTAAGATAAACTGTGTTTGCTTTCTTTCTGCCTTCCCTGGGTCACGTCACATCCATGCAGTTTTAATGCCTTGCTATAGAAACGCTGGGTTTGTACTAGAGATTTGTGCGCTGCTCCTCAGTGGTGGTACAGGGATCCTATCATGGGAAAAAAATGTTTTTTCAAAACGCATCAGTAAATAGTGCTGCTCCAGCAGAATTCTGGACTGAAATCTGTTTCTCAAAAGAGCAAACAGATTTTTTTTACATTCAATTTTGAAATATGACTAGACATATTGTCAGTTTCCCAGCTGCCCCCAGTCATGTGATTTGTGCTCTGATAAACTTCAGTCACTCTTTACTGCTGTACAGCAAGTTGGAGTGATATCACCCCCTCCCTTCCCTCCAACAGAACAATGGGAAGGTAACCAGATAGCAGCTCCCTAACACAAGATAACAGCTGCCTGGTAGATCTAAGAACAACACTCAATAGTAAAATCCAGGTCCCACTGAGACACATTCAGTTACATTGATTAGGAGAAACAACAGCCTGCCAGAAAGCAGTTCCATCCTAAAGTGCTGGCTCTTTCTGAAAGCACATGACCAGGCAAAATGACCTGAGATGCACCTACACACCAATATTACAACTAAAAAATACACTTTCTGGTTCAGGAATGTAATTTTATATTGTAGAGTCAATTATTTGCAGTGTAAACAGTGTCGTTTAGAAATAAAAAGTACGCCATAAAAATCATGACAGAATCCCTTTAAACTACAACTCCCAGCATCCCTTGACTTGATTCTGAAGGGTCTTAGGTTGAATACCATGCCTCCCAACTGTCTCTTTTTCAGAGGGACAGTCCCTCTTTTGACAGCTCAACCCGCAGTCCCTCATTTGTACTGGAAAGTCGCTATTTTCTCTACCATGAACAGCCAGAAAAAGAAACAAAGTTTCTAACTTAATTGACTTTTGGCAGAGAGCCCAGAACAACAGAACAGGTGCAAATAAGATGCTTTGTAACAATTTTGAGAAAATAAGTAATTATAACAATTTACATAAGGAGAAATATTTTCAAACTTTCATAACCAGCGAGAGGTTAACTTGTCAGCATAAAAGCCCAGATTGAAGACTCATCCTCTTTGCCGATGTTGGGACCTCTGGGGGGGGGTCGGTAATGAAAAATATGTCATTTCTCTGGGAGCAGCGCGTCCAAACAAACGCTAATTATGTTTATCTCTCTGACTAATGATGGCATCATAATTGCTTTGCCAGCCAATGGCAGACATTGGAGCCCTGACAAACAGTCACCTAGGAACGTTTGATAAAGGAATGAAATACTAAAGAGTTTGAGCAGAAATGAACGCTGTGTTTGGCAGGGGGTGCATGGAGCAGTGGGGGGCAGCACTGTATGAGTAGAGCCAACCTGGAGTTATTATCTCAGGTGGGTCCTTTTTAATATTTCAGTGGAACAGCTGCTCATGGAGAGAGTTGGGCAATGCAATTGGCTTATTGTAGATGATTAATATTCCTTATAGGGAACTCGCATCTGTCCAACTCTTACAAAGGAATTCTATAATTATTTCTTGCTGCTATTGCTGGTCTTCAGGGGCCCAAATAATAAGATGATCAGGACCCCCCTCCAACTGGAGCAGTGGGCCTTTATCTGTGGTACTACTAGGACCCAGTCGCTGTCCAGGGTTCATCTAGCCAGTACCATGGGATCTCCAGGTGGTCCTAGGTTCTAGCAGGCTCCAGATTATTTAATCTGTCTACCTATATAAATTCCATTTCTCAATATGTACTGTTTATCTAATTGCTGTAAGAGCAGGGTCCGGGTTCTAGGTTCTCTGCTGTCAAGGCCCAGGGAAAGGTTTGCTTGTTAGCCAATACCATTGGATCTCCAGGTGGTCCCCAGTTCTAGCAGGCTCCATATTATTTCTGCTGTGGATTTATACAAATTCTATACCATTTTGCAATATGAACTGTTTATATAATTTCTAGAAGAGCAGGGTCAGGGTTCTAGGTTCTCTGCTGTCCAGGCCCAGGGAAAGGTTTGCTTGCTAGCCAATACCATTGGATCTCCAGGTGGTCCCCAGTTCTAGCAGGCTCCAGATTATTTCATCTGTCTACCTATATACATTCTTTACCATTTCTCAATATGTACTGTTTATCTAATTGCTGTAAAAGCAGGGTCCGGGTTCTAGGTTCTCTGCTGTCAAGGCCCAGGGAAAGGTTTACTTGTTAGCCAATACCATTGGATCTTGAGGTGGTCCCCAGTTCTAGCAGGCTCCATATTATTTCTGCTGTGGATTTATACAAATTCTATACCATTTTGCAATATGAACAGTTTATCTAATTTCTAGAAGAGCAGGGTCAGGGTTCTAGGTTCTCTGCTGCCCAGGCCCAGGGAAAGGTTTGCTTGCTAGCCAATACCATTGGATCTCCAGGTGGTCCCTAGTTCTAGCAGGCTCCAGATTATTTCATCTGTCTACCTATATAAATTCTATACCATTTCTCAATATGTACTGTTTATCTAATTGCTGTAAAAGTAGGGTCCGGGTTCTAGGTTCTCTGCTGTCAAGGCCCAGGGAAAGGTTTGCTTGCTAGCCAATACCATTGGATCTTGAGGTGGTCCCCAGTTCTAGCAGGCTCCAGATTATTTCATCTGTCTACCTATATAAATTGTATACCATTTCTCAATATGTACTGTTTATCTAATTGCTGTAAAAGCAGGGTCCGGGTTCTAGGTTCTCTGCTGTCCAGGCCCAGGGAAAGGTTTGCTTGCTAGCCAGTACCATTGGATCTCCAGGTGGTCCCCAGTTCTAGCAGGCTCCAGATTATTTCATCTGTCTACCTATATAAATTCTATACCATTTCTCAATATGTACTGTTTATCTAATTGCTGTAAGAGCAGGGTCCGGGTTCTAGGTTCTCTGCTGTCAAGGTCCAGGTAAAGGTTTACTTGTTAGCCAATTCCATTGGATCTTGAGGTGGTCCTAGGTTCTAGCAGGCTCACAATTATTTCAGATGTGGGCCTATATAAATAGCATACCATTTGGCAATATGTATATTTAATTGCTGTAATAGCAGGACAAGGTTTCCATGTTCTCTGCTATCCAGGCCCAAGGAAAAGTTTGTCTAGATTATTATTGGATCTCCAGGTGGTCCTCGGTTCTATCAGGCTCCAGATTATTTTAGATGTGGGCCTATATAAATAGCATACCATTTGGCAATATGTATATTTCATTGCTGTAAGAGCAGGGTCAGCTTTCCAGATTCTCTGCTGTCCAGGCCCAGGGAAAGGTTTGCTTGCTAACTAATACCATTAGATCTCCAGGTGGTCCTAGGTTCTAGCAGGCTTCAGATTATTTCAACTGTGGACCTAAAGAAATAGCATACCATTTGATTATGTTTATTTAATTGCTGTAAGAGCAGGTCGAGGCTTCCAGGTTCCCTGATGGACTCTAGAAGACCCAGTCCAATGTGGACCTCAGACCAAACATTCTGCTTTACATCCAACCAGGTCAGATTCCCACGATCGTCACCCTGATGTACAAGAAAAGACAATTGAGTAAGATTGTGCCCTTGATACCTGAGTTAACGCTGTCTCTTATGCTTTGGTTGCCATGGCATGCTGGGAAATGTAGTTCTGCCATGTTTGAAGATACCCAGAGAAAGCAATTCCTTCTTTTTTTCAAAAAGGAAGGAGAAGGACCGCCCGTCCCATTGATCTTCATTAGCTTTTTGTTTGCTGCACTTATTTTTGCACTTGGTAATGACACCTATTGCTTCCGACTTAATAAAGGAAAGATGTACTGTATGCCCTGGAAGCTTCGCTACAGTAATTGACTGTTAGTCCAACAGGATAAAAAGAAACTCTTGCTAATTAGTACAACACTCATTTATTCAATACTATAGGCCAGACGGCTAAATAGAGTCTTGATATCAGCTTTTAGATTTGTGGTCCTGCAGTGGACTCATTTGCTCTATTTTGGGCTCGGTGCCTCTGGGTTCTGCCCCCCCACCCAAGCTTCTGGGGTGTAATAATGGGTAGAGATGCCAATGCATGTGTAGTAAGCATTTGTTTAAACTATGCTAACTAAATGTGATTTGTAAGGATCTGGGGTCTGTATTTTGTACACCCCCTGATCTTCCTACAAGCTGGAATACCCACCTTTCTGCATTAGCTGCTCCCTCTCCCACCCTGACAGTGTGAAATATATGGAGAATTTAACTCACTTTATATGCAAAGTATATGCATCTTTCTAAAGATGTGGAATTAGCAGGCATTGCACAGTCAGCATTTTGTAGTCCCCATGCATTTAGCTTCGTGCAATTCCCTAGTTTATTTTATTTATTTATTTTTTTTGCTTTATATACTCTCTAGCTAATTGGCCGCTTCTGCTGTGGCTTGGTCTCATATTCCTTCAATTGCCTCTGCAGCACCAGAAACCAGAGCTGTCCTGGGTAGAGTGACAAGCTCAATAATTCACAATATAATCAGTTCTACAATGTGTGTGGGGCTAATACACTTCTGGAAATGGTATGGAATGGAGAGATGGTGCAGTGGGATGATAGTCTTTGGGAAGGGAGAATGACTGTGGGATAGCAGGTATAGTAGGGAGAGATGGTGCCTATAGTAACAGTGGATAATAGTCTCTGGGAAGGGAGTGTGACTGTGGGATAGCAGGTATAGTAGGGAGAGATGGTCCCTATAGTAACAGTGGATAATAGTCTCTGGGAAGGGAGTGTGACTGTGGGATAGCAGGTATAGTAGGGAGAGATGGTGCCTATAGTAACAGTGGATAATAGTCTCTGGGAAGGGAGTGTGACTGTGGGATAGCAGGTATAGTAGGGAGAGATGGTGCCTATAGTAACAGTGGATAATAGTCTCTGGGAAGGGAGTGTGACTGTGGGATAGCAGGTATAGTAGGGAGAGATGGTGCCTATAGTAACAGTGGATAATAGTCTCTGGGAAGGGAGTGTGACTGTGGGATAGCAGGTATAGTAGGGAGAGATGGTGCCTATAGTAACAGTGGATAATAATCTCTGGGAAGGGAGTGTGACTGTGGGATAGCAGGTATAGTAGGGAGAGATGGTGCCTATAGTAACAGTGGATAATAGTATCTGGGAAGGGAGTGTGACTGTGGGATAGCAGGTATAGTAGGGAGAGATGATGTCTATAGTAGCAGTGGATAATAGTCTCTGGGAAGGGAGTGTGACTGTGGGATAGCAGGTATAGTAGGGAGAGATAGTGCCTATAGTGTTATTGTTCCCCACTCTGTGTGTGCAATAACAAATCAATTATTTGTAGAAATAGAACTACATAATGTAAGGTCACACATAACCTTATGTCCTATTAATTATACATCATGCTATGATAGCTTTTAACAGATATTATAACTAACACCCCAGCAGCATAAAGAAATAATTACCCTGAAATAGAGTCCTGCAGCGGGTCGGGTACCCGCGGGTTACCCGCAAAATCCCGCGGTACCCTGCGGACTGCTCGTAGAATTTCTGGGTGCGGGTATAGAAGCGGGCCAGTGATTCTGCAGGTTGGCGGGTTGAGGGTCGGGTCGCGGATCCTCGCTATAGCGATTTGTACTCCTTTTTCTGAGCATTTCTAATAATGATGATGTCACTTCCGGTTTACAATGACAGCACTTCCTGTTTTACTCCTTTTTTCCCTGATAGTGGCTATTTCCGATGATGTCACTTCCGGTTTACCCGCGCAGGACTCTACCCTGAAACATACAATACACGTGGCTTCTTCCACATAAAGTATTTATAGCCGCTGGATGTTTGATGTATCATTTAGAAGGTGATTTCAGCACAAAGGCTAGCAATTACGAGCTCCTTGGTTATAAAGAGCTGGACTGGCAGATTTTCATTCACATCATGCACTTGAAATTTAAATATAATCAGGCTATTCTTAGAGGGAGAAGGTGTAGCCATTGTTGCATTGTACCGTATGGTGCTACTCATCAGTTGGCTGTGGAATTATCCCCTCCCAGATCTATTTTATAAACATCGCTGACCTGAAACTGTGACTTTTGAGTCAATTCCAGGTTCAGTTGTGCAGCACATGGGAAAGTGACCGATGCTCATCATCACGCACTGAAGGAATAATCGCTTCCATTACTTTGAGTCTTGAAGGAGAAGCACCAGCAAGTAAATGAGAAGAAATACATTGGGCTTTGCGGTGACACTGAATATGGGTAATGTTACATTTAAAGAGACGCAGCAGGCAATCGTCAATGTGTGATGCTCACAACAAATTGATTAGCGTTTGTAGCCCTGGGGAGAGTTGCTGAAGACTGGCGTGTGTCACAGCATATAACCTTCCACATTGATGACTTGTATTAAATGCTTGCTGTTTGCATTAGAACTTTGGAGATGTCTTTAGCAGTGACAGGGCCTGGGGCAAAACAGGCTTTGTGGGCCTTGTTAATTATTTAAAGCATAGTTGTCTATGTTTGTACTTCAACAACAGCTACAAGGCCAAAGATTGTGCAACACTGATGTAAAGTCATCTTCTCACCATCTTGCTCAACTCTCACCAACTTGCAGTATGGTCACCACCTTGTCTACTGCTGCCATAAAGACCTACGTTTGCCGTCTTGGTGGTCTCTCACCATAATGATGTATAGCCACCACCTCACTCTACTGTTGCCACATCATCCAACTGTTACCGTCTTGCTGGTCTCACACTATAATGAAGTATGGTCAACACCCTGCTACCATATCGTCATACTGTTACCACCTTGCTTGTCTCTCACCATCATGCTATGTAGTCCCCTTTCTCTACTGCCATATTTTCCTACTGCCATATTATTATTGTTGACGTGTTTATAAAGCGCCAACATTTTCTGCAGTGCTGTACATTAAATGGGTGTGTACAATGAAGAATACACACAAGACCAATTAATAATCGACATGAGGGGTAAAGAAGGACCTACCCAAAAGAACTTACAGTCTCAAAGCATTTTGCTTTACCCTCACCTTCTAAAAGTAGTGCTGTGTAAACCTTGCCATATTGCCCTACTTTTGCCATCTTAGCTCTATGGTCCTCACCAATCTATACTATTGACATCTTGCCCTACTATCTTGCTGTTCGGTTGCCATCTTGCTACTGTTGGCATATTGTCCTACTGTTGTTATCTTGCTCTTCTTCCATCATCTTTGGTCTACAATTACAACCAACCGTCTCCAGCTTACTCATTATTTTCTACTAACTCCTTTGTTTACCTTTTGCCCTGCTATCTCCATCTTTGTCTACCATCTCCATGTTACTATACCCTCACAATATTGCTGTTTGGTGACCACCGTGCTCTACTATTCTCATATGTCTTAATGTTGCCAGCATGATATAGTACTGACCTTTTGCACTTCTTCAATCTTGTCCAGCTGTCACCTTCTTGCCTTTCTAATGCTATCTTGTTCTTCTATCTATTTCTTGCTGTACTGTGCCCCATCTTACTCTACTATCTACATCTCACTCTTCTTTCACCACCTTGCTCAACTTTTACCACTATTCTCCACCATCTTGCTCTGTTATTTTCTTCTTGTCTTACTATTGCCATCTTGCTCTGCTATCTCCTTCTTACTCTGCTAACCCTATCTTCCTCTACTATCTCCATCTTACTCTTCCTGGGGTGTACAAAAAAGCAGCTTAGTAATGAATAGGTTTCTTTAAAGCATTGATGTGAATGCTCAAAGGATGTTTGGAGAGCACAAGATCATTGTGGCACTTTAATTTAGAACAAAGAGGGGGAAAAACGAAGGCTGGAGACTGAAGGTTACAGTAGACCTGGTTGGGCAGAATCAAAGTACAAACTGGGGTTTTTATAGAAGCCTAAAACGGGAATTGCCCAATAATTCCATTTTAGAGATATGGGTGAGAATTTTATCATTACCCTCCATTGTCTCTTTTACAACATGTTGTGTGAGCCGACCCTGAATGATGAATTTCGGGAGCAGATAATAAATCTCCACTGGCACCTACACTAGGTAGAGCAGCCATTTTGCAGTGGATCTGTAGCTTCATGCTGATTTTGTCACAATGCTAGGCACATCATCGCAATTATCCTTTCATGTAACAGTAGGAAAGAAAAAAGTCTCCTGCTGGACCCGTTGGCTCTGTGTGGTGCTTTCTACATTTCAGTGAGTCTGATGCACGGCCACATCTAAAATCACCTTATTAAAGACTGTGGCATTTAAAGAGGGGACCCAAGCCATGGAGAACACTACCATCTTCTCATCTAACCAAAACTTTCATTAAACGTTCCCTTCACTCTCACTGAATCCTGTGCAGTCTCAGGCGAGGGTCTCGTACGCACATAAAGCTGCATTTTTCTTTTGTTTTTTATTGTTTCGTTAATTCTTTGCTGAGGTTGTTAAACCCCTGCTGAATACTCTTCAGCTGGAGACCCCTACCACCAGCAGAGAATGAAGCACTGGGTTTGGGTCGACCAAAAACTCTTTTCTCAGGTGTTAGAATTACTATCGCGGTTGTGACCGTCCTCTTACCGACCTGCCCTGAAATTAAACAGGGAACCTACACAGTTGGGGGTTTGGGAACCACTTTACTAAGTGCTTAAGGTCTAATAGCTGCGTAAATTGCACAAATGGGGGTAGTTTATAGCCTCCTACATCAGCCTTTTAATTGTGAGCCCATTGTTAGCGGTTGCAATTAGCAAGTGTTTGTTATTATCCAGTGCAAATAATTGTTGCACGCCAAACCATGTTCTATTAATTACTGTGCTAAATGTAAGTGTGTGTGTGGGGGGAGAGAGTGCACGTGTGTGCCTTCTTATCTACGCAAAGTGTAAAAATGTCCAGCAAATACATTTTAGGCTGGGGACAGACAGGGAGATTCTGGGAGATTCTGTCGCCTGGCGTTTTTAGCAGGCGACAATCTCCCCGAATTTCCTTCTCCCTGTCTGCTGCTAGTATACTGACAAAGCGCCAGCGCCTGTGCACACATAGCGCGGCAATTTCCAGAATCGCCCGAAGTTTCCTCACGAAGTATCTTCGGGCGATTCCGAAATCGCCGCGCTATGTGTGCACATTCGCTGGCGCTTTGTCAGTATACTAGCGGCAGACAGGGAGAAGGAAATTCGGGGAGATTGTCGCCTGCTAAAAACGCCAGGCGACAGAATCTCCCCGAATCTCCCTGTCTGTCCCCAGCCTTATATTTATTATCATCGTTTATTTAAGTAGCGGCAAACAGATTTACTCAGCTCTTTACAGAGATTCTACATTATTGTCCTAGCCGTGCTTACAATCTCCCACTACAATATCAATATGTTCAAACTTTCATAACCTGCCAAATGATGTAAAATGAACATGATAATTAGGGGGTGTGGCCACAAAAAATGGGCATGGTCATTTTTTTTCGCCGCGTTACAGTTTATTTCCAAATTGTTGGGAGGTACGATAATGACCAACTAAAGAGTTGCTTAAAATAGGTCCATCTATAACAAATGAATGTTGGATTTCCTCTTTGATATATTGTAAGTGTTGTGCTACAGTATAAGTCACAGTTGCTACTGATACACATTGTGCCGTATGGGGAGGCTTAGTTCCCCTTTATTTCATAGGCAATAATTAACTTTATGTTTACAAGGCAGTGGCCCTACAGCTGCAGGGGGCACGGGAGGTATAGGGGGCTCCATGAGGCCAAAATTAATGCACATTTTAAATATATATTGGTAAAACAGGACAACCTCTGGATATGTTGAGGGCCCTAAAATTAATTTGCTCTGGGGCCCAGTAACATCTAGCTACGCCATTGTTACCAGGCCACAAAGCAAATCTATTTTAGGCTCCCAAGAAGCACTAAAAATATGATCAGATTAGAATGTGGATTGTAAGTGGTTTTGTTCAACATGTTAACAACATATGGCACCTGCTGGGCCCTCAGAACTACAGGGCCCCAAGCAGCCAAGGAATTTGCCTATAGGTGGGCCTCAGACACCCACCCCTATTTTAGACTCCCTAAATCCCTGGAAGTGTTGATTTTTCCCTCCTTGCCCAAATACATTAGTGATCCATTTCTCTGGCACTGATACCCAAAACAATAGACAAGGGGAGCCAACACTTGCTCAATTATCTCATTCATCTCTGGCATTTACCAGGGATCTGCACACCCTTATTTTTTATACTCCAGGCTTATGATCATCCCTTACTCATAAAACTAAGAATCTCAGATTTATCGCTTCTACGGATAACCAGGGTTTAGCTATCAACCTCTGGGTGATATCCAGGATCACCAGAACCTCCCGATTTGGCCCAGAGAAGAGAACCTTATTAATATGTAATGCAGATATATGAGTGACAGACAGTTTGCCTTCATCCCTCACTCATCAACCTCTTCTCAAATACAAATGCACTCTCTTGAGTGACTCTCTCTATTGAGATCATCCAAAGGTGCTATTTGCATAATCCTACCCACAATTCCTTGGAGGAGGATAACTCCATCATTCTCTGGGGATTTGTGCAGTGAAAGGTTTGTTCTGGTGTGCTTGTAGGAATGCAAAGTCCTTCCAGTGATCTCCTCTGGTTTCTTGCACTCACTCTCAGGCTGGTTGCTATGGCAGATAAGGGGCACCCTGGTATATCTACTTTCCCTTTTGAGGCTACTGCTGTGCAGGGCCCCTCTCTGCCCCCCAAAAGAGACAACCACTCCACATTTACCTTGTATTTTTTGGCAGATTTACATTTCTTTTCCCTTGTTTTCTGGGGTGCATATCATTCCCTGTCCTCAGTCCACTCCTGCCAGCCTCCGTCTCTCCCATTATCACAGTGTGGATTTGATTTCTCCTAAGCAAACCATCTTTTTCAAAACACGTCCCCCCTCCTCTCCCATCCTCTCTGCGGCAGCCTCGCCCCAGGAATCCTGATTCCCTCGCAGGAGCTTTGTGTTCTGACCCTGGTAGATAAAGAGAGGGGGAGACTCGCCCCTGCCGCCAACATATAAAGTTTTTAATATTGGGAGTAAAGAAGCCGATGGCCTTGTCTGGGAATATGGGAGCCAAAGTAACAGTCCTACCGTGACATGGGGAGAGCAGCAGGATTATGAGATACCCCCAGAATGCACCTGTGCCTTTGACTCTGCAGCGGCCCTTGCCCAATAAATGGCTTAAAGGGATCCTGTCATGGGACAAAAACATTTTTTTCAAAATGCATCAGTTAATAGTGCTGTTCCAGAAGAATTCTGCACTGAAATCCATTTCTCAAATGGGGCTAGACATATTGTCAATTTCCCAGCTGCCCCAAGTCATGTGACTTGTGCTCTGATAAACTTCAATCACTCTTTACTGCTGTACTGCAAGTTGAAGTGATATCACCCCCTCCCTTTCCCCCACCCAGCAGCCTAACAACAGAACAATGGGAAGGTAACTAGATAACAACTCCCTAACACAAGATAACAGCTGCCTGGTAGATCTAAGAACAGCACTCAATAGTAAAAACCCATGTCCCACTGCGTTCCATTCAGTTACATTGAGAAGGAAAAACAACAGCCTGCCAGAAAGCAGTTCCCTCCTAAAGTGCTGGCACAAGTCACATGACTTGGGGCAGCTGGGAAATTGACAATATGTCTAGCCCCATGTCAGATTTCGAAATTGAGTATAAAAAAATCTGTTTGCTCTTTTGAGAAATGGATTTCAGTGCAGAAGTCTACCGGAGCAGCACTGATGCATTAAAAAAAAATGTTTTCCCATGACAGTTTCCCTTTAACTCGTTTATTCCTGAGAAGCGTATTGTTTGTGAGACCCCACCATGTTATATTATCTTGGGCTGAGAGGATTAATTAACATCGCAATGAGGTGCGGATATTAACTAACTCAGGATTTCGGGAACAGATTGCAGTGTAATTTGCAATAATAATCCGAGTTATAAGGTGGCCCTGCAGGCCTCAGATAGAAAGCGAGTTATGGGCTGTACCAGACCAGCTGTCCGTGGCTCACCGGGAGTATCAGAGATAGGGTTGCCACCTTTTCTTGAAAAAAATACCGGTCTTCCTATATATTTTTTTTTTTTTCCTATTAATAACATTGGGCTCAACCATCAAAAATACCAGCCAGGTGGCAACCCTAATCAGAGAAGTGCAATGAACTGAAGCCTCACTGGCAGCTATTGAGTTAATTCAGCAGCAGGTGCCACGGCAGGGTGTGCGGGGAGTTCTGAGAATGTTATTGCTTTATAATTAAAATATAGCCCTTGAGTGCTGACGGGGCCAAAGTCAGACCAGTTAGATATATATACCCTAATAAATGTTATTTAGTGATGTCACAGGAAACTTGTATGAGATCCCCCAGCTGCCCCAAGATTTAGAATATGAAGATATCAGAACACTTACCTAACCTGTATAACTCAGCCTGCAGCCTTGTGCCTTTATATGGTCACACCCCTCAGTGACTTCTAATATCCTTATCATTTACAGTAGGGGGTACATTATCCCTTATAATACATGAGTGATACTCAGAGTTCCCTGTATAACTCAGCCTGCAGCCTTGTGCCTTTATATGGTCACAGACCCCATCATTTCTTGCCCATACAACAGGAATATATTATTGCCTATATGATAAGATGAATACACATATATTTCTCTATCAGTTTGCAAGTTCTTGGCAGTTCAGGGGTTAATTTCCACCACCTCCCGCCTGCTGCTTTTTAGGGATGGTGGATGCTGCCGTTCCTTAGCAACGTCGGAGGGGGGACTGGAGGTTGCCATGGTAATGAGATGCAGCTGCAGTTTTGGTGACAGCAGCGAGTGGCAATGGAGGGGGGGGGGAGTTTGCTGTCAGGCCCAGATGTCCCCCTTTAACCCTCTGTATGCCAGGCAGGGGTGCTGAAGAGGGGGGCTGGGGTATCAGCAGGTGGATGAGCAGAAAGGGGCATCTCAGGTAAGATTTCTTTTTGAATACAAACATCAGCTGTGACCTTGGCCAAAGGCATCGGAGCAGAATTCCTTTATAGGCTCCAGTGCAGAGACAGAGAACATTAGCAAGTCTGTGTAAACTGATTTGCTCTATAAAAGGAATATTCCCGGCTGCTGCTGCTGATTGGATAAAGCTTGCATGCCCACTGTTGTCTTTTGGGAACTACCTTAGTTTGCTGAGGATGCTGGGAGTTGCAGTTCACTAAAGCTGATGCACCATGCAGAGCACAGGCTGTTTCTGGTAAAGGCCAGCCGCTCAGTCTCCCTGTACCCAAGTTGCTCATGTGTTGATTGTTAGCTCTTGGGGCCAGGGACTCACCGAGCCTGGAAATGTCTGTGTGCAATTGAATCACAACATTTATTGTGACGATCATGTTAATTACTTCCCTGGAGAAAGAAAAATACATTTCCTGAGCCGCCCATCTCCAACGCTAAATACAGGTTTTAGGAGGATAATGGTCGCTTTGTGCTTAATTGCTCTCCGGTTTTGGATTGTGTATGTGTGTGTTTTTGTTTTCTATTTATAATACAGTATCTTAGCCATTCTGGTTGCTAGGGTCAGGGATCACGGTGATGTATGTAGCTCCTAATGATTCATCTGGCTTTTTTTAGTATTCTAGGAACCGGGTATAAGTTTATAAATGGCAAACTGTAGCTCTTAAAGAATAAGGCAAACGTTTACTTTAAAACTAGTTAAAACGGCTTTAATTATAAAGGAAGCAGACCCTGCAGCTGCAGCGGAGGGCAAGAGATATAGGGGGACCCATAAATACAGAATAAATGAGCAATATTAACATTCATTGGTAAAACGGGACAACCTCTGGATATGTTGGGGGCCCTAAACTGACCCAGTAACATCTAATTATGCCACTGACCTAAGTCCTTCCAGCTGTGGCTGAACTACAATTCCCATCATCCTCCAGCACCCCTCTAGGTATGGATGTGTGGGTTCCTGCAAATGTCAGAGGGGCTGCTGTAAGATGCCATAGACAGTCACTATTTACTGTTTGGGCCTCTGAGTACTTTAAATGCCAGGACCTATTTTTGAATCCCAGTTCAGAGCAGCACAGGGCTCTCTCCAGTAGTATATTTACACCATTATGCACGGCTGGAGAGTAACCAAACCATCCCACGCACTTGGAGCCCAGACTCGTAGCTTGTATTTATGCTTATTCATCCCATGACATGCTTTTATTCTAGGTATATAAAATATGGCTTCACGCCTGCCTGAGAGTCTCCTACTCCGTAGGGTGCTGAGAATGCGGCTAGCTCCTGATGAGTGACGGCCGGTGAAGTTGACGCCACATCTAGTGCAATATGTATATCAAACAGACTGTATTAATGTGTACATGGTAAATCTCCCATCCTCTCATTCACTGGCTGCATCAAAGGCGCAAACCGTCTCCTACACCGCACAGACGCCTCGGAAGGACAATGCCCGTTGGTGAAACGCGTCGGGTTCTAAAGGAATCACAGACAGGAGTGAGAATGTCGGCTCTGAACCCTACTGTGATTGTGTCATGAGCGCTCCATGCTTCCTTCTGTATTCCGTGAATACAGCATCTTGCATGGCTCTGCAGAACCGCCTTTTATCATTGGTACAGCGTAGAATAATTCAGCGCAAAGTAGGCAGTACAATTGCAACAGGGGCATTACTACAGAGGAAGCAGACCCATTGGCTGCAGGGGGCCCAGGTAGGGTTGTCTCGTGTCTGGACAGGTTTTTTGAAGGGCTGTTCAGGTCAAAACTGGCTACTCGGTTTTACAGATTAGAAAAACCGGTCAGGATTTTCAGTGATGGGCCAATCACTACTTAATAGCTCCTGTCACTGCCCCCCACTGCATCACTACCCCACCTTTCCTTTAGGGAAAAGGTGGCAACCTTAGCTGTTTGGGTCAAAACTGGCCAAATTAGGAAAAATGGGCAGGATTTCCTGAGATTGATGAGTCAGCTGGCCAAGAGCAGATCACAGTGTCATAACCCTGGCCGGCATCATAGCGCTGCCCCCAACATCACAGTCCCGCCCACTGCATCATGGCCCCGCCTCCCCCAGCAGTTTGTCAGGGGAAAGGTGGCAACCCTAGGCCCAGGAGATTTAGGGGGCACCATGAGGCCCTAATCAATGAGCAATTTCAACATATATTGTTAAAACAAGATAACCTCTGGATATGTTGGGAGCCCTAAAATGAATTTGCTATGGGGCCCAGTATGATTTAGTTATGCTTCTATTGGCCAATAACCAATGAGGCATGAATATTCTTGACTTAGTGCCCTGCCCAATTAGTATCCGATTGGGACTCCTAATATTAAGGCGATGGTCCATAACTGCTTCTGAGACCAATAACCACTAGTGATTCCATTCTCTGGAACTTACAAGAAGCACTTCACATCAAGTTATATACTAAAGGATCTGTCCTGCATAAAAAAGGGCATAAACTCAAGGGATGAAAACATAATTCTACCTCTTTA
>CM044444.1:96939978-96955996 GCA_024363595.1 Xenopus borealis
GATACTAAACTCTACAGTTAGTATAGCTATGGGCATATATGGTTTGTGTGAAAGTGTGGGTGTGTGTGTGTGTTGGGTTTTAATTTGGAGGGGGTTGAACTTGATGGACTTTGTCTTTTTTCAACCCTATGTAACTATGTACATCCCTAAAGCTGGCAAGTTTCATAATTAAAATTCAGAATTTATTAAATGTCTCATGAACAGATTTACATGGCAAAAATGTTCATTTTCTGCAAATCAGACTTTTACTTCTCTCCCGTTCTGAAACAGAATCTACCCAATTACACTGTGTTGTGTCTGAATATTTAATTGAATTATTGGAGGTTAAATGCATAAGTAAAAATCTCATTTATAAGGACCCCTCTCTGCCACCTCCTTCTCTCATTACTACGTGTCTGGCCTGTAAAAAACATGGCTTTTTCCTTGCGCAAGAGCATGGCACTTTAAAATCCTGAAAGGCCCCAGACTCCCTGACAGATCTCATCATTTGCATTCCCTGCCATTCCACTCACTTCTAGCACTGTGTGCAAACGGTACTCATATCTCAGGGTGAAATCCTTCAATGTGTCAGATCAGCACTGGGATTCTGCCAGACATATGTATCCCTCCATATCACTGCTTCTTACTGTATATATTCTCTTATTATGTCATTCTCTTAAGGTGCGTTGTGCTATGTATCACTGATATGGGTGAAAACTCAAGCTTGGTGATTATCCATTGTATGACTATTGGCACTATATTTCCCTACCTGCTATCCCTATAAACTGTGTTGAAGAGAGGATACTGGAAGTTGTAGTTCTGCATCCCAGGTTTACTTAAAAAAAAGTCCAACCTCCCTGTATTAATAAAATAATGCCCTATTTACAGAACCTGGATGGAAATGATCCTTAGCAATAGGTTTGCCTGTAGATTAGGAAATGAGGGAGATAGTTACGGACAGGCAATGGGGAGAAAGAGATGCAGAGTAAAGAGGAGAGATTAAAGCATAGGGAGAGCGAGGATACAGACAGCAAGATGAAAGGACCCTCAGAGGGAAAATGAGATTATGAGTGAATGAAATTGAAGTAAAGAGAGAAAGAAGGAGGGTTATAGGGAAATAAGAAAGAGATGGTGGGGTGCGGGGAAGAGCAAAATGGAAGAAAGTGGGAGAATGTGGAAAAGAAAGTGTGTGATAAGCTTTCTGAAGTGTGTCCTGTATGTGTCATAGCAGGTATAGAAGAGAGGTTTAAGGGTACCTATAGTAACAGTGGGATAATAGTCTCTGGGAAGGGAGTGTGACTGTGGGATAGCAGGTATAGTAGGGAGAGATGGTGTCTATAGTAACAGTGGATAATAGTCTCTGGGAAGGGAGTGTGACTGTAGCATAAGACAGGGTAGAAAAGATAAACATTTCTGTCTTATCATGTTTAGAGTTTATTACATATTGAATAAAGTATAAGGATATTATAAGTTACTTATACAGGTCATGGAACTCCGAGGTAACTTATAATATCCTCATATTTTGCAACATGGGTACATTATTTATTGTAATACACAAGTTTTAAAGAGTCATGTGACAAAAATGACATCACGACTCACCGTTTATAAGGATATAATTTACAAGATATTTACAGCTTTTGTGTATTATAAGTAAATATCATTACAAGGGTTGCTCTGTATCTGACAGCAGCAGTGGGATTAACATAAGGATTAAAGGACAAGGAAAGCTCAACTAAAGAAGTGTGTATAAATGTTGTACATGATGTTTTGTGCTTGTGTACCAGCCCGCAGCAACCACAGCCCTTTAGCAGTAAAGATCTGTGTCTCCCCAGTAGATGCCCCAGTAGCTCCCCATCTTCTTTTCTGATTCACTGATTCACATGCTCTGTGCTGCTGTCACTTACTGAACTTAGGGACCCACTCACAATATACACCTGATAGTGTCATAGAAATATAGTCACAATATAAGGCTGATTAGTCATTAATACACATCATTAGAAACATCACAATTTAATAATCAGCAAACCTGTAGCATCAGCTTATATTACAGCCAGGGAAGCTCATTTTCTGCTGCTGCTGGATAATTAGTGACGACCCCTAAGCTTAGCTTCTCAACAGCTGCTCAGAGCCCACTGAGCATGTGAGTGTCACAGACACTTTCCAAGATGGTGACCCCCTGTGACAAGTTTCAAGTCCTGGATCATTGCTGCTATTTACAAGCTGAAACTTTAGCCTCGTGCAATAAGTTCACTATATAAAATATGGTATTTTTAGCCACATTCATTTTTAGGGTTCAGTTCTTCTTTAAGGAAAACATGGATGCAGATTTTTTCTTTTCCAAAAAACCTGACAAAATCGCCCCGAGCCCTTTCTCTGGATATTGAAAATGCTGCGCACAATCTCTGTCTCCTGCATTGTCATTGCCGTTGTACCTCATTGCAGGTTGTGACTTCGTTATTCCAAGGCATTTTTTGTTTTTTTGTTTTTTATAAAGAATTTTGATGAGTTTTTGTAACATTTTTATCTAATTCCTTCTGCGCCGGAGGGAGACAAGCGTCTCAGCGATGGGATTAAAGGCTCTTGCGCTATGGGAGGAGCCAATAATGTGCAGCGCTGGGAAGTGGTACAGACAGCGAGTTGCTTCGGTTGTGTTCTTGGAACCCACCAGCGACTTGGATTGTGCGAAGAGCGAGACTTAATTAACTTATAGGAATTGTAGATCCTCTCCCCCCATCATTCTTTCTTTGTGAGCGCTCGTTATAAACAGAATCATTTCAGCTTAATTAAGTTTCTGATAGTGACTTGTTTGCGTTTGTTTCATTATCCTTTGAGGAAGAGACACATTAAAATAAAAGGCATTAATAGGCAGCAGAATAGGAGACAGCGCTGAGGATTGGTATGCATGGCGGGATGGAGCCATAAAGCGAGGCAATTCTGCTGCTCTGGAAGGGAGCAGGAAACCATATGTAGATGCTTTCTTATCAACAGCACAGGGCAGACTTAATTATAGACCATTTACAATCCAATTACTAAAGGAGACATATAGGATAAGTGTGGAAAAAAAAAGTTTGTAGGCAACTTTGAGTATTATATGGTGTTGCTTTTACACATTGCTAAAAATTATGGCTTGGCACTTACAGAAGACGGGTCTCATTTACAAAGGTCTTGGTGCAACTAGAGGAGTAATTCTGTTACTACAGCCTAGAAGAATTCTGAGCGGATTATTATAAGAGTGCACTTTAGTAGTAAGTTGGGCTAAGGTTCAAAAAAATGGCCACTCAACATGTGGTTTTGATTTGATGAAGTAGAGCCACCCCACCCCCTTTACCCCCATATACTGGAGTATGGAATATCCAAATCTGGAAACAATTTGTATCAATCAATATCAACCAGAATCAGAATTTTTGTTTTCTTTTTTTTTCCCCCTACTACAGTTGATTGATTAGCGCTCCTTATTGATTGGTTGCTATGGGTTAGTCTTCTAACATTACAGTTGTGTGAATTCCAACAGCCGGAGATGCCTGAGGGATAATGGGAAAAAGGAAGGACGCTGGTTGCTGGGAAATGAAAGGTATCCTCAATGCTGGGGATAAAGGGCTGTGATACGTGTCCATGAGAGGCTACAAATAGGGGGCTCAGGGTGTTTGGTCCTCTGGAGGTTTGGTATCATCAGAACCGGCACCATAGAATCTATATGTATTAGATAGGGCTTAACTCATTACATTTCTAGGAGTGATTTTGGAAATAATAAAGGCTTAAAGGTTCCATAATGCTCCTTGTGCCTCACCTTCTGCTGCCTAAATACATACAAAGTCAAGTATCTGAGCCCTTCAGTAAGGGTGGAATAAATAATGTAGCAAATGTATGTAATTACTGTGAGAGTGCCGCAACCATGTATTTTACATTGTGTGGGCTTGTGGGTCGGAACCACTGAACAGCTGGGGGGGTTAGACTGTTCCCATCGTATCATACTGAGTGGGGGGGGGGGAAGAGACATTGAGCAAACACCAGTTTTCCTCGCAATTCTTGTGTGCGTGGGAGCGAGACATTATTCTCTACTGGAGAAAGGGAAATCCCAGCAGAAGCTTAATCAGCCCTCCGTGTCCTCTGCTAATATATATATATATATATATATACACAGTAATGGAACCCCCAGCCCATACGTCAGATTAGGGCCCAATTTATCCGATTTATTATGAAACGAGAGGTCCTCAGTTGAACTGGGGGCTTTTATTACCCTGGAAACTCAGAGCCTATGTGTAAGTGTCCTTGAGTGACACGAAATGCGTCAGGCTTTTGTGCATGATGTAAAATAAAGGTTTTTTGTATTTTTTGAACATTTTGGGTCCTGAATTCAACTGATTACTTTGACTTTGGTGTTCCCGGAGTGGTGCCTGCCTGTCTTTCTAAGTTTCTTTGTATTGCTCCCCATTACTGAAGGTTTGGGGCATCAGCACCCGGACGCTTGTCCTGTTACTCATTTTATCCATTCTTTTCACAGTTTTTATTTTCTGCTTTTATTACCCTGTATAAGGAGTCAAGAAATTTGTGATGAACAATTGATACACTTTTGTCTTGTATCTGTAACCCCATTCTGAGCTATGGGGGGGCCTGACCAAAATTGGACCTCCAATGGGAGCTTAAAGGGGTGTTTGACCTTTTAGTTAACCCATTCCTAGCAACTTTTCATTTGGTCCTCATTATTTATTTTGTTATAGTTGTTTAATGATTTGCCTTCCTCCTCTGCTTCTTTCCAGCTGGGGGTCAGTGGCCCCCTCTTTCAAATGGGGGTCAGCGACCCCAGCAAATGTATAGTTACTGTTAATTTTTTATTACTTATATATTTTTATTTATACACTCTCCTATTCCAGTCTGCCATTCAAACCACTGCCTGGTTGCTCTAGTAAATCAGACCCTAGCGATCAGCTAGGTATTGAAATACTAAACTGGAGACCTGCTGAACAAAAATCTAAATAGACAAGCTCCCCAAAAAGAAAACATGAAGACCAGTTGCAGATTGGCTCAGGTATTTTACCGGCCTAGCAGGTAAAACACCAGCCAAGGCCGGGGCCGGTATTACAAATTTACCGGCAATGTAGCTGCCGGTAAAATTTTAGGCCCTTGCCCTGCCTTAAATCCAATTAAAACTTACCTTTCTCGCGTCTTCAGCCGATCGCTCCGCCCCTGTGACGTCACACCCACCCCTTTTTATGTCACATCCTGCCCCTTTTTGACCCCGCCCCCCACTGGCCGGTAAAAATTTTTACAAAAGGTGGCAACCCTAATTGTGCTAAAAGTTCATTCAAAAGTGATCGACCCCTTTAAACAGATAACCCATCACTTAATATAGGACTGGATAAAAAAACAGAACTGGTCCAGGCATATAAAAGACACAGGGGCTCATTCATGGGGAAAGCAACCAATCAATTACACCCGGCTGTGTAGTAATAACTCGTCTCCTACCAGTGGCATAACTAGATATTACTGGGCCCATAGCAAAATAATTTGAGTGGCCCCCAAACTCTCCAGAGATTGCCCCAATATACAACTCATTACTCATTAATTAGGGCCTCCTATACCTCCTGCCCCCCCCCCCCCTGCCGCAGGGTCTGCTTCCTCTGTAATTACAACCCTCACTCCTTCCATTTACAGTGGAACTTCATTTTATGTTTCCCATACTGAGGCAAAACATCATGCAAACTGCTGCTAAATGCAAATTTATTATTTATTTATTATTTATAAATAAAATATTAGTTAGTAGGGCCCAGAGTCAGACTGAGATTCATAGGGACCATCTAAAAGCCTGAAATCTACGACCCTGCACTATTGGATATAAAAAGTACTAAAGGGTATTGTGTATTCATCTCTATGCTAGAAATAAGAAACTGTTGGGGTATACTGTACCATATAGTGGGGTCCACCAGGACATTGGCTGGCAGGAGCTTCAAATAAAGTTTTAATTGCAACTGTGCAGAAATAAATATATTGAATCTGTAATAAGCTGCCGTACATTTCAAACCCTGCCCATTGCTGGAGCCAGGCTGTATATAGCGTGAGTAGTGATGGGCGAATCTCCAGAGATTCGCATCGCCGAAAAATTCTCGAATTTCCTGAGAAATTCGCGAATTGGCGAAAAATTCGTGAAACGAGTCGCGGGACGCTTTTGACGCGCGTTTCCGACGCGCGTCTTTTTCGCGTCGCGTTGGCGAAATTTATTTGCCAGCGGCGAATCGCGGGAATTCGCCGCGAATTCACCCCTGGCGAATAAATTCGTCCATCACGCTGCGTGAGCTGTATAGTAGTACCGGTCCAATTTAGCGGTGCTTTTTTTTCCCTTTTCTTTCTTTCTTCCTCCCGCAGACCCTGCATCATTTCCCCCAGTTTTTCCACTGATAAAGTTCTGATTAATTGCTAATTACAAAACATCAGCTTTTGCTTGATTCGATTCCTCAGCAAATGAATTCTGCGCCCCGAGCGCAGTATGGGGGCCGCGAGACACGCCGAGGCTGGTACCTCGAGGACTGGACATCTCTGGGGAGAGGAGCAGAGATACAGACACAATATTATGTACACAACATCACGTTAATGTAACAGTGAAATGTGTTTTGTGAGATTCGATGCAGCAGAGAGTCTCTGGGGAGAGAGAGAGAATGTCTTCCTTTTACTGGATGTGTTCAGGGCCCGCTGTTAACTCTTTGCTTCCCTATAGCAGCCTGTTGGGATTAACAATATATGTGTGTGTGTGTCTGACAATCTGTAACCACCATCTATAGTTTTTATCATCACTAGTGATGGGCGAATCTACCGAGATTCACTTCGCTGAAAAATTCTCGAATTTGTATAGAAATTCACGAATTGGCGAAAAATTCGCGAAACGAGTCGCGGGACGCTTTTGGCGCGCGTCGCCTCAACTTTGGCGCGTCGCATTGTTTCCGACACGTGTCGCATCGTTTTCGGCGCGTGTCGTGTAAAAAACGGCACATGACTCGACTCGTTTTTCTGGCGAATTTTTGCTGGCGATTCGCGAATTTATTCGCCAGCGGCGAATCGTGGAAATTCGCCGCGAATTCATCCCTGGCGAATAAATTCGCCCATCACTAATCATCAACCCCAAGCACCAGCATACTGTCAGCTCACAACACCCTATAACAGTTATTTAGGGCACATGGGGCCTTAAGCAAACTGGAATCAGTAGCGTGAGGCTTAAAGGAACAGTTGATGTAAAAATAAAAACTGGGTAAATAGATAGGCTGTGCAAAATTAAATATGTTTCTAATATAGTTAGTTAGTCAAAAATATAATATATAAAGGCTGGAGTGAGTGGATGTGTAATATAATAGTCAGAACACTACTTCCTGCTTTTCAGCTCTCTAACTCTGAGTTAGTCGGTGACTATAAGGGGGGCCACACGGGACATAACTGTTCAGTGAGTTTGTAATTGATCCTCAGCATTCAACTCAGATTCAAAAGCAACAGTTATGACCCATGTGGCTCTCCCTCAAGTCTCTGATTGGTTACTGCCTGGTTAGTGGAAACCAAGAGAGCTGAAAAGCAGGAAGTAGTGTTCTGGTTATTATGTTAGACATCCAGTCACTCCAGCCTTTATACATTACATTTTTGACAAACTAACTATGTTAGAAACATTTTCTTATTTTGCACAGCCTATCTATTTACCCAGTTTTTATTTTTATACTGAATAATTCCTTTAAGAGGGAGAACAGGTATCCAGAGTGGCATGGGCTCTCCGCCATAACTAAATCTATGACTGCTTTGCAATATTGTATATGGCAGCAGTACCTCCCATCATTTGAAAACATGCAGCAGTTTTTGACCACTCCCATCTTATGGCCACACCCCTAATTACCAAACCCAGTTTACACAATTTTGCAGGTTATGAAAGTTTGAACACATTTCAAGGAGTTTTAGGGCCATGTTTAACGTTTAGCTAATGAAGGAGCCCTTTTGAGCTGTTAGACTCTTCCCCCAAGAGTTACAAATGTATCGAAGTGCAAGTGCTGACTGTTCTGGGCTCTCTGCCAAAAAGCTTCTTATTTTAATTAAGTTTCAGACATGTATTTTTTTCTGGCATCAGTGCAGGAGATCAAAGAGAAACTCTGGACTTTTTAATAAAAAAAAAAATCCAGGACTGCGGGCTGAGCTGTCAAAATTAGGGATGGGCGAATTTATTTGCAAAAATTTGCCGCGGGAAAATTAGCCAAAAAAACGAGTCGCGCGTCGTTTTTGACACGACGCACGGCGAAAACGACGCGACGCGTCGGAAACTATGAGCCGCGATTGACGCCAAAAACGACGCGCAACTCGTTTCGCAAATTTTTTCGACAATTCACGAATTTTTCGGCCAAGCGAAACGCGGGAGATTCGCCCATCACTAGTCAAAATTGGGACTGTCCCACAGAAAACAGGACAGTTGGATAAGTTCTACTGTTCTCCAGCTCTGTAATACAAATACCTTCCCATATCACTGTTTTTCTGCACTCAACTCCTGGTGTCTTCCCCCTTTTTTATAAAAGAAAGTTTTGGAAAAGATACATTGCATTGTAAGTTATAAACAAAAGATGAATAAATTTTTTTTTATTTTTGCACTTGTTTTGTAAATGAGCCCTGTGTTGCCTGTATTAATATTCACCCATTATGCAATGTGTATAGTGGATATACAGTGTGCTCTTCTCCACTCGCATTGGTTTCCTTTGTGTACAGCCTCTGCAAAAACAACAGGGTAAAGAGTTGGCAAAAACATGAAGTCATGAAGTTTTATTATCCTGGGACAAAAAGGACAGAGAGAACGGAATGAGAGAGAGAGAGAGAGAGAGAGAGAGAGCAGAGGGAAGGGAGACAGAACAGAAAGAGGGAAGGGGTGAGAGAAGCCACAGAGAAAACAACACGGAGACTCACTACTGACAAAGGAGAAGCGAAGGCCGGCGAGACCTGCAGAGATGGAGAAGTATAAAGCACAATAACAGACAGCAGTGAGGGGCCTTTGAGTTTTTAATCAATAGTTCCCGAGTGTTTCGAGGCAGGCGGAGAAGGCAGAGGTATCCTGCAGTGACTCAATTAGAGACCGTTCCATTACTCTGGGCTGCAAGGGTCCCCGTTGGCTACTCTAACCTCAACGCACAAGCCGATAATAAATACATTTCTCTCAGGTTTCCATTTTTAGCCAAACAGTTCCCTTTATCCGAGGCCACATTCATGCATTTCAAGTAGCTGCCAAAATCATTATCCAAATTCCTAAGTAAAGCATATTATCTTCGTAATTGGCAGTGGTAGTGTTACAGCCATATGCTGGAAAAGAGCAACTTACTCCAGGTATAGTAGGTAGAAATGCTGCCTATAGTAACAGTGGGATAATAGTCTCTGGGAAGGGAGTGTGACTGTGGGATAGCAGGTATAGTAGGGAGAGATGGTGCTATAGTAACAGTGGATAATAGTCTCTGGGAAGGGAGTGTGACTGTGGGATAGCAGGTATAGTAGGGAGAGATGGTGTCTATAGTAACAGTGGATAATAGTCTCTGGGAAGGGAGTGTGACTGTGGGATAGCAGGTATAGTAGGGAGAGATGGTGCCTATAGTAACAGTGGATAATAGTCTCTGGGAAGGGAGAGTGACTGTGGGATAGCAGGTATAGTAGGGAGAGATGAGGGTATGAATAAATTAAAAAGTCATAATTCAGGAGCATTTGAGTTGATTGCTCAAAAATGCCCCTTGTAAAGCAGAGGCTAATATATGTGTGCCCGGGTCAGCTATGCCAGGCAGTATTACTATGCGGTTCTCAGGATCGCTTTTAGTGCTGCTGATGTCAGTGGAACGCAGCGTCACACCAACAGCAGCGCCATTCTCAATGCTTTATTTTGCATCAGTTCTGCTCATTAGGCCACACCGTTACTCCCTGTCACTGAATGCAGATTTGATCTCATTGCAGCAAAAAAAAAACTATATATACAGAGACGTTTCTGGTTGGAAGCAGTTCCTATTCTCTCCTATGGATGGGCTGAATATATCTCCATTATCACTTAATGTAGGAATAGAATAATAGGCACAGAAAACTGGGGGGTCCGCTGTATATTGTTCCAACTTGTTTTAGCTCATGGAATAAAATTACCCAGTAGTGCCGGTACCAAACCTATCATTACCACTAGAGCTAACATAGACATAACAGCGGGTTCTGTATTGATTCCATAGCTGCAATTGCTTTATCAGGGAGAGATTCAAGGCAAACAGTCATCATTATGTTTCATCTGTTTTTTTCCATGATCTTTTATCTATTATATATACATTATTTATAAGATGGGTTATCTTTATACACAATATTGAAGGAGTTGAGTAACATAGTGTTCCATAACAGTGTCATTTTAAAAGTGGATTTTCTCTATCTCTATATTCCAGTTTAAAGGGGAAGTTAAGCTTAGGGTTAAAGGTCAGGGACAAACTAACTTATATATATATATATATAATATATATATATCATTAAGTGGCATATTAAAGAATCTTATCAAAGTGGAATATATATATATATATATATACATGTATATATATATATATATATATATATATATATATATTAGGGATGCACCGAATCCAGGATTCGGTTCGGGATTCGGCCAGGATTCGGCCTTTATCAGCAGGATTTGGATTCGGCCGAATCCTTCTGCCTGGCCGAACCGAATCCTAATTTGCATATGCAAATTAGGGCCAGGGAGCTAAATCACGTGACTTTTTGCCACAAAACAAGGAAGTAAAAAATGTTTTCCCCTTCCCACCCATAATTTGCATATGCAAATTAGGGTTCGGATTCAGTTCGGTATTCGGCCAAATCTTTCGGGAAGGATTCGGGGGTTCGGCCGAATCCAAAATAGTGGATTCGGTGCATCCCTAATATATATATATTCCAGTTTGATAAGATTCTTTAATATGCCACTTCATTTCATATAAAATATCTGTTACTTAAATATTAATTTTGGGGGTAAAGTTTTCCATTTAGTTGTAAAATTGACAAAATTGAAAAGAGTAATAAATGCCATAGCTGTCTATGTGTGACAGTGACAAATCAGCAACGTGTGCTTTGTGCCTAATGGTGTCACACTCCTCTGCCCGCTCGCTTGTATTCTCCATTCTTTGTTTGGATCTCACAGTTTCTTTTTGATTTGTTGTTAATGTTGCTTTTTTTCACCTGAGAGCACCCAGAGGCAGGAGCACAATGCAATTAGCGGCTCTGAGCAGATGCATGCGGTTGGATTTGGCTAGGGCTGCGGCTAGAGTGAAAGTGGTGTTGGCATAGATACGTATTTTCTGGAGCTAGGGTTGCCGCCCGGACGGAATTTTACCGGCCTAGCCGGTAAAACACCTGCCAAGGCCAGGGCCGGTATTACAAATTGCTACATTGCCGGTAATTTGTAATACACTAAAAAAAAGCCCTTGGCCCTCCCCCCACTTCGCTAAGAACTTACCTTTTCTTTCAGGCTTCTGGCCATCGTGCGTGTTGCTCCGCCCCTTTTTGCGGCACTGTACGCGTCTTTTGCATCATCGACCGCCCCTTTTTGTTCCCGACCCCCACCGGACGGTAACATTTTTTAGAAAAGGTGGCAACCCTATCTGGAGCATGTAGGACTACCTACACCCTAGATGCACAAGAGAACTTGTGCTAATTTACTCACTCATAAAGGGGACCCATTACTTGTTCAATGATGTGCAAAGTGTATAGGCATTAGGCTCCTTAGTCGCAAATCTTTGCCATACTATTTTTTTTGAATGCTTTGCCTTTTTCTTCTGAGTCTTCCCAGCTTTCAAGTGGGGGGGTCACTGACCCCATCTAAAAACAAATTCTCTGTAAGGCTACAAATGTATTGTTTTTTCTACTTTTTATTACTCATCTTTCTATTCAGGCCTCTCCTGTTCATATTCCAGTCTGTTATTCATATCCATAGCCTGGTAGCTAGGGGAATTTGGACCCTAGCAACCAGATGGCTGAAACTGGAAACTGGAGAGCTGCTGAATAAAAAGCTAAATAACAGTTCAAATAAAGTGAAAAATCAAAACCACGGATATCACTCTTTCCATCATAAAGTTAAAGGTAAACAACCCCTGTAAAATTTAAGATAAGCAAATCCCTTGGGGAAACTATGACTTGCAGCTTAAAGGGTAATTCACCTTCCTTAGCAAATTGTAATAACACATAACACCTGATCCTAAAACCCCCAGAAATGTGTTCAAACTTTCCATAACTTTTTGTAAAACAGACATGGTAATAAGTGGGTGTGGCCATAAAATGGGTGTGGTCAAATTTTTTCACTGCGCTGCACAAAGCAAAACTTTTTGTGCTTCCTTCTATTTTCAACATGTTGGGAGGTATGCTGACGCTATCTTGCCTTACGCCTGCCCCATATCTACTTGCACTACCTCGAGGCTCCTGCAGGTGGTGCTCTGCTTCATGCGCTTATGGGTGTGTGACCCATGGGTGCCCAGCATACAGTTCATAAAGTGTATGTACTTATATTGCTCTGAAGAAGCGTTCCTCCCCTATATGAGGTATATACAGTATATATCCAGCGCTACAAATACTGTATGTTGGCTCTATATATATACAAATGTTAATAATAATGATAATATAAGTATGGGGCATATAATAATAATAGTATGGGGCATAGCATTAATATACATTTAGCTGTTATTTCTCTGTTCAGTTCTTGAAGATCCCCAATCCTCCTATTTCCCTTCTCAGACCCTTTGCTTCCCATAAAGCTTTGCCCCCCTGAAACCATTAACTTATTCCGTTTGTTTCTTTGCCTCTCCCTCATTTTCCCTTTGTTTCTCTTGTGTTTCTCTCCCCTTCTCCCTGGGCTTCTGCTCCTATCTCTGTCTCCTCAGCTCCCAGCCAGATGGCTCTGCTCTCAGTGTATATGTTTCACTCCCAGACACACACACAGGCCTGCTGCTCTTTTTTCCCTGGGTTCCTAATCCACTTACATTTTTTTACTCATAGGATTTATGCCTTATGGTCTATAGCAGGGTTCCCCAACCTCCCAGAACCGGGCCGTGGACAGTCCCGAACTGAGCCCAGAGTCTAGCCCGTAATTAGTGAGGCACGCCGAATTGGACGCTGGCACGCTCGGATTGGATCCCAGTGCTCCCCCTATTGGATGCCGGCATGCCAAATTGGCTGGCACGCCCAAATTGGATGCCAACCAGACCCCCGGTCTGTGAAAAATTGCTGGGGACCCCTGGTCTATAGAAAGCAGCAGGGGGTGGCAGGGGCTTTATGACCTGAGTCATAAGTTCATGGGGGTCACATTGTAAAACCAATAAGTAGTGATGGGCAAAGTTATTTGCCTGGTGCAAATTAGTGCAATTCGCTGCCAGTGAATAAATTCACGAAACTCCTGCAAAGATTCACTGGGCAAAAATTCACCTGGCGGCTCGTTTTGGATGCGTGCTTCTGTTTTTTGACGCGGGCATCCATTTTGGACACCTGCACATTTATGCTGGTAAATGAGCACCGCTGTCCAAAACAAGACGCGGCAGTTTTGCTAAATTTTTGCCGTTTCGCAAATTTCTCAGCAAAGTGAAACGCCCAGATTTGCCCATCACTACCAATAAGGAAAATAAATTATTGGATGGACTGATTATGGATTAAGATCCTCACCTTGGGTTACTTTGGGTTTATGTGTCCAGCCAGCAGCCCTCCAGCTGTTTCAACTGCCAGAATCAGGCAGTCAGTGAATGTTGGTGATTATAAATCAAGAGAACATCCCTGATCTTGTAGCCCACCCCTCTGCGAGATTAAGGGGGTTCATAAGAGTTCATGATTGTCAGGCCCCCGTCTCTTCTCTCCGCTTTAACCCTGGAGCCGCCAATGGTAACTTGTACTCACAGAAAAAATAGGATATTTTACAGTTTTTTTATTTCACATAATAATGCCTTAGTGTCAAAGAGAGCGTGGATTCTGAAGGCCGATATTCGTCCCTCGCTGGCCCACCCCCTTCTATTTTGGGGGGTATAATAGTCTCAGTGGTTTCATGGAAGCTCACAGAAATATGCAAATCAGTGTCTGCCGTCGCTGTGGAAACGGATGCTGAGCACAGAGGGATGGAGATAGGACCCTATGACAGGGGCGTATGTGATTGACCCAAGCCCTGAAAGTGCCCTGTCACTCAGAGGGGTTGAGAGATGGCGTGTCTCACCTCCCTGCTCTGCTGCCTTCTCTTATATCTCACCCGCACCCCTTTCCTCCAGCTCCCTGCGGCCCCACTGCCCCTTTTTCTAATCATCCTCTACCTGTCTGATGTTTCACCACCCATTCCTTTTGTACCTTGAATTTTATTCTCTTCTTCTTTTGTGCTCTCTTTCTCTTGTCCCATCCCTCTGTCTCTCCCTCTTTTGTTTTGATTTCTGCCCCCTCCATCTCCTACTTCTCTCTCGATCTCACACCCTGTCTTCTCCTGCTGGGTGCGATAACACTTGCTCCTATTTATATGCCTCCCTCTCTCACTTGCCTCAAGTAGTGAATGTGTGAGCATGGAGCCCAGCCAGACTCTGCAAAGCTTATTACATTCTAACAAGCTCTGAGCCCACATGACTTACGCTGAACCTTGCCCCCACAAAAGAAAAACAAGCCTGTGTCCTTGAATGTAGTGGCCCCAGGTCTCCACAGGTTATGTCCCCACATCTCCGTAGTGATGGACCCTATACCTCCACAGATACTATGCCTACTTCTTCTTCGGTATTGTCCTTTGATCTCAGCAGGTACTATCTTCACATCGCCCTAGGTTTCTCTTTCACATTGCTCTGGTTCCACACCTGCATCTCCGTGGGTACTGTCTCAAAATCTCCATAGGTCCTATCCTTACATCTCCACAGGTACTGTGCCTGCATCTTCTCAAGCATTGTCAGTAAATCTCAGCAGGACCTGCCTTCAAAACTCTCTAGGTTTCTGTTCTACATTGCTCTGTAATACATATCCTATGGTACTGCCACCAAATCTCCATAGGTCCTATCCTTACATCTCTACAGGTACTGTCCCTACATCTTCTAGGTATTGTCCATAAACCTCAGCAGGTACTATCTTCACATCGCCCTAGGTTTCTCTTTCACATTGCTCTGGTTCCACACCTACATCTCCGTGGGTACTGTCTCAAAATCTCCATAGGTCCTATCCTTACATCTCCACAGGTACTGTGCCTGCATCTTCTCAAGCATTGTCGGTAAATCTCAGCAGGACCTGCCTTCAAAACTCTCTAGGTTTCTGTTCTACATTGCTCTGTAATACATATCCTATGGTACTGCCACCAAATCTCCATAGGTCCTATCCTTACATCTCCACAGTTACTGTCCCTACATCTTCTAGGTATTGTCCATAAATCTCATCAGGTACTATCTTCACATATCCCTAGGTTTCTCTTCTACATTGCTCTGGTTCCACACCTACATCTCCTTGGGTACTGTCTTGAAATCTCCATAGGTCCTATCCTTACATCTCCACAGGTACTGTCCCTACATCTTCTCAAGCATTGTCCCTACTGTATTCACATCTCCCTAAGCTTCTTTTCTACATTGCTATGGTTCTGAACCTACATCTCTTAAGTTAATGTCCTTAAATCTCCGCAGCTACTGTCACTCCATCTCAGCAGCTACTGTTCCAATATCTTCGCATTAGAATCCGATTTGCCTAATGCCACTACTAATGGAACCGAGTGAGGGAACTCCGGAATTACCACTAGGCCCAAACTGAAGGTCCATGTGTGTTTTTGTGTATAATTTATCGGCTGAAGAGGTGCATTGGCAGCCGCTGCAAGTTGCAAAGGAGCATTTATAGGTGCAAGTATCTTTCTAAATACTGCCGTTTCCCAATAAAGTTTGCTCCCATTTTTCTTGCTTTGAATTTGCCCATGCATTCCTAAACAAGTCTTTCTGCCCCCACATCTCTGCATGCACTGTCCCCACATCTCTGCATGCACTGTCCCCACATTTCTGCATGCACTGTCCCCACATCTCTGCATGCACTGTCCCCACATCTCTGCATGCACTGT
>CM044444.1:96958815-96977236 GCA_024363595.1 Xenopus borealis
CCCACATCTCTGCATTCACTGTCCCCACATCTCTGTATTCACTGTCCCCACATCTCTGCAGGACGCAGCTACTGTCTCCACACCTCTGTAGGTAGGGTGCCTACTGTACATCTCTGCAGGAGGTGTCTCTACTGACGCATGTCTCTGACTACGCACTGCGGGGTCACCCGGCCCCAGGGATTTGTCACACAATATATTGTATGTGCCTCCACTGATAAGGCCCAAGAAACTAAAGCTGCTTTTTGTTGCCTGAAGATAGCAATCTACTTATTAGTACTTAGTATTTATAATCATGCACAGATTAACACAGGGAAAGGGGGGAAATGCCGATACACGGCTTAAACAGCCAATTAAACAGATGAAAAGAAGTTGCACTTTAATGATGAGTTGGGACAGAAGCTTGAGATTTGGGACACTGACATACTGCTGCCGCCAGCACATCAACCTTGACAGTGTTATCTTGAATTGTGACCTCACCACCTGTATATATGTGTAATCCACCTCCAACAGTCATTTCTATTCATGCCCCATGCAGTGTGCATCTACAGTAGTTTGCCATGCAGCATGTGTCCAATGGAGAGGCTGAAACCCTTACCTGACTGCAACCCTCCAGTTGTTTGGAACTGCCATACAATTTATCAGGAGCTGAAGTGGGGCCCTTAGATGCCCGCAGCCCTCCAAACCTTGCACTAGGGTTGTCTTTGTTATGACAGCTTTCCCAATAATCTGATCTGTATCAGCTTGCCTTCGCTCTCTGTTTTCTATTAGACGATACCACAAATCTCTTTTTAATGTGCGTTCCCTGATGGGTCCAGCCATGCAGCCGTTGCTACAAGCGAAACACAATTTCTGTATCATCACCTCTTATCTATTCCGTGCGGAAAGCTTGGGACCAGGCTACATCACATTACTCTGTATCAACCTGTCACAAGTCCGTGATGGAATTGATCCCCGGTGTAAAGCAATGCGAAACGCGTCAGCATATTAGGAATACATGGCAATAATATATCTAAACGCACACATGTGCCCAGACATATACATGGTTATAAATCCCTTACATATGTAGTGTGGTTTGAAAGCAGCGACAGCAAATCAGCGGATTATCAGGAGTACTGACGAGTATGGCCAGGTCCTGACTGATAGGGATTTATATCTATATATATATTATATCTATGGGGCACACTATGTTCCCACTATACTATGAGGTTGTAGATGTCCTGCATGTAAGTATTAGCAGGGTTGGCTCAACCCATTTGAAACTTGATTCAAAACTAGTGATGGGCGAATCTCCCGCGATTCGCTTCGCTTAGAGATTCGCGAATTTCTAGAGAAATTCGCAAATCGGCGAAAAATTCGCGAAACGAGTCGCGGGACGATTTTGTCGCGCGTTGCGTCAACTTTGTCACGCGTCGTGTCAACTTTGATGCGTTGCGTCGTTTTCGGCGCGCGTCGCGTCGTTTTCGGCGTGCGTCGCGTCGTTTTCGTTGCGTCGCGTCAAAAACAACGCGCGACTGGTTTTTGGGCGAAATTTCGCCAAGCGAAATTTCGCTGGTGATTCGCGAATTTATTCGCCAGCGGCGAATCGCGGGAATTCGCCGCGAATTCGACCTAGGCGAATAAATTCGCCCATCACTATTCAAAACAATTCCACATTAGAGGTCCATGCTGCAGAGTGCTCTGATTTCTGTGCAGCCATGCAGTAAGCCTGAGGCTCATTCCAGAGAATAAAGGGGTAGTTCACCTTAAAGTAAACTTTAAAGGGATACTGTCATGACAATTTTTTTTTTTCTAAATGCATCAGTTAATAGTGCTGTTCCAGAAGAATTCTGCACTGAAATCCATTTCTCAAAAGAACAAACAGATTTTTTTATATCTGATATGGGGCTAGACATATTGTCAATTTCCCAGCTGCCCCAAGTCATGTGACTTGTGCTCTGATAAACTTCAATCACTCTTTGCTGCTGTACTGCAAGTTGGAGTGATATCACCCCCTCCCTTTCCCCTCCAGCAGCCTAACAACAGAACAATGGGAAGGTAACCAGATAGCAGCTCCCTAACACAAGATAACAGCTGCCAGGTAGATCTAAGAACAACACTCAATAGTAAAACCCATGTCCCACTGCTTATTATTCAGTTACATTGAGAAGAAAAAACAACAGCCTGCCAGAAAGCAGTTCCCTCCTAAAGTGCTGGCACAAGTCACATGACCAGGGCAGCTGGGAAATTGACAATATGTCTAGCCCCATGTCAGATTTCAAAACTGAATTTCTTTTGAGAAATGGATTTCAGTTCAGAAGTCTACTGGAGCAGCACTAATGACAGTATCCCTTTAAGTATATTATAGAATGGCTGGTTTTGAGCAACTTTCAAATAGGTCTTTGTTTTTTTCTTTTTTTATAGTTTTTGAATTATTTGCCTTCTTCTTCTGACTCTTTCCAGCTTTCAAATGGGGGTCACCGACCCCACCTAAAAAAACAAATGCTCTGTAAGGCTACAAATGTATTTTTACTATTTATTAGTCATCTTTCTATTCAGGCCTCTTTTGTTCATATTCCAGTCTGTTATTAATATCAGTGCCTGGTTGCTAGGGTACTAGCAACTAGGGATGCACCAAATCCACTATTTTGGATCCGGCCAAACCCCCAAATCCTTTGCAAAAGATTTGGCTGAATACCGAGCCAAATCCCAATTACCATATGCAAATTAGGGTTGGGAAAATATTTTTTACTTCCTTGTTTTTCGACAAAAAGTCACGTAATTTCCCTCCCCGTCCCTAATTTACATATGCAATATAGAGTTCGGATTCAGTTCGGCCAGGCAGAAGGATTCGGCCGAATCTGAATCCTGCTGAAAATGTCCGAATGCTGAACCAAATCCAGGATTCAGATAGCAACCAGATGGCTGAAATTACAAACTGGAAAGCTGTTAAAAACTAATAAAAAACTGAATAAAAAACTAAATAACCACAAATAATAAAAAATGAAAGCCAATTGCAGCTCGCCTCACAATATCACTCTCTACATTATAAAAGTTAATTTAAAGGGGAACAGCCCTTTTAATGCATTTTGAGGCCCCAACAGCCCTTGACAGTGAAGGTTGCAGAATCCTCAAAGGAGCTGTAGACCCACCGCAGGGTGCAGGGAGTTGTAATTGAACCACGGCTTCCATCCATATTGCTGAACATGGAGAAAACAAATCAATTACTAAACAGTGTAATGTTATGCGATGGTTCCCAAGTTAGCAGCAGAACCCAATCCCCCAGCGCCCCTCGCCCATCAGGGAGCAGAATGATGGATACACTGTGGTGAGAGTCAATCACTGATGAGTAAAGTGGCATCTCCTCCTCCTCTCCCCGGGGCACAGAGGAGATACAGAGGGGCAGCCAATGCCTGGGATGGGCAGAGCTGCTTAATAGCGCCATTATGTTAATCTCTCTCAGAGAAGCGAGCAGATCTTCAGGCTGGAGGTTAATTTTGGGAACCCTTTAAATATGTATGTAATCAGGGCCCGGAACCCATCCAGCCGTACCTCTCGTTACACATGCAAATCAGCCAAAACATGTGACCTGACATCTTTAACCCCTTCATTCACCTCTGCACAGAGAAGTCAAGTGACACTCAGAGAGATAAGGGTTGTGTTACATGTTGGCTGTTACTGTAGTACAGGGGATGCCAAGTGCACTCTAACACAACATGCATACATTTTACTCAGCCCCACTTTCTGCTCTCTTCCTACACCCTTACTCACTGTGTTACTCACTGTAGCATCTCCCCACCCACTGTAGCCCTTACTCACTCTAACACATGTACACACTGTAACACACACCCACTCACTGTAACACATACACACACTGTAACACATACACACACTGTAACACATACACACACTGTAACACATCTCACTGTAACAATTACTCACTCACTGTAACACATACTCACTCACTGTAACACATACTCACTCACTGTAACACATCTCACTGTAACAATTACTCACTCACTGTAACACATACTCACTCACTGTAACACATCTCACTGTAACAATTACTCACTCACTGTAACACATCTCACTGTAACAATTACTCACTCACTTTAACACATACTCATTGTAACACATCTCACTGTAACAATTACTCACTCACTGTAACACATACACACTCACTGTAATGCATCCTCACTCACTGTAGCACATCCTCACTTGTTGTAACACACACTTACTCTATATAACACACACATTCTTACTACTTGTAGCACATACACACACTGTAACACATCCTCACTGTAGCACATCCTTAATCACTTTAGTGCATCCTTACTCACTGTAGCACACCCTTAATCACTTTAGTGCATCCTTACTCACTGTAGCACACCCTTAATCACTTTAGTGCATCCTTACTCACTGTAGCACATCCTTAATCACTTTAGTGCATCCTTACTCACTGTACCACATCCTTAATCACCTTAGTGCATCCTCACTCACTGTAGCACATCCTCACTCACTGTAGCACATCCTCACTCACTGTAGCACATCCTTAATCACTTTAGTGCATCCTTACTCACTGTAGCACATCCTTAATCACTTTAGTGCATCCTTACTCACTGTAGCACATCCTCACTTACTGTAGCCCACCCTTACAACTTTGCAGAGGCCTCCCAAGTCCAGCTTGAATCTTCTAATCAGTTTGTTGGCCAAATCATTTGGTGACCTGGCCATGTGTGTGATATTTCTTGGTAGTCCTAGCTTTATGCTAAATGGCTGCTGTATCTAGCATGGTGTGTAGCACACTAACCTTCATGAACGTAAGTTCTTCTCAGGTATTCCAAACGGCCTCTAATATACTCTCTTCCCCTATTGCAGTCCTATCCCTACAGGGTTTTGGATATTCCAGATGGGAAGGAGTTAATGTGCTGACAGTAGAAGATTTTAATTAGGCTAGTCTTTCCTCCATGAAAGCAAAGAAATCTTGAGAATATTTATGAGGATAATAGATTTTTGGCAGCCGGAGAATTTGTCTTCCTTTATAGAATAAGGACATGGGGGATTTATACTTCCATTTGGAATCAGGTAGAATTGCTTTCATTTTGTAGCTATCGAGACACAATCAGATTCATATTGGATATTAAGCTTGTAGCGCTCTGCAGTTCTAATGGCCCCAGGGGGCGGTGCTGGTAATTGCAGCAGCTGGAGGGCCTCAGGATGGATATCCGATTGAGCTGAAGAATGGCTGGAGGGTGGCAGAGTACATAGACATAACTAAATTAAATCATTTATCCGTTTCATGTCACTGCTGGACACCAGTCTCAGCCAATGTACTGGATCTTGGCTGCTTGTTCATAGGAGTTGTTAAACTGTAACTTGCACGTTATGGCACAGTATACCTTTCAGTTACCTGCAGGGTTGGTTTAGGGTGGAGCTTGTATTTGTCTTGGCTTCAAGGCTTATAGCTCTGGTCCACTCTACGCTCCATAGAACATACTAAATGTAACATATATTACACTGCTTGGCGATAGAAATAATAATATCATACAGTGTAGTTCAGCAGGATTTGGGCACCACAAGAGACTCGCTGGTATCCAATCAGGCCAGTCTGACTCATAGAATCAGTTTAATTTTGTACAAGTTACTGAGCAGGAATCAGGACCCTCACCATAATCATAGGACCCCCAGCAGCTGCAGTCTCCATTGTTACGTCACCCCTTACACTGCACAAAGTCCTGTTCTGCCATAAAGGTAACGTAATCTCTCAGGATTATGGGCATTTTATTCATCCCCGGAAACCAAATGTCCTCATTGTGATCCTATTAATCCAAGACATTTTGGTCAAGCTTAATGCCTTTGTGTCAGTAGGAGCAGATGCTCATCCCGGATGATCCAGGGACTGTCTAGAAGTCATGACATTGGGCATTAAAGATTCTGCCTGACCCAGAGAGCCCGTCTGCTAGAAGAAAGATTAAGTATTAGTGAGGGGAGCACAGAGGGTCACAGAGGTACATTAGGAGAATAGACGCCCCTTTTCATAACCAAATGACAAACTAGATTACCAAAAAAAAAGGGGAATCACAGAGACTAAAAAACTTGGCCGGAATTATTGAAAGTCCCTTTGCAACTGTCCCACCATAGATGGCACCACCATATGTTTACTATATTTCCATTGGCAATGAAGCCCTGTGCTTCTAAATGATATTCAGATGATAATAAGCTGTTTGGGGTATGAAATGGCTGGTATTGGTGTAGCCCACAAGGACTGGATGAACAGAAGGTGCTCCGCCAACCTTGTACACAAACCCAAAAGCCTGTGGGTGTTTACTACAAAACTAAAATGATATAGTGCTGGTATCCCTCTTGCTGGTGAGAAAAGATGCAGGTTTGTCCAACATGGGAGTCTGTAGACCAGGGGTGTCCAAAAGGTAGACCTTTAGCTGGTGATCAGTAGATCTCAAGACACTGTCAACAAACGGCTTGACTAAATTACCCTTCTGTTTTATTCTTTTCATTCACATATTTATTCTACTACGGTTCCACAAGAAATAGGTTTCTTTTTAAATATAGTAATATAAATTCTCTTATAAATCAATATAATATTTAAGTAATGTTTTCCATTGAACAGAATGCTAACAGTAGATCATAATGGGACAACGAAGTAGACCCCGAATTAGTAAAGTATGGGCACTCCTGCTGTAGGCCATAGACCAGGCAAAGCAAGAGCATTAGGGCAATGACCCTCCATTCTCCAAAGTGCGGGGTGCTGGGTTACGCTCAAGGACTCACTAAATTCTCTAGTAATGGGAAAACCTGACAGCTCAGTAAATGGTTATGTGTGGAGGAGTAATTGGTTTGTGGAAGGAGGAAGGAAGATAGAAAGGGGGTGAGAACAGGAGAAAGGAAGAAGAGGTGGGGGTAGATGAGAGACGGGAGAGGGAACAGAGATCGAATAAAATAAGAAACAAGATGAGAAAAGGCGATAAGGGGAGAATAGTATTTGAAAAGAGGAAAATCAACTGTACAGAGAGAAACTGAAATAAAAAATACAGAGTTTTTATATATATAATTTATATGGCATACAATGTATAATTGTCCTAATGAATTCACCTACTTCCCGCCAGAGAGATTAGAGCCTACAAAGCACTGATAGTACAAATATTGATCTACACAGGAGATCTCATTATTGGGATCTGCAGCTGGAAGATATACTGTGCTTTGTCCGATATTTAATATTCACGGCGGGGAGGTTTATACGGAGACTTGTGCCGGAAAGGATCGAAAATGGGTCTAGCCAATGCCGGCAGCTGTTTAGAGCAAATTGACAGATTGTGAGGCCCAAGGATGGCAAGAGGTGGGTTTTCTGGACAGAAAAATTCCACCTCAGTGATTAGCGAAGGGATTTACTGATAACCCAGGGGTGTTAGTAATCTCTCTCACTATGTTGACTCCACGGTTTCCTCTATTTGCCAAGTGTCTGCTTTATCAATATTTCATTGGTGGCATGAAGAAGTTGGGCCTTCCAGAATTCCAGTTCTGAAAATACTATCACAACGAGTATAGGACTATCATAGGACTGACAAACTATGGCTCTTCAGCGGTTTTGGAACTACTCCAGCTAAATACAATAAGGTAGGAGGACGTTGGCATGGGTTTTCTGTAGATAAGAGGTGCTTGCAAGGTGACATTCAGGTGTTCGGCTGAATCCAGAATAGTGGATTCAGTGCAAGACCCATATCTTTAAAGGGATCCTGTCATGGGAAAACACTTCTTTTTCAAAATGCATCAGTTAATAGTGCTGTTCCAGAAGAATTCTGCACTGAAATCCATTTCGCAAAAGAGCAAACAGATTTTTTTATATTTCATTTTGAAATCTGACATGGGGCTAGACATTTTGTAAATTTCCCAGCTGCCCCAAGTCATGTGACTTGTGCTCTGATAAACTTCAATCACTCTTTACTGCTGTACTGCAAGTTGGAGTGATATCACCCCCTCCCTTTCCCCCACCCAGAAGCCTAACAACAGAACAATGAGAAGGTAACCAGATAACAGCTCCCTAACACAAGATAACAGCTGCCTGGTAGATCTAATAACACTCAATAGTAAAACCCATGTCCCACTGCGTACTATTCAGTTACATTGAGAAGGAAAAACAACAGCCTGCCAGAAAGCAGTTTCCTCCTAAAGTGCTGGCACAAGTCACATGACATGGGGCAGCTGGGAAATTGACAAAATGGCTAGCCCCATGTCAGATATCAAAACTGAATATAAAAACATCTGTTTGCTCTTTTGAGAAATGGATTTCAGTGCAGATGTCTTCTGGAGCAGCACTATTAACTGATGCGTTTTAAAAAAAACATGTTTTCCCATGACAGTTTCCCTTTAAGGGGACCACCACCACCACCCCTGGACTCGCCAAACTGTGGCTCTTCAGTGAATTTACAACAACTAGATACAGAATTCTGAGGAATGACTTCCAAGTTAGGTTATCTATTGATAAGAGGTCCCTGCAAGGTCACAAAGTTACACCTTCCTGAGAGTCTTTTGAGTTGAAGACCCATTTCTCACAGTAAGACTACGTGCCACCGAGTACAGTGCTTCAGAAATGGCAGTTGGGTTGGGTTATCTGTGGAAAAGAGGTGCTTGCCATGTGACATAGCTGTGTCTTCTAAAGTGTATTTTAAGAAACACCCTCTCTAATTTATGAAGCGAAGACCAATTTGTGTGTCAAACTATGGCTCATCAACTTTAGTGGAACTACATCAACTAGATGCAATACATCGTTGGGTTGGGTTCACTGCTCAGAAAAGGTGCTTGCAAGGTTATATAGTTGCGTATTGCAAATAGTATTTCCATTTATATCCTATATGAAGTTGAAGACTCATTTCTCACAATGGGACCATCAGTGGCCAAACTATATTTTTATAGCAATGACTTTCAAAGTTGGATTGGATTTTCTGTGGAGAAGAGATGTTTGCAAGTTTTTTTTTTTTAGAAAAACACTATAGACAAATAGTGGGGGAGTCCTTTTTAGGGGTAGCAGCAAAAGCCCACCACTTTAGACTGAATCAGGCAACAATGATTACCTATGAAGGAATGAGATGTCTAGCACTCTAAAGGCCCCCTCTTTCTGTGAGCCCCAGGCACTTTGTCCACCTTGGACTCCCTCTGAAGATAACACTGCCTCACAGAGGCAGCTGTTGATATTATCATTGTTTTTATTAATGCCAATAAATGCCATGTACACTGACTTACAATATCCCTACCCAAACATACCAAGGCTGAGGGATCAAAGGTCTCATCTTAGACGTATAGACCATGAGAGTTTAAACCCTATTAAATTGTTTTTTTGCTAAGGGTATTTTTTTCTGCAGATTTCCAATTCTCTGTGGGTAAATATCTCCAAGTGCACTTCAACCTCAGATAACCTTCATCAGGACAGATTTATTCAGGGATATAACAGGCCAGAGAAGTGGCTCAGTGGGACCAGAATATGGCTGAATGTATATCAAATCCAGTGTAATTGGTAAAGCCTTTGATGGCTGTTATTTATTAAACTATTTGTTGACATGTAGACTCCTTGATTCCCAGAGTCTGTTGGTTGGAACAGAGGTGTTGCTCTAGGGCCCAGAGCCTTTGAGTGTTGGGTCTCATTTGCATTGAATTGCCTTTGGAATGATTTACATAAAAAATAGGTTGATTAATAATTGTTAGCTTTTCGTCATGGAACTCCAGCTCAAGGTGGAATATTGTGTAGTTCTGGAGTCCTACAGGTGACCCATTCCTGATGTTGCTATCTCAGTTAGGTCATCACTGCTGTCATATGTTCCGCTTGTGAAACTGGGGCCACATCTGACCCCATTGATACCCCTCTTCCTTGTGTCCTCTCCATATTTTTTTCATCTGGATTTTGCTCCAATCTCCCATCTTGTCCCACCTCTACTTCTCCTTCTGTGTGACCATCTCCCCTTTGCAGCTGGCAGCGAGAGCCTTGGAGTGCTGGGGCTTAGTTGCATTAAATTGCCTATTGAGTGATTTACATAAAATAGGCTGATTAATAATTGTTAGCTTTTCATCGTTGAACTCCAGCTCAAGGTGGAATATTGTGTAGTTCTGGAGTCCTACAGGTGACCCATTCCTGATGTTGTTATCTCAGTTAGGTGGTCACTGCTGTCATATGTTCCCACTTGTGTAACTGGGGCCATGTCTGACCCCACTGATACCCCTTTTCCCTGTGTCCTCTCCATCTGGAATCTCCCATATTGTCCCTCCTCTACCTCACTGTATGTGTGACCACCTCCCTTTAGCAGCCAGCAACCAAAAGGCAGTGACACCCCATCTAGGAGCCTCAGTTTCACCCCCCTTTCAGCACAGTATGTATTACATCATCTCTGGATACACACTCTCCCCCACCCCCATCACTTGGCTACACAAAACCTGCAGAATTTGTCACCTTGATATGGGTATTGTTTCCTGCCAACTCCGTAAATTGCCGCGCTTTCCTTGTAATTGATTGACGACTATAAAGAAAATCTGCGAGGCATCAATTCCTCTTAATATGTGAAAGTTTGTGCTGGACCAACACACACTGAACAACAAAGCTAGAAAGACATCAGCTATGCGCCACTCATAGTCCCTCACATAACGCAGTCTGGGAGCCAAGCGCACCCTCCTTATAGCACCCATAGGATCTATAAACTTTCTCTCTAGCATGTCCAGCTCAGAGGGCAGAATAAAGAAGAGGTATGAAAGAACTGTTCATGCACATTAATGGATTCAGCTAACAAGAAGCATCCACCATATTTCAGACAGAGAAAGGGAGAATTCAGACAGTCATGCACCAGAGTCGGAAAAAGCAAAAATTATACAATTTTTCCAAGTGTAATTCATCTGGCACCTGACGCATTGTCAATAAACCATAGAGTTACTGGTATATAATTTACTCGCAATATAGTATTAGTAATAGCCATTGTGTAATATATTCTCTGCATATATTCATTAATACACATCAGTGGGGGCTACCATTTGATTTTCCTTTGTTGATATATATCTGCCACTGTGTTGTCTTCAGTTAATTAATACTCTTCCCATTGACGGACGCGCAACGTCATTGTTGACTTGTAGAACATCTCCTCTGAACCTTTTCTCAGCCAGACAGAACTACATAACTGAGTGTGGGGGGGGGGGGCAGAATGATAGGAGACCCTCAGGACAGCTTCAGGGGCCTCAGGCCAGAGGGTGGGAGCAGGCCCGGACTGGCAATCTGTGGGTTAGGGCAAATGCCAGATGGGCTGCTATAAGGTGCCATAGAAAGTCAGTATTTAGTGGGCTGGTGGGGGCTGTTTGGGCCTCTTTGTGGGCTGATTGGGCCTCTGTGTACCTGAAATGCCAGGGCCTATTTTCATTCTCAGTTCTCAGTCCAGTCCTGGGTGGGAGTCTATTGAAGGACATGTGGCCAAGTGCAAACCCCTCACTGTGGCTCATTAGTAGTGATGGGCAAAAACGCATTGAAGTCAATGGGAATGAAAATAATTTTGATGCACGGCAATATTGACATGAGCAACATTTTTTATACGCGCTACTATTTCGTAAAAATGCATTAGAGTGAATGGGCGTCCAAATAATTTTGCGCTCAACTATTCTGACGCGCATCAATGTTTTTGGTTTCGGCGGATTTTTCATCACAGTTTCACAAATTTATTCGCTGGCGGTGACATGCGGAAATTTGCCACGAATTTACACTCGCCCATCACTACTCATAAGGCCTGTAGGGGTGCTGTCATGGTGAAATGCCAATAATCCTATTTAGAATACATACCTGAACCAACAAATTGCAATTTTCATTTTTTAAAATCCATTAAATAATCAGCTTGGTTGCAACGAGATTCATTTTACATGGCAGCATTTAATTCATTGCGGTCTGCACCAAATGACTAATTTCTAATTAGTAGGGATGGGCGAATTTGACCCATTTTGCCGAAAATTTGCCGTGGGTGAAATGTCGCCGATCGCCCATTTAAGTCTATGGGTGTCAAAAAAATTTGGACGTGCGGCGAATTACATCTTTTTTTTTAATGCTCGACGCCATTCAAGTCTATGCGGCAGATTTACTAAATTCACATGAATTATTCTAAGTTCAATTGAATTTTCAAAAAAGATTTGAATTCGAATTTTCGAATGTTTTTAAAGACCACTTCAACCAGTGAATTTTGAAAATTCGATCGAATGGAATGATTCGAATAAAAAAATCTATTCGACAGTCGAACGACTTCCCCTTTAAATTTTTATCCGACTGCCTAGTTCGCCAGATCAAAGCTACCGAATTGGGTTTCATTATTTTTGATGGAATAAAAAAATTCTATTGAATGGTTAAAATCGTTCGATTCGAACGATTTTTTGGATCGATCGAATTTTTCCTATTCGTTCGTTTGACCAATCGAATTGCGGTAAAATCCTTTGAATTCAATATTCGAATTCGAAGGATTTTACTTCCCCAAGAATTCCCAAGTATTCCCATGGTCGAATTTGAGGGGTGTTTTAATCCTCGAATTTGACCCTTAGTAAATCTGCCCTCAAGTGTGTCATTTTCGTGGCGAGACAAGACTAAAAAATTCACCGATCGCTACTAATTAGATATATAGGATGCGGACTTTATTCTTTTCTGCGTTTCTTCGCTGTTTGTCATGTCTCCCCACGGTGTGATCCTTACATGCACACGAGAGGGAACTCCATCTCATTAGTGATGGGCGAATCTCATCCGTTTCGCTTCGCTGAAAAATTCGCGAATTTCCAGCGAAATTCGCGAATTGGCGAAAAAATTCGGGAAACGAGTCGTGCGTCGTTTCCATCACGTCGCGTCATTTTTGGTGCAACTCGTTTTTTTTGGTGAATTTTTGCTGGCGTTTCGCCAATTTATTTGCCAGCGGCGAATCGCGGGAATTCTCCGCGAATTCACCCCTGGCGAATAAATTCGCCCATCACTACATCTCATCACATGTGGACACAAACCTGGAGGTTCCTGGCTTTACCCTCCCCATTTATAATCCTGTCTCTGCTGCTTTTAGAGAGGGAAAGGACTGAGAAGGAAAGCTCCTTTCCATAGAAATTATATTTAATTTAAAATCATGTTTAATAATTGTACATTGAGTAAAATATAATGTTTGAGTTTATATCCCCTTTGAATGATGGCTGCTACTGAGAATTCCCACTGACCCACAAGGAAGGGTGTGAGAACAAGAGATGGAACAACAGAAATTCCTACGCCCCCTTGTTTCCATCGTTCGTCTCCAATGTGTTTCTCTGTAACGCTGCGGCGCAGCATATGCCTAGAAAGCCTAAAGAATCCCTGTGTTATAAGTTTATTAATTGGGGTGTCCTGTGGGAACCAACTCCATGCAGATGGTTAGTTAACTCATTTATTTATTCATTGTAAATATCAGCTCATTGCACTTCCATTTCTATGGCAAAGTCCCTGCCCCTCTCAGCCACTGATTAAACTGCACCGGACTCCTAGCCACGACTTGAGCTCACAACCCATCTGACACCGGGGGCAAATTCACAAAAGTGCGAAGCGTCTAACGCTAGCGCAAATTCGCCAGCGTGACGTCAAATCATACCTTCGCAAATTCACTAACATCGGCTCTGGCAAATTTTCGCTAGCGAAGTAGATAAACTTGGGCATCTTCGCACCCTTACGCCAGGCGAATTGGCGCACTGAAGAAGGATCGCAATTACGCAAATTCACTAAGATCAAATTTTTGCTGAACGTTACCACTTACGCTAGACTTCACTTCGCCTGCTCAGACCAGGCGAAGTTCAATAGAAAAGATAGGAGTTGGAAAAAAAAATTATATAATTCGCAAAAAAACAATGTTTTACCGTTGTGGGTGATAGTCTGAAAAATATCATTTTTTTTGGGGGGGGTTACCCTCCTTCCCCCCTACATTCCCTAACATATGGCAACACAACTATACAGGGGGCACATGTAGAGCAATAGGACAACTTTATTTTATTATTAAAGGTTTCCTGGGCTTGTGTAGTGGAATGTAGTGGCTGTAACATATACTTCTATTAGACTTTGAAATTCGCGCCGTATGCAAATTAGGCTTTGCTAGCGTAATTGCGCTATGTCTAGCGAAGTAACACTAGCGCAACTACGCTACCGTTCGCCGGCCTGAGCGTAAATTCGCAGTTTAGTGAATTTGCGTAGCGCGGGCGAAAATTCGCCTGGCGAAGTGCAGTGAATGCTAGGCTGGCGGATTTTCGGATCTTTGCCAATCAGTGCATTCCTTCTAGCACTCCCCGATATATATATATATATATACACACACACACACACATATATATATATTTATATAGGCCAATGCACTGTGCAGCCCCACAGTAGGTGTATTCCTTCCATACTTGTGCACCGAAATGAACCCTTTTTTCATCCAATCTTTATGCAAATGGAAAACTGAAGTTTATATGGGCAGTAAGGAGCCTTAAATGTAGAGTGTTTTCTCTAGGATTTCAATGAATATAATAACACCTATCGGAATTCCCTCATTGTGTCAAATGTGAGTGCAGTAGATGAATTCCTGACACTGGAGAACACAGAGAAGGCAGACTGCAGGCATAAGTCCTACATTACAGAAAAGCTGCAAAAAAAACCCATAGCCCTTCTTGCTGGCAGTTTAAGGTTTTCCTTATCTCACCCTAAAAGGTGACGGTGCTCTTGTGGAGCAAGATAGATGCCCAAGTGCGGGGGGGGGGGGTTGAAGTTTTGCAGTAGGCGTTTGGTTCGTGTAAAGTGTCGCCCGTTTCGATTGCCGCAGTGTGGAAGAAAAATGAATCATTATTTTACCTGTCATCCGACTGTATAATTCTTGGACAGCCTGAACAGAGATGTAACTCTTGTTTGATGGCGGGTATAAAATTTCCCAAAGTACTCGGCGTATTCAAAATATTTTGCACTTCAGAAATGCATTAAGTGAATTGATGGTTTCTGCGGATTCTTGTATGTTAATTATTGTATCCTATAGACAGGGCCTGCGCTGCAGAAATAAGGGGGAACCGGGATAGAGGTGTCAACCCGCATCTGATGGATCTGATTCAAGTCCCCTACTGAGTGTAGGAGGTTTGTAGAATTTAATAAAATCTGTAATCATTTTATCAGGGACCGGGGGGGCCTGATCCCAAGGTGGGGCCCTAGCTTAAAGGACAAGGAAAGTGTAAAATAGAATAAGGGTAGAATTGCTGTATTTTGTATACTAAACATAAACATGACTTACTGCACCACAAGCCTAATCAAACAAATGATTTATGCTTTCAAAGTTGGCCACAGGGGGCTGTCATCTTGTAACTTTGTTATACATCTTTGCAAGACTAGACTACATACACATGCTCAGTGTGGTGTGGGCTTCTTAGGGATCGTCATAAATGATCAAAAAACAAAGCTGCTTGAGTTCTGCATGGCTGGTAAGTAAGGCAGGGGCTCCCCTTGCTGTTCATAAGTATGATTGTTTCCCTGCCAGAAGTTAGGGACTGTCTGACAATTCCTATCCACAGCACTAAACGCAGGGAGAATTTCACTGCATACAGTCAGGTTTCTTATAAAAACGGTACACATGTTTTAATTAAAGTATATTGGAGACAGATTTATTTTTCATTAAAGAAAGTAAAAATGGGATTTTATTTCTTTGCCTTTCCTTGCCCTTTAAGCTTAGACTTTCAGTTGTGCTGTTATAGACATTGGTGCAACATTAGTAGCCTAAAAGTGGATACTGATGATGGGTGAATTCATTCGTCAGGCCTGTGTTTGTGAATCTGCAGTGGAAAATTCCTGGGACAAAAAAATTGTTGCGCATCAAAATTGCCGCACGCATAAGATTGTCACGCGCCACAATTGTAGCGGCCAAAAACAAAGACGCTCATGTCAAAATAAGGCAAGAAATTGTCGCTCACATCAAATTTGTCACACATTACAATTATTTTGACGCTCCATTGACTTCAATGCGTTTCGCTAATTTTTCCACCTTCGGTAAATTTTTTTCCGGATTTGGCAAATTATTTGGCGAAGCAAAACGGGACAGAGTCGCCCATCTCTAGTGGATGTTGTCTATGGAGATGTTTCGGATTTATGGGAATATGGCGGTACCTATGGGGCAAGGGCAAGAAGACGTGGACAGTCACAGCTTGGATATCGCTGATGTTTATAGTGAAATGGTTGAATAATTGTTACACACTGTCCTTTGTGCTTTTTATTGGGGCTTCTGTGTGTGAATCTACTGGCCAATGCCCTTTCTACCCTCCCCTAGAGTCAGATCTGCCAGCCTGTAGTTTCCCCTCTCGTGATTTATGAGCAATCTGAATGAATTCTTCTAGCACTTTATATTCAGATTGTTTATCGCTCTCATAAACACTTAATAAACACCCAATGAGACAGTCTGTGAGAAGGTACTACAGCCTCCAAGTACCCTCTCCGGCGCCACTTGTTTGGCACAACACAAATCACACGCCCGTCAGTGCTCTCTCAGACATGGGCACGGCAGTTGACTGGACCTCACGCCCCGAGGATGATGTGTATAGAGAATGCAGAACCATTTGCTATCAAGTCACATGCCCTCTTAATGTAACTATCCAGGCTCCCTCCCAAACACATCGCTGAGGTCTTTAATGAGGTTGTTGAGCAGTGTGACTGGCACAGAAGAGATGGGCACTGATCATTTTAACAGTCAATTATGAATGAAACGTCTTACACATCCACAAAGAGAATGTTAGTTTGCTTGCAATGGAGTTTGCTTTGCCCAAGGGAGCGTAAAATGTTTTTTTTCAAAATGCATCAGTTAATAGTGCTGCTCCAGCAGAATTCTGCACTGAAATCCATTTCTCAACAGAGGAAACCGTTTTTTGTTATATTTCATTCTGAAATCTTCCATGGGGCTAGCTATAATTGTCAGTTTCCCAGCTGCCCCCAGTCATCTGACTTGTGCTCTGATAAACTTAATTAACTTTTTGCTGCTGTACTGCAAGTTGGAATGATATAACTCCTCCCTTTCCCCCAGCAGCCTAACAACAGAACAATGGGAAACAGGGTCGGACTGGGAGGCCCAGGGCCCACCGGGACTACTGCCCATGGCCCCCTCCGACCCCCAGCCCCCCTACCGTGATGCGCCTACTTGAAAGCGCCACGCTCCTGCTTGAAAGGCACCATGCATACTCCTGTCTCAAAGGCACCTTTTTTTTTACAATTTCATTGGGAGAGGGGTCTGGCCCAGCAGGGACCCATTAAAGGTTCTGGGCCCATCGGGCCAGTCTGACACTGATAGGAAGGTAACCAGATAACAGTTTCCTAACACAAGATAACAGCTGCCTGGTAGATCTAAGAACAACACTCAATAATAAAATCCAGGTCCCACTGAGACACATTTAGTTACATTGAGTAGGAGAAGCAACAACCTGCCAGAAAGCAGTTCCATCCTAAAGTGCTGGCTCTTTCTGAAAGCACATGACCAGGCAAAATGACCTGAGATGCACCTACACACCAATATAACAACTAAAAAAAATACACTTTATGATACTGCAGGGGGTCAAGATGCACCCCCAACCCTCTCATTAATGGTGCATCCTTTTCCAAAACCACATCTGATTGTAAGGGGTCTGTTAGAAGATAAAGTGGGCCGCCTCTCTGTTGAGCCCTTTTCCTGCCCTTCTTCCCTGGATGCACACAGATAATTACATTGTCTTTTTATTATGAATGGGAGTTTGGGGGACTCCCTATCCCACAGTACCATTCATCTCTGGCTGTCATAGACTTGCTGGAACTGCAATACTTCCTAGGATAGAATCTAGAGATAATGTGCTGCTCGGCCAAGGCTCCGATATTCTTCTGTGGTGGGGAATGAAGATCGGTCAAACCCTTGGCTATATTGTTTTATAACTGCTGCTAAAAGAAGGGAGTTCTGTTGAGGATGTGAAATTCAGAGAGGTTATATATTGGAGAGAAAAAAGGGGTATAGATATTTTAATATGCCTGGAGGAACTCAAGGGGACCTTGGATACTTTAAGGGTAATGGTACACGTGGCCGTTTGGGTACTTTAAGCGCTCAACATTGCAATAAAATTGGAAAATGCTGCAGTAAAACCATGAAACGCCTTACAGATCATTGCAATGTAATAGGATTGTTAACAGGCCTGTGTTCTATTACCTTGTAATTACACAAGGTATAACATTTCTTAAGGAATGTATATAGGAAAGTTGCTCACCAACAATGTTTTGTTTTAGATCTGGATCCCCTCGAATGTGGAGGAGCTGTCCAGGTGCTGAAGAGCATCAGGATTATTAGCTGCCTTCTACTGTCTATAGTTTTAGATTGCAAGTTCTATTGAGCAGGGCCAAAGATTCTAGACGTATTTCTTTCATTCCTTATAGTTTCAAGAGTCAGAACCAGCAATGCAGAAAGGA
>CM044444.1:96979846-97016074 GCA_024363595.1 Xenopus borealis
TTGAACATTCCTTAATGAATGTATATAGGAAAGTTGCTCATGGAGCAATGTTTTGTTTTATGTGGAGGAGCTGTCCACGTGCCGGTGCTGAAGAGCATCCGGGATATTAGCTGCATTTTTCTGTATTCCTTCCCTTGTTATAGTTTTAGATTGCAAGCTCTATTGAGCAGGGACAAATGTTCTAGAAGAATTGCTTTTATCTCTTAGAAAAGGGAAAAAAAGAAGCGCACAATGCTCCTGCCTTCAGAGCATTTTATTGCAGCAGAGATGTGGCACAAGCTTTCGGGGACAAACCCTTCTGTTCTAGAAGTATTGCTTTCATTCCTTAGTCAGAACCAGCAGTGGAAAATTTATTTGAACATTTTAATGAATGTACATAGGAAACGTGAGCAATGATTTATATTAGGGTTTGCGTTTCTTTTATGCGGAGGAGCTGTCCAGGTGTCAGTGCTGAAGAGCAGCAGGGATATTAGCTGCCTTCGTCTTCCTCCCCTTGTTATAGCTTTAGATTGCAAGCTCTATTTAGCAGGGCTTGCTCAACCACCTTCTATTGTACACCACTGCGGAATATGTTGGCACTGTGTACATAGGCAATATAGTGAATATATTGGGTTCTGTTGACTTTTATCCACTGTCCGTGTGCAAAACCCTCGTTTCTCCCCCACTGTATCTCACTCCATCTCAGTTGCTCCTGTCACCCCCCCCCCTTGTAATTTTTTTTCCATTCTGCCAGCTGTGCTTGCCATGCTGAGTGCGCTCTGGCATATAATTTACTGTGGGTAAAGTTACAATCACTCAGCTCTTCAGATTTGGGCTGATTTTCCTTATTTCTTGAAAGTGTTTGGAAGGAGGCCAGGTGTGCTGCGTCCCTGCGGAGCCCCCCCACTCCCCCTTCTATGTATTTGCTTTATCTCTGTGTGTTCTGATTTATATTCATGCGAGTGTGATGCAAACTAGAGTAACTTCTGTAAATGTCTCTCATTCTGGGAATTGCACTGGCTATGGGAACGAGTGAATCTCAGATGCTGGGCTTTAATCTGAGCGTGTCTCATCATGTGTGTGCACAGCCAACCTATATCTCTGCACAGTAGGGCCTCATTGCGCTTCTTTTGGCTAGAATTCCAAGCCCATGGGCTACGTCACTTTCAAGGTTATTTTTACTCTGCTCTACAATACCTGCCATTGCTCATTCTCTTGGCTATAGGATTGTATTTGTTGCTGCGCTGGGACTGGTTGATGCTGTAGTTCAGCAACAACTATAGCGCTGTGGGTTTGTGTATATGCAGATTTGCTGCACTCAACAGCTGGTGGTCTTTGCTGCTATAATGTCAATAATATGCAATCAGTACATGAAAGAGAGATTATCTTCCCGAAGGTTTTGCAGACGAGACCCTGAAATAACTTTGCTGGGCAGGTGGTAGAGGATATTGCTGGTAATATGGGCTTATCCCGTAGACTTGCATTTTGGATATGTATATAAAGCTTGTCCCGGCCACCTTGACCTTTACACATGGGAAACATAATTACACAGGGACCAAAGTGTATCTCCTAATCTTCCCCTTTTATCAGCTGCCTTTTATTGTGATCTGTGTGTCCCTCTCCTGCTCTGTTTCTGCTCTTTCCTCCTGGATCACTGGTGTACTTGTCTCTTTTATTCCCTCTTGTCTTGTCTTCTTCATTGCACCCTGCCATCTTTTCTGCTTCTTCCTCTTGTTTCCCCATCTCTCTTATGCTCACTCCCTCCTCCAATCTCTCTCTCCATGGGCTCTACTCTTGCTCCCCTCCGTGCATCATGCATTGTGGCAATAAATCTTATGACATTTCTCTATGACCTTTTGAAGTGGCAGCAATGAGCCCCTCGCCTGTCAAAATCCCACTCTCTTATTGTACATCAGGTCACCAACAGTGAACTACAACCGTCCCCACTTCTCCATGTGCCTGCTGCTCTCAGCTCCATCTAGAATGTCACCCACATCCCTAAAGGTCAGAGCCCCCCAGACCATTCCTGATGCATGTTTTTAACCTTTCAGTCACTAGAGGGGCTTGCAGGTTGTTACTAAATACTACCTAGTCTTAATGTTAAGCCTCACTTTTAGATTTTCCGCCATTCCTTTCTAAGATTATATAACTGGGGGGAAATATATTTGTTTATGCTTCCGTAAGGTTGCAGCGCTATGAAGCAGTGTCCACGAGTATCTATGAAAAGCTATCATAGGAATCGCATATTTACAGTCCTTGGTCCTGAAATCAGTAGTGGAGATAGCAGAGGCTGTAGGGATATAAGCAAAGGACTATAGGGAGTGCACAACAGGGCCTTGACTGATGGGACTGTCAAAAAAACCTGAACCTATACTCACTAGGTGTGTCAAGTTCTCAAGTAGGCCTTAGCAGATCCAGACACTTTGGGGCAGATTTACTATTGGTGAAATTTCAAATGATAAAAAAATTCGACCAGGGAATAGTGGGGAGGTAAAATCCTACGAATTCAAATTCAAAGGATTTTACCTCAATTCGAATGATCGAACGATCGAACATAGAAAATTCGATCGTTCCTTCGAATATTCGAATCGAATATTCGAATGATTTTTTAGTGATCGATCTAATTTTTTATATTCGATCTTAGGGAATGATCCCCATTTCGGTAGGTTTAATCTGGCGAAGTAGGTGGTCGAATCAAAATTTAAAGGGGAAGTATTAGACCGTTGAGTTTTCGAATATTCTAATAAAATTACATTCGAATATTCGAATTATTCGAACTCGACTATTCGATGGTCGAATTTGGTCAAATTTGCCTAATTTGCATATACGAAATTCGAATTCGTATCTTTTTGAAAATTCGATCGAATATTCGAATCGCTCATGTGAATTTTGTAAATCTGCCCCTTTGTGTTATTTATGATCTAAACATTATCATCTCCCATGTTGAGCTTCTTTAGAATTCATGGGTGTCACCTGTTCCAGTATCAACCTACAGCTATCAAGGAACGCATGGAAGTTGTTCTCCAGCAGCCTACTTATCTCTGATTTAGTTCAATAATCCTACAAAATCAGGGCATTTTAATGAAAAGAAGGTGCAAAAATAATGAGTTGTAATGTCTCCATCATTGCGTTCTCAAACTATTATAATGTGTTGCGTTTGATCTCTGTAAGGACTAAGCGCCGCTAGCAGCGCAGCCTCCATTCAATAATAGGTGTCGGGATTATACTTTATAATGGCAACCACTTAGAGATGCAATTGACTTAAAAAATATATGGCATTGTAAAGGGAAAACATCTTCCTCTTGTTTAAAGTAAATCAACAACAGAGCACTGTTTCCCTGAGCTTTAAACAGGCCTCTTTCTCCAAGTGATATTAAACTACAAATCCCAGCATCCAAATGGTAGCTCTAAAGGCAGAGAGCAGCAGGTTTCAAATCGTTGGAGTTTCAGTGAGACCTTAGAGATTGTGTTTTGATACTACTTTCTGAAATACGGTGAAACAGCAATTATTTGGCCTTACACTCTCAGGGTGTCTGGTCCAACTGTCAGATGACTCTTTCCACTGGATTATAAGATACCTTGCGGGCATCGGTCAACCAAAAAAAGAAAGAGCTTCTAATAGCTCAAAGATGAACGTCGACCATAAAAGAAAGTGTCAATCAGTGAAACGATGGACTTCAGACAAGATAGCTTTTTTGATCATGTGAAAAGGATCACGTATCAGGATAGTCGGATTCAAGCAAAGTCTTAAATCTCCGAGATTTGAAATATCTCAAGGTCTTTGAGTCATAAGTTTAAAGGTGTCTTTGTCTGAAAATTGGATGGAAATGTGACCTTTGGGTCTGAGGAGCATTAGATTAACAACAGTCTAAAGTAAATCAGCAAATCTTGTTTTGTGGCGCATTGGAGATCGCACTTTATACCAGAGATTGACTGTTTAATTTTTTTCTTGTTCAAGCCCCTCTTGGAGGTCCAGCCTTTGGTCAGAGCCTCCATACCTTATAGATGAAACTAATCAAGGTCAAAGAGTATTAACTCACCAAGATTCGGAAGAGGTCGAGATGCACTGCCCTGAGCCTTCAGCTATGGGAGCGGATCAAAACTATATTGCAGTAGAGTAGGCACTCAAAGAGCAATCTTCCCACCAGACGTAAAAAAATTCTAATTAGTTTACCTGGTATACATGGAATTAGCCTTACGCTTTTCGTGTTTCACAAACAATCATAAGCTCATTAAGTGAAACGAAAAGCATATGGCTGCTTCCATGTATACCAAGTAAACTAATTAGAATTTTTACACATCTGGTGGGAAAATTGCTCTTAGAGTGGCTGCTCTACTACAATACAGTTTTGACCCCCGATACCATATAAAAGGGATATAGGAATGCGACCTTCACGCGCATCTAGAAAATGCAAATATGCATTCTCCATAGCGGAGCTCCCCTGCCATTACTCTGTGCCCCATAGCTTGGGAACCACTAGTGATGGGCGAATTTATTCACCAGGGGCGAATTCCCGCGATTCGCCGCTGGCGAATAAATTTGCGAAACGCCAGCGAAAATTCGCAAAAAAAAAAAAGTCGCACATTGAAAACGACGCAACGAAAACTACGCGACGCGCGTCAAAATCGTGCCCCGACTCGTTTCGCGAATTTTTTTGACAATTTGCAAATTTCACTGGAAATTGGCTAATTTTTCGGCGAAGCAAAACTGGGTAAATTCGCCCATCACTAGGAACCACTTCTCCATACAGAACCTCTGTGGACCACAGAGAATAAAAGATCTGTGTTTGATTAGGAACTGGCTAATAGAGACAACTTCTAACTGGATTATCAGCAGTTTTATAGAGTATGTTTTGTCCACAGAACAGAATAAAACCTCTTTCAGCCAATTTAGGCCCGTGCCCTCTGAGATACTTTTTTTTTTTTGCGCTTGATATGAATGAGGGCTCCATTGAGTTTATTTATAGCTGAAGTATCACTTGGGCTTTGTTTGCTTTTGTCCTCTCCAGCTTGAATGCTGGTAGTATTAATCCAATATTATCACACTGCGCAGATCTGAGCATTGAAACTAAAACCTGTGAATGTTTTTGGAAGCATGAGACCAGTTCAGTGTATACTAATACTAATGCAAGGCCGCTGTAAGAGAGGGACTTCCAAGCCTAAAACTGATTGGAAAGGGCTACTGAAATGTTATGCAGAACAGGAGACAGAGTCTTATCCGTCCCTTACAAAGAGCAGCTCAGGTTGCATCGTTGCTCTGTCGCTTCATTGCTTTATTTGCAATTTTTCTTACAGGATTCGTACAGACATAGGTCAGCCTGTCCTGCTGTGTCTTGCCAGAGCCAAGGTAGCCTGCTGAGTTATATCTTTCCTGCCAGACTGCTATGAGATGGAATATTTGTATATTCTAGTGTTCTGTGGGCTTTTATTTAGCTATAACCATTTGTGTTGTAAGGGAACGCAATGGGCACAAACTGAACAAGTCAAATGATTATGTTGTATTAGGTTTTCATATTAGCGGGGTCCCTTTTTCTTACAGATATTTGGTCAGTGACCTAATTACAGTTTGGACCTGGGGGTCAGTCAGTTACCTGTAAAAGCTGAGGGGAGGCTTCAGCTGCTGGGTGCAATGTGTGTGCTAGGTCTGTTGTGCTCTTGTAATTTTATCTCAGGCCCTTTCTATAACGTCTCTTATTCTTCAGTAAACAAGTTCCACAATGTTGTCATACCTAGAATGGTCTTACTGCTCCATATTGTCATACCTAGAATGCTCGTATTGCTCCATGTTGTCATACCTAGAATGATCTTACTGCTCCATATTGTCCTACCTAGAGTGATCTTACTGCTCCATATTGTCATACCTAGAATGATCTTACTGCTCCATATTGTCATACTTAGAGTGATCTTACTGCTCCATATTGTGATACCTAGAATGCTCGTATTGCTCCATATTGTCATACCTAGAATGATCTTACTGCTCCATATTGTCCTACCTAGAGTGATCTTACTGCTCCATATTGTCATACCTAGAATGATCTTACTGCTCCATATTGTCATACCTAGAATGATCTTACTGCTCCATATTGTCATACTTAGAGTGATCTTACTGCTCCATATTGTCATACCTATAATGCTCTTACTGCTCCATATTGTCATACCTAGAGTGATCTTACTGCTCCATATTGTCATACCTAGAATGCTCGTATTGCTCCATATTGTCATACCTAGAGTGATCTTACTGCTCCATATTGTCATACCTAGAATGATCTTACTGCTCCATATTGTCATACCTAGAATGATCTTACTGCTCCATATTGTCATACCTAGAATGCTCGTATTGCTCCATATTGTCATACGTAGAATGCTCTTACTGCTCCATATTGTCATACCTAGAATGCTCGTATTGCTCCATATTGTCATACCTAGAATGCTCTTACTGCTCCATATTGTCATACCTAGAATGCTCGTATTGCTCCATATTGTCATACCTAGAATGCTCTTACTGCTCCATATTGTCATACCTAAAATACTCTTATTGCTCCATGTTGTCATACCTAGAGTGATCTTACTGCTCCATATTGTCATACCTAGAACGTTCTTACGGCTCCATATTGCCATACCTAGAATGTTTCTTACAACTCCATATTGTCATACCTAGAATGATCTTACTGCTCCATATTGTCATACCTAGAATGTTTCTTACTGCTCCATATTGCCATAACTAGAATGCTCTTACTGCTCCGTATTGTCATACATAGAATGTTTTATACAACTTCATATTACCATACCTAGAATGTTCATACTGCTCCATACTGCCATATCTAGAATGCTTACTGCTCCATACTGTCATACTTAGAATGATTCATACTACTCCACGTTGGCATACCTAGAATGCTCTTACTGCTCCATACTGTCATATCTAGAATGTTTCTTACTCCTCCATATTGCCATACCTTGAATGCCTTTTTCTGCTCTATACTGCCATACCTGCAGTTACTGCTAGTGATGAACAAATTTATTCGCCTGGGCTGAATTTGCAGCAAATTCCCACGATTTTCCGCCAGCTAATAATTTCGTAAAACGCCAGGAACAATTCGCCTGGCAAAAATTCATTGGTGTCTCATTTTTGATGTGGGCGTCTGTTTTTTCAACTGCTCAATATTGTGCCTACAATAAATATGGCTACTATCAGTAAATATATTATACTCCATGAAGTATGGAGTTAAAAGAGGTATTTTAGGAAGGGTAAAACAATGTGTATTTATTGAGCATTTTAGAATTATACTGTAAGTAGCCAAGTGAATGAACTGAGGAAACAGAGGGCTAATTTATTAATATAGGCGCTGTATTGGACCAGTACAGATACCATTGACAACCCGTCAGCAATTAATGTGATTCAGACTACTTTAAGCAAATATATGACTAGCTGATGTGGGCAACTACATTGCTGTCAGCAGATAAATGCCTCATAGTTCTGTAGGTAGTGGCTATTGGGAAGCAATTATTGGAAAGGTAGGATGAATGAGATATGTGGAACATTGCACTTCTTGGTCAAGTTCTTTCATCTTGCTGAGCCTCAGGTGCCTAAGTTAGATTGTAAGCTCCATGGAATAAGAACTCACTGGGCTGTAAATGTTATAAAGTGTTGGGTTTAATGAGTAGCATAAATCAATAATGGAGCAATAGAAGGAGCGTTCTAGAGTAATAGCATCTGTTTCTGCTCTTGTGCTGGACGTATCTGAACTCCTACAGAACCTTCATTTCCAGCCCGCTACACGCAGCACTTTGAAAGCATTTAGCAGCTGATACTGTCATCAGATTATATTGTAACACAGAACAAGCCGAAGACTTCCAAGGTCTGCATATTAATAATGCCAGTGTAGCAGGAGGGAGAAATTGTGGAAGACAGAGAAAAAGAGTAAATTAAAGTGCAAGAAATATCAGCCGCGCGGGGAAAAGGGCCAGGAATGAGATGGCGATGGCACCTGACTGCAGATTGGTTGGGCGCCCATTATACAGCCATCCAAACACCTGCAAATGGCAGCACAGCCCTGTGAATAGCAGAGAAGTTGTGATTAAGAATTGATTACTCCTATCTGAGTCACGCAGAGATCCTCCTCTACATAAAAGGCAGGAAAACACAGGACTTTAAGAGTCGGCAGAACATATGTCTTTTCCATGCTGTCTGGCGGGGGTATTCAGCGGGGCGTGGAACACAGTATAAGGCATTAACATATTCCTCCTTGTAAAACTGATTATTTGTTAGAATTAACAGAAAGGGAAGACATGCAGGTGTTGTGGGAGGGCAGGTTCTTGCCAATTACATCATCGCAGGATGGCTGGAGGGTATATATATATATATATATATATATATATATATATATAAAGAGAGAGAGAGAGGTAGAACAGGTGTGGTGCTAAATGGAATGTTGATTATACAGTGTTACTGTGTAGGTGGATGTGGAAGGGCTCCCAATGGAACCAGCATCTTTCACGAAATTCATTTTTTCACAATGTTTTTTAAAAGGGTTGGAATTAGGTATGTGGGAAATCAGGAGGATGCAAAGAAGGTTAGGCCTATAACTCAGGGGACACTTATAGAGGACTGTCTATTTGCTCTATTAGATACACCTAAAAGCCCAGCTTGGGATTTGGAGAGCTGGCCAACTACGTCAAAGTCATCCCATATCTGGCCAGTCCTACGCTCAATTTTCATCTGATTCATTAAGAATTCTATTGCTTCATTATACATTTTACAAAGGGACTAAGTTTTACCTGCCGTTTACTTGCTGCTTTCAAAGTAAAAACGCGAAACGCCAGCGAAATTTCGACTGGTGAAAATTCGCCCAAAAAATCAGTCACACGTAGTTTTTGACGCGCCGCGCACCGAAAACGACGCGATGCACGTCAAAACCGTGCCACGACTTGTTTCGCAAATTTTTCGCCAAATTTTTCGGCGAAGCGAAACTGGGGAGATTCGCCCATCACTAGTGGTGAGCACAACTTTCCATATATACTGTATATATATATCTGTAACCTTGTTATGAGCTAAGGGGCCCAGCTTGGAGTCCAGGTGGGGAGGGATGTGGGTGTGAGTTCTTATTTGCACCCTGGGTAGCCCAGGAACTATAGCAGGGTGACTGTTACACTAATGTTTCTATATACCTCTATAGCATATATATATACCCAATGTGTTCTTTGGCTTAGAGAGGTTTCTGGGACTTGTACGAGGGGGAGGCAGGTTAGGGGTGAGTTTCGGGGGTATGGAGGCGATGATTTGGTAACCAGAGAAACACCAATGGAAAAGGGCCTTTTAGTTACAGTAGCTGCTCATTAATTTCTCACAGCTCCTCTGATAGATTGGTCTTTTGCCTGTGGTCCTGGGGCGCTTGTCCATTGCGAGTTGATGCCGCAGACATCTTTTAATAGGACGTGTAAAGCTCAGTGTGAGCCTGTCGTCTCTTGCTTTCTCTTAGGGTCAAATAAAACCTCAGCCTAAATCTCCTGGCTAATGATCTGTGTCAGTGTAAAGACCTTGGTTAACAAGCTTCCTCTGTCTGACACGACTCCAGCAGAAAATCATCACAAACGTCAAAGAAATCTCTTCACATTGTTGCTTAGTTATATGGGGAGCGCTGTCCTTCCCTGATGCTGAAATCTTTTATCTCTGGTGACTTTATCTCTCTCTCGCTGTCACCATGTCTTCTCTTTCCTCTAGTACCTGTTACTTCTTATGCTCCTGTCTATTCGATATCAGTCCGATTCCAACCCCCACGCCGCACCCACTCACGGCTGCTCGAGATTTTTATCTCCTGCCCTTGGAGAGTGACTTCATCTGAAAGTTAAAGGGCAGATGTAAAAACTCTGATACATTGTTTTGAGAGACAGGACCAGCAGCGCAAAATATAACATAAACCGTTTTCAGGATCATTCATTGTAATGACTGTATATTGGAAAGTTGCTTCGCGCTATCATTTCTTTCTTGATGTTGGGTTTTGGGATTAAGTCTCCTTGAACATTAAGGAGCTGTCCAGTTGTTGGTGCTGAAATTGTAATTTCAAGTTGGAGAGGTATATGGCAACCATGCAGTGTCGGACTGGGACACCAGGGGTACACCCAAAAACCTTAGACCAGGGGCCCACCATAAACTGTCCTCAATCAACCTCTATTCTCCTAGTTTGTTTTCTTTACATACTATAATCAATTATTCCATCTATTTAGCCTCTTTGTTCTCATAAAAATAGGGAATGGCCATGAAATAGGCCAAAAGTTTAGCAGCATGAGGGCCCACTGACACCTTGGCCCACCGAGAGTTTTTCCTGGTATTCTGGTGGGCCAGTCCGACACTGCAACCATGCATGTAAAAACTAAAGACCAACTGCAAACGGTCTCACAGCAGCACATCTTAGTCTTTCCCCTTTTCTATTGCAGCCTTCTCCCAGGAGGTACAGGCTGAGAATGTCACTGTGGTGGAGGGTGGAACAGCGGAGATCAGCTGCCACCTGCACCAGTACGATGGCTCCATTGTGGTTATCCAGAATCCTGTTCGGCAAACTCTATTCTTCAATGGAACACGAGGTGAGCAGTTAGCTGTGGGTCACTTCTATATAACTGGACGGAAAGTCTAAAGATGGTAGACCTGCTTATTTGGTGAGGTTGCCAAACAAGTGGATCTTGCAGCAATGTGCCCACCTTGAGTGGACAATATCTGACTGATTGTGAGCCCAAGGGCCCAAAGATTGGATGATAAGGCCAGGAATGAGGGCAGTGGGATAAAGGACTGCATCAATGAACCAATGTGTTCCGGGATCAGACAGGATTTTAAAGGAGAACTAAAAACTAAAAAAGTAGGCAGAAAAATTGTACATGGTGTTTTGTGCTTGTGTACCAGCCCAAGGCAACCACAGCCCTTTAGCAGTAAAGATCTGTGTCTCCCCAGTAGATGCCCCAGTAGCTCCCCATCTTCTTTTCTGATTCTGATTCACTGATTCACATGCTCTGCGCTGCTGTCACTTACTGAGCTTAGGGACCCACTCACAATATACACCTGATAGTGTCATAGAAATATAGTCACAATATAAGGCTGATTAGTCATTAATACACATCATTAGAAACATCACAATTTAATCATCAGCAAACCTGTAGCATCGGCTTATATTACAGCCAGGGAAGCTCATTTTCTGCTGCTGGATAATTAGTGACGACCCCTAAGCTTAGCTTCTCAACAGCTGCTCAGAGCCCACTGAGCATGTGAGTGTCACAGACACTTTCCAAGATGGTGACCCCCTGTGACAAGTTTGAAGTCCTGGATCATTGCTGCTATTGACAAGCTGAAACTTTAGCCTCGTGCAATAAGTTCACTATATAAAAAATGGTATTTTTAAGAAATTCACAGAATCCACTATTTTGGATTCGGTCGAACCCCTGAATCCTTCCTGAAATATTTGCCTGAATACCAAACCAAATCCAAAACCAAAGCATATGCAAATTATGGGTGGGGAGGGGAAAAGGCCGAATCCCAAACCAAATCCTGGATTTTTAGGGTTTCATTCTTCTTTGAACCTGCCCTATTGTCATCTGCCAAATTTTTGGCTAGATATTCTGTGCACTTTGCATTCTGCTTTGCACCGAGGACCCTGAGCATAGGAGGAACATGTCTGTTTGGTACATTTACCAAATTCCTTTCATTCTCTCTCATTGGACTGGTATAACAGAACCAGAGAAGGTAAAACCTGGATATGAGAAACAGCTGTTTGGACCCACATTGGACACCTGTTATAGGTCCCACCAGCTTTCACATTATTTGGATAATGACGTGATTTAACTTGGCTCTCTGTCTGCTATATAAACACCATGGCAAAGTGAATTTATAGCAGTTATTCTGTGATATCCAAAGTGAGGAGGAAGGAAGGTTAAACATTAGAGTTTAACATAATGGCACCCCCTCCCTCTCATGTGTGAGGCTAAATCTATCCCTATTCTAATTTTATCCAAACAGCTGCAGCCTGGCTTCAATAGCTGTAACTTCAGCAGAGACAAGACAATCTTAGGGAGATAATGATAGAGATGGGCAGATCTGACTTTGCTAAAGGGGAAGATAACTCTAAAATGAACTTCTAGTATCTTCTAGGCACAAACAGCTTCACAGTTCCTTCTAATTGAGTACTGAAATATTTCCCTTTCAGTCTTACATTTTAGCCTGCCATTGTTCATTGTTGGCCCATGTTTGGAGGTTCCCCACTACCCCACTTTATATATGCTCAGATATAATAGGTCCTTTTAAGATTATGGAGACTTTGTTGGGCCTCTTTCACTTCTCACTCTGCCTAAACTCTAATTTCTGTGCCAACACTGTAATATCTTTGCCTGTGTGACTCACAGTGGTTTTTGCCTCCTGTAGCGTTGAAGGACACGCGGTTTCAGCTGGTGGAGTTCACCCAAAAAGAAGTGAAGATCCATCTGTCCGATGCCAAGTTGGATGATGAGGGTGGATACTTCTGCCAACTCTACACTGAGGATACACATCATCAGATCGCCACTCTCACAGTGCTAGGTGAAGAACTTTGACTTGTGCAATGGCATCAAGAAAGGGTCAAACTCAAACCCAGCACCTAGCAGTCAGAAGACTCTTGGGAGGTGCAAGTAGTTGTAATTTGACTACAAAAGGCGTAGTAGTTGTATGTAGGAGAAGGTCTCTCCTGTACAGTACAACCTATTTGCTCACTCATCTCAATCACCAGTTATTACTGACTATCCGTCATCACTCACAATTATTGGTCATAGTCAACTACTCAGCAAGTAATAATAAATGACTATTCAGCATTTTAACCACACACACCAACATCCTCACTCATTAGGGAACTAGAACTAAAAAAACTGGGCTACAATCATTTAGCTACTACTTGCTACCATTGAGACAGAGCTGCAAGATACAGAGCCATGGCACTAAACTACTTACCCCAAGTAGCACATTCTTTGACCTCCCTCACCCTGCCCTGTATAACTTGCCTCTGTCTTTCACAGTACCCCCAGATAATCCTTTGGTGGAGGTAAAAGAACAGGCTGTGGAAGGAGGAGAGATTGAGCTCACTTGCATCTCCCCTCGAACAAAACCGGCAGCCACACTACGATGGTACAGAGACCGCAAGGAGCTGAAAGGTGAGGCCAACTACTTCATAGAAGGTTCTTCTAAAGTAATACGCTGCTTTAGTGTCTGTTTCTTATATAAGGCAACAAGGTCCAGTTCTGGTACACTTACTGATCCCTGTTTATTACTAGGGTAAGTAATACAAGTGATAGAGGGCTGTTTGGTAATGAGCAAGCTCTTAGGATAAGTTATTCCCATAATGAAGTATTGTACAAGCTCGGAAGTTGTGTGCCAGTGAGTAAGCTCTATAGATACGTTTTTTCCGATAATGAAACTTTCTGTAGTAATGAATGTTGGATGATGTTCTGGGGGTAAGTTATTCACATAATAGAAAGTTGGATGATGAGCTACAAGAGAAACGATAAATCCCAAAAATAATTAAAATCCAGTTTGGGGTCATTCATTCATCTGAAGGTGAGTCCTGTACTGGGTTCTCCAGTAATGTGTAAGCTTTGAGATCATGAGAAGGAGTAACCATTCATGTAACAAGAATTATATCATAACGAGCAAGCTCGGAAAGTAATTAATTCCAATCGCACATTCTATACTAATGATCCAGTTTTCAGGGTAAATGTTTCCTCTAATAGGGCTTCTATAGTGAGACACAGCACTTAGATGAAATAATTTCTACAATAAAGAACCACCTGTAGGGGTAAATCAGTCCTATAATAAGGAACCGCCGGCGGGGGTAAGTCATTGTTGTAACAGGGGGGATGTATGCTAATGAGCAAGCTCTGAAGGTTCGTCGTTCCTGTAGCAAGGAGCTCCCTTCAGGGTACAGAAGGAGCCAAAGTCGAGCAGAGAAACAGGAAGGGCTGTTCAGATGATAAGCATTTGTTCTAGGACTCATAGTGGCCGCAGGGTGATTGAAATTGCAGAGAGATGAAGATAGAGAGATACGGAATTACAGTAGATAAGAAGATGGCAGTGGTGTGGAGGGAGCAGAGTAAGGCAGCTATAAATATGGAGATATAGATACAGTCTGTGCCGCTCAGATAGAGGGAAGAGATAATTAAGAGCGATAAAGGAGACAGATAGACACCACCACTACCATCTACAGTTGGGATGTCAAACCCACTGCCCTACAGCTGGGTCACAACTACAACTTCCATCATTCTCAATCAGTCTGGTTGTCCAACCTGTTGCCATCTGAAATAACTAAAACATCTTGACAACCTTCCAAAACATGGGAACCCGTGGTACCTCGGAGAGGAAGGATTCACGTGCATGTGTTATATTGTTAGCAAGAAGGAAGATACATGGGAATGTGTAGAGGTAAAGATGGCTGGAGGTCCAAAGGTTGGTCATGGCTGTTTGAGGTTCTAGCAAGGAGGCAGCTGTCAGTCACACAGAAACAAACAGAACTACCAATATTAGACACAGGTAAATGTAGTGCTAACCAGGGGTAACGTTGGCTGGAGTTTCAAAGGTGGTTACTAATGTGTTAGATTGTTAGCTTGAAGGCAACTATCAGACATAAAGGTGTGTGGTTCATCCCACTTGGTATGGGAGACTGGAGGATTGTGGGTGTGAGGCTGTTAGCAGAGAGGGGGTTGCAGTTTAGCATTAGTAAGATATAATCAAAAAGACGGCCACACCAGTGTCGGACTGGCCCACCAGAATACCAGGAAAACTCCCGGTGGGCCAAGGTGTCAGTGGGACCTCATGCTGCTAAATGGCCATTCCCTATTTCTATGAGAACAAAGAGGCTAAATAGATGGAATAATTGATTATAGTATGTAAAGAATACAAACAAGGTGAATAGAGGTTGATTGAGGAGATGAAGAATATTAGTACTGAGAGTGGCCCCTGGTCTACAGTTTTTGGGTGGGCCCCTGGTCTAAGGTTTTTGGGTGGGCCCCTTGTGTCCCAGTCCGACACTGGGCCACACTCTCCAATATATATAAAAAAATATTCACTAATCATGATACGTATGTAAAAGAAATCCCAATGTGTTTCGACCCATAGGGGGGTCTTCATCAGGGAATAAACAATTAAAACAAGGCACCTGCACCTCCTCCTGATATTTTGGGTGTGCTCCATCTAAGCCTACATAAAGCCAGCATGAGCAGTACAGCAAAGGTTTAAGGCTATTTGTTCTTGTTTCTTTGGCATTACTCTTTCTCTTGGCATTCTGGTGTTTGGCACAACAGGAATGTCACCCAGTAGGGGGTAAGATATTGGCGCAGGCCAAGTGCGTGGGCTTACTTGTGTTTCCTAAATGAATTTTGGGCAGAGAAATGCAGGGAGAAGTCTGAAATCCCAGCCTCCTTGGAGCACTTTCTAACAGGAGTGAGTACAAGGCTTATAAAAGGGCAATTTGGTTCCTGCCGCCAACAGAAATAGCCGCCTGGTAGCCAGTTTGGTCATTCTGCTGTTTTTGCACTGATTTCTACAATGGCCTTTATGTTGGGAGACAGATCTCCCTGCCTGCACGTACATTGTGCCCTTTATTCTGTGTGTGGGCAGGTTCAGACAAACGCTGACTACCCAGGGTAATGAGAACACAGCCACTATAAAGTTTGTTATTGAACTGCAACTCCCAGAATCCTCTGCCACACAACAATTCCCATTACTGCAGTACCCTCAGCCAGATTATAACATCATTACTATATCCAGCATCTCCAGACAACTGGATGTCTTCATTCCACAACTGCTATGATATACATCTAGCTGATGGCAGGGGATGCTGGGAACTGTAGTTCATTAGAATCCGAAAAGCCAAACTACAACTGTGTTTTTCTTCGTATATCAAGAATTATCCCCCACTTGTCTGCAGGATTCACCAGCAAGCAGGAGAACATAAAGACCTTCAGCATCACCAACAGCATCCGCTTCAAAGTGGACCGGAAAGATGATCGGGAAATAATTACCTGCGAGGCATCTCACCCAGCTTTAAAGGGGCAGAAGAAACAGACTCAGTATGAACTGGACGTGCAGTGTGAGTATTAGGCAGGCCACCTCCAACCTGTCCATTTCATTGCCCACTGGGAATGATATTGGGGGGGGGGGGCTTTGGATAAAGAAATAATAATAGCTCATAAACTGTCTCTATGTCTTTATTACCTTGTTGGCAAAATAACAGCAGTTCTGACTTGCTTTCTGGCAGGGATTTACATCATTAACATCAGCTCCTGCCCTATTGGTGCTTCTATTGTAATGCTATTATAATATAATAATAGAATATATATTGTTATAGACACCCACAGACAAATATAAATCTATATATATATATATATATATATATATATATATATACATACACACACACGTGCTCTCTCTGAATCCAATTAACCAGCCTGCATGCATTCTGTGGTGTGGGAGTAAATCAAAGTTGCTGGAGGAGACCCGCACAGGCGCAGGAGGAACACACAAGGGTTTATTTCGTTAAAGTCCAAATGCTAAAAACTCAGATACTTCCATTTTTTTTTTTTTACTATAAAATTAAAAATGTTAGTGGGAAAAGAAACCCTTACATTTATCTAGATAGATACCGAGGATGAAAAAAAGTCCAGATCCATAAATCTGCCATCTAAGACCTGCCAAGGTTGTATGTAAGTCAGTGGGAGAGGTCCCTATCCTATTTGGAAGTTTCTGTGGTCTGCGCTGGAATTAGTCCGAAAATTCGACTAATTGAGGACAAATATGTGAAAAATTCGATTTGGGGGAAAAAAATCCCAAAAAATTGTGCAATTCAGATTTTTGCACATTGTTATCGAGTTTCCCTCCAATCTGTGCTTTTTTAGTAATAAATAAGGTCAAAGCGTGGGTTCTAGTTTGGTCGGGATAAATAACCCCCACAGACTCCTTGCAGAAAATTTCACTCTTGGACCCCAACATAAGGTGAACAGCAGACAATACCACTAAACTAGAAATGTGAAACTGATGCAGGACTAAAATACAGTTTGGGTGGTTATATGGTGACTGCTTATACTCAGGGGGACAGAATTTTGGGTGGTTATATTGTGATTTCTTATATTCAGGGTGATAGAATTTTGGGTGGTTGTTTGGTGACTGCTTATACTCAGGGTGGGGGGCAGAATTGTGGGTGGTTATATGGTGATTGCTTATTCCCATAGGGACAGAATTTTGGGTGATTATATGGTGACTGCTTATTCCCACGGGGACAGAATTGTGGGTGGTTATATGGTGACTGCTTATTCCCACGGGGACAGAATTTTGGGTGGTTATATGGTGACTGCTTATTCCCACGGGGACAGAATTTTGGGTGGTTATATGGTGACTGCTTATTCCCATAGGGACAGAATTTTGGGTGGTTATATGGTGACTGCTTAATCCCACAGGAACAGAATTTTGGGTGGTTATATGGTGACTGCTTATACTCAAGGGGCAGAATTTTGGGTGGTTATATGGTAACTGCTTATTCCAATGGGGACAGAATTTTGGGTGGTTATATGGTGACTGCTTATTCCAACGGGGACAGAATTTTGGGTGGTTATATGGTGACTGCTTATTCCCACGGGGACAGAATTTTGGGTGGTTATATGGTGACTGCTTATTTCCATGGGACAGAATTTTGGGTGGTTATATGGTGATTGCTTATTCCCATAGGGACAGAATTTTGGGTGGTTATATGGCGACTGCTTATTTCCATGGGACAGAATTTTGGGTGGTTATATGGTGATTGCTTATTCCCATAGGGACAGAATTTTGGGTGGTTATATGGTGATTGCTTATTCCCATAGGGACAGAATTTTGGGTGGTTATATGGTGACTGCTTATACTCAGGGGGAAAGAATTGGGTCTGGAACCGGTAAACCTGCAGCTCAAGCCGGCGGTGAATGTTGGGCGTTGTGCTCAGCCGCAGCTGCAGAACCACAGGCCGCCTTATCCTATGAAACATCTAATAGATCAGCATTTACAGTGTGTTTCTTCTATAGGTGTGTGACAATTAAGATGTAAAGCTGGCAGATTGCACTCACAAAGAGAGCAGCCATTTAAATCAGTGGGCCTTTTAGCACTTTGTATTGATAGGCGCCCGGGTAATTTGTGTATTGTGTGTTATATTCACAGGTGTGTGATTAACCAGCGATGAACCAGCAGCCTCTGCACTCAATGCATCTAGTTTAAAGACACACAGCCCTCCTAAATACTCACTTACAGGCTCATTTACAAACTTTTGCCCAGCGCAGAATGATTCGCTCAGTGAATGTATTTAATATATGCCCTGCGTACGGTTATATTTATAAAGCTGGATGAGAGCGGTATATTTAATGTATATAATATTTAGATATGACAAAAATCACAAATTGCTAATATTCATGCAAACACTTATGCCAGGATTTTGGTGGTGGAGAAAATATTCACAAGACTTGCAAACTGCGATTTTAAATTGCCCTCAATGCTATTTTTGTGCACAACAGCCTCACACAGTTGCCGCAGTCTCAAAAAAGGAAACATGGGCACAGTCGGGCAATATGTTAGCGTTCAGGAAAAAAACATGGGCAGAACAACCATTTGTGAATAAATATGCATTGTGAGAACTTTATAAATGACCCCCATTTACTGGTTATTCCTAAAGATGTGTCTGTGTTTTATTGGGGTGCACTGACCCTAGTGTATGACTGAAGATGAGGCCTTGGGGGGCCCTATATTGTTTGCTTGCGGTTCCATGGATTATGTAAAGAAGTAGCAGACTGTAAATGGCTTTGGGGGAGATTATAGCAAATGGAATGTCCATGGGTTTTAATCTCATGCAAGGACACACAGTGCTGCATACTCCTCCGTGGAAAATTTGCATGACAAAAGACATACGTGAGGCTTCTACTGTTTGCTCACACCACCCAGTAACAATAGGGGGAGGCATGGAGAGCCCGGCCCCATTACTTGGAACATCAGCACCGGGAGACTAAAGGACACAGTTCGCTCACAGACTGAATCAGCCCATGTAGTGAATCAGGCCTAGGTCCCTAGGGATCCCACAGTCTGAACCCAAATTGCCTTTATTTCCTGTGTTGCTTTTAAAAACAAAGAGCTAAAATAAAATACCACAGAACACAACATTTCAGTAAAATGAGAATATTGATTAAATGTCTGATTACTTTTGCAAGGCACTGTATGTGAGTAGGACTGCTCAACCTAATGCTGGAAGTGTTGTCCGCTAGGCACGTCACCCTACTCTCACCATCTAGGTTTATTGTTGCCATCTTGCCAAACTCTTTCCATCTTGACCTACGTTATTATCTTGCCCTCCTGCTTCCACCACGCTCTGTTGCCATCATAGCCTACTCTCCCCAGTTTCCTCTTCTGTTATCATTTTGCTTTCCTGCTGTTGTCTTTCCAGGCTGTCTCCATCTTACCCTTCTGTCACCATCTTGCCCTTCTGTTACTATTTTGCTCCACTACATCACCCTGCCCACATATTCTCGCCATCTCTTGTGATTATAATGCTTTACTGTCCCAATCTTGCTCTATGGTCACCAACTTGTCCTACTGTCTCCATCTTGTCCTACTCCTCATCTACTGTATTTCCCTATTGTAGCCATTCTCCCCCCCTGTCACCATTTCTTCTAACTCTTGTCATACGTAAATTACTGTCATCACATTACCCTACAGTCTACATCTTTCTCTACTCTCACTATGTTGCTCTTCTGTTGCCACCTTGACAGTATCTTTCCACTATGTCCTACTATCTTGTCCTGCTCCTTCATCTACTGTAGTATCTGGAACCTTTCCATTCTATCATCATCTCTTGAAATCTTGACTTACTGTCACCATCTTACCCTACTTTGCTCTTATCATTTTGCTCTACTGTTTCCACCTTGTCCTACTGTCTCCACCTTTCCCCGCTCCTTCATCTACTGTATTTCCCTGTTGTTTCCAATTTCCCCTTCCATCACCACCTCTTCTAACTCTTGCCATACATAAATTACTGTCATCATGTTACCATACTGATACTGTCTCCATCTTTCTCTTCTCTAACCATCTTACTCTACTGTTGCCACCTTGACAGTCTCTTTCCTCCATGTGTTACTATCTTCGGATGCTCCTTCATCTATTGTACTGTCTGAAACCTTTCAATTGTATCACCATCTCTGTAGTCTTGACTTACTGTCATCATCTTGCCCTACTTTGCTCTCACCATTTTGCTCTACTATTTCCACCTTTCCTTACTGTCTCCATCTTGCCCTGCTCCTTCATCTACTGTATTATCCTGCCCTGTCATTGCCACCTTCCCATTCTATCACCATCTCTTGCCATGTTGAGCTTCTGTCATCATCTTAGCCCACCATAGTCATATTTCCTATATTGTGCTTTTTCCTTTATCTGTTTGGCAGGGCCCCACTTGATTATTCTTTCCTGTGCACAAAGGTAACTACATTTCCCAAAATGTAAATAAACCTACTGGAGTTTCTTCATTTTACAAAGGTACTCTAGTGTATAGGAGCTCTATATTTAGTACTTGACTATGCAGGCGTTAAGTACAGAGTTCCATTGCTCCTGATTTTTAATGATGTGCACGCTGCAAAGCACCACTTTTACATCCGACTGAAAAATATGCAAGTCCTCCATGGATAAAACCTATAAGGTGAAATTCCTTGAACTCTATGCTTGCGCTGGTACCAGTCATAAATGAGCCCTTTCATCTTACACATCCTACTCTCGCTCTGCCACATCTGTTTAAAGACAGGCTCCCCCTGGTGGCTCTGGCTAGAATCAGAGACTTTTGTTTAGACCAATAGAAAGTGTGTTGCTCAGAGCCTTCTTGATGCTGAATTGTGTTGTTATGGTGCTGTTATTCTCTTTACATTGTTGTCTGGCAAGCGCTGCTTTAACAGCAATGAACAGCTCCAAAGAGAACGACAGGGGACGTGCAATCTGTTTCAATATGGGCCGTCTCTCTTTCAGCTTCCACTGAGCATTTAATCCTCAGATAAATTCATATTTTCAATTTATGTATTTCATGGAGCTTGTCCAGCAGTACTCTAACACATGCCTCTAATTATAATCCAATTAGTCAATTAGCTGGGTATTTAATTAGCCATAGGGGAAATCCCATAGCTGTCTCCCTAGTCACCCAGTCTCATGTCTCAGAAAATAACCAGGGATGGAGAGTCATGGAACTTAGACACTTATAGAGCTGCCATTCCACCCTTTGAGTGTAGGTAAGTGTAAATCCCTAAGCAATTTGCCATTTGTTTAGATGCAAATTGCACGGTTGTTGCTGAACCGTAACTGTATAAAGAACTGAAGAAATGGGTGCCAGTGGTTCTTAACCATGAACTGAAGGTTTATGAAATAGAAAAGAGTGGCACCTTTACATCTGCCATGAATCCAGAAAGAATCTTTGTAGCCTTTCCTGAATACTTATTCCTTTTAAAGAGCCAGAGCCTGGGAAATTCACATTGGGCTAATGGGGAATACAGGTCTGGGTCCTGTTATAACATAAATATAAAATATAATTACGCAGTGTCAAGGAGACAAAAGGATGGAGGACCCTACCCCGTAGGGCTTACAGTCTAAATGGGAGGGTAACGTACCGACACAATTCAGAGGGGTATTAAAGTGCTGTGATTTACATTGGGTGAAACTGTCACCTAATAGAAATGTTTAGACTCCCATATTAGTATTTGTATTATTTTTATCTTAGTTGGAATTAAGTGCAAGGTACTGCTTTATTATTATTTTACATATTATTAAAAATGTAATTATTTTACCAAAATAGAGTATAGAGATGCTATAATGCCATTAATTTGTAGCTTTCTGGATACCAGGTTTCCAAATAGTGGATCCCAATCTCATGGGGCATAGGTTACTGAAAGTTAACCGTAAGGGTCCCATATACCTACTTTTCCTATTAAATGAAACACTTAAAGGGGAACTAACAGAAGTATGAATATAACCCCCTAATCCTTCAGTCTGTTTCACAAACACGCTTTAATATTTTTATCCTCAAACTGTGTATATATACATACTATATATGTAAGTCCCCTTTAAGTGGGACATTTCCCAGGAATTCACCCATGAGGTAGGTACCAAATGGCTTAGTCAATACTTCCAAGAAACCTTCAGCCATTTGTCTAGTGTACAAGGACAGACATCAGTCTGATCACAGGGAAATATTGATGGGGGAACCACAAATCTATTTTCCAGGGGCAATAAAGTATTGTCTTGTCCATACTGATTAATTGGGAAAGATTTATTGAGGTGATTATTTCCCACCCCCTCCCAGAGTCTATGTTATAGAATGAGTTGGACTTGAGTTTGCTCAACTTGAATTTCTTCAGGTTGGACGATCTTCTTCCAAGGGCAGAGGGATCATCATCATCATCATCAATTATTTATTATTGCCCCCAGCAAGTTACACAAGAATTGTACTCCTGTTATATCTAATGGACTTCATATTGATTCTCTCTCTCTCTCTCTCTCTCTCTCTCTCACTAAATGTGTTGATTGCTTTGTGAATGATCAGAAACCAACAAGCCAGAGCAGAAGAACTAAACAACCTTTGTTTTGTCTCCTGCCGTCTCTTTTTCATTTCTTCTGCTCTTTGATGCGACTGACAACTATTCCCCGACGGCAGTTTCCCCCACAGCCAACATTCAGCCTTCCCAAAGCCTTGTGAGAGATGGAGACGAGCTGAACCTGAAGTGCGAGGTCACAGGGAATCCAAGGTGAGTATGATGTCATGTGACTATGAAGATTTTCATTCATCCAGGTCATGTTATATCTAGTATAATTAATGCTAAAACAACCGAACTTGCTGAGTAATCACTGAAGATGTTTCACTACTCATCCGAGCAGCTTCTTCAGTTCAACAGTTGAACAAACAACCGAACTTGCTGAGTAATCACTGAAGATGTTTCACTACTCATCCGAGCAGCTTCTTCAGTTCAACAGTTGAACTGAAGAAGCTGCTCGGATTAGTAGTGAAACATCTTCAATGATTCCTCAGCAAGTCCGGGTGTTTTAGAATAACTTATACTAAATATGATGTCATGTTTTTGGTTCTACGGCCCTTGTTGCTTAGTATGGACTTCAGAATCATTTTAATATCTAATGATTCCGCTGGTGTCATATATTAAACTTAGATACCACGGTAAGTACTGTGGGTGGAGGACCTTCTGATTGAATTGGTGCATGAAATGACAATTTATCCTTTATAGATATTTTTCTCCAGTACATGCAGGGTTGTATCCTTATATAGTGGAGGAGGCGGGTATTATTTTTGGGTTCGGAGATTAAGGATAAATTCGATTTTACTCCTTAGAAATTGTCCTCACAGCTTCTCTGCATCCTCCGCACATAAACCCCACAAACCCCATATACATTCTGTTGACGCTCGGGCAGAACATAAAATGTCTTTTAATACGACCTGCACACGCCATATATCTCCAGCTGCCGCAGCCACAGAGATGGAGCAGACACAGCCTCTCAGCACTGGCCAAGCTGCCACACATCTTAATCAGGACAGCACTTTAGAGAAGCCCCAAACAGCGCTACAGGGACCCTAATGCCAATATTTCAACTGCACATCCCACCTCACCATTGGAGAGAGAAATATAACAGCCCCTTGGAAAACATTCCATCATCAGGGCCAGTAAATCCCCCACTAGATCTCATATCTGCCCTTCTGAGCTTGCATATTCCTACATGCTGATGCAGGCAGGTGTATAACAGCCGTGCACACGGAATGGTGAAGTGTAGACAACGTTCTTGCTACAGAAATAAAATAATCTGCAACGAGGTTATAAGAAGATTGACCATAAAACTTTCTGCCAGAGCCTACAGTGCTATGGTACTAGGGTAGGGCTGAAATTGTAGGGCTGAAATTGCCTTCTGAATTAAATTGGCGCCTTAGAGAAATAAAATGGGAGTTGGTCATGGGTTGACCAGTCCTGATATATTGAATAAATATATCATTATACAATTTGACTTCACCGTTTGTATTGATTGAATGTGGTTTGGCCAAATATGAAATGGCATGGCAAGATACCAACCTGTAGCCAAGGAAGAGCATTAGAAGAATTCCTATAGAAAACAAGGTTAAACCAACATGTAGCCAATAAGAGCATTAGAATGTTCCTGGTGCTAGATTAGCCTGTTGCTATGCAGAGTATTAGGAATTTCACTGGGGCTGACCAGCCTGTACATGGGACTACATCTGTCTTTAAGACTAGAAGGTAATAATAAAAGTTGGAACCTTTGTAATGGGTCTTGTAACCCCTAGCAACCAATTAGCAAATAACACTTATTGTTCATCTGTTGGAAAGTGAACATCTCATTGGCTGCTATGAGCTAATAGACCTGGTGCATATTTTGTGACTTTAACCCCTAGCCCCCAGCTCCATCAAGAAAATATAAGTGGTTCTTTAGTAACCTAACCTGTACCTTCCAAGTTGATTGGCCATGGAAGCAGCTCAGATATACCAGTTGCTCATAAACTCATGGTCTAGAGCGACGCAGAGGCCCAGTAGGTAGGATTTCTGTCCTAGTTTCACGTGAAAACCCACCTTGTCGGTTAGGGTGAGATTTGGACTCAGTATATGAATGACTAATTCACTAATATTTTCCTCTATCTGTCTTATTCTATGAGCTAAGAGAGCCTGGCCAAATATCGGACCTTCAAGCGAGGCCCTGGCCAACAATTGGACTTTCAATTGGTGCCTTAACTGAGAGAGTTTATTGCTAAACTACTACAGCTCCCTCCATGCACTGCACTAGTGTTTGTATGCCAAGAGCCCCAGATTATCTATGTCTGCTGTAGCTCTCTCTCTCTCACTGCTTTCTTTGTTTTTTGCACAAAATAAATGCTTTGTAGTGATTTATTTATAATGATGCAGAGAATCCGCAGCTAGACCCTGATCACTGTGACAAATCAGAGATGATACAGCACTTAGTTTTAACTGGCTTTAACCCACAGCCATTATCAAGTCTCTACTGATGCTGAGGAAATTCTGAATTTCTCTCTCCCTAGGCAAGAATTACCAGCACCCATCATTAATAAGGGATCACTTATAAGGGATCCCTGTGTAATATACCAAATACACTGCCCAGTTTTGCACATTGCATACGTGTTTCTTATTATAGGGATTTGGCTGGTGGTTCCAAAACTATGGGGCTATCCTCCCTTAATGGTATAATTGCAGTTGGGGGGGGGCGGATAATCCTGAGGACCATTTAGGCTGATATTTGGGGTGACTGCCTGTTTATCTCTCCCAGATGCACATGGAAGTCCAGTTGAAGGTCAAGTAAAGTCAGACTTGGATTATCAGTTACTCTATATGTTATTCTGTTGGTGGCTTAGAAAATGACTGTACTTAAATCCACTTAATTCCTGCCAATATCTGCCATTTATTAGAATCTGATAACCATCTCCTAGATATTATGTGATCTCCTAGATATTATGTGGTACTATAACTGAATGTCTATCACCTCAAAGAGTGAAAGCCCACCAATGTAGGCTTTAGCAGTCTCCTGTAGCAGTGGCTCCTATAGAAGTTGTGTTTTGCATATACAAATTCAGTTATACCATGTGAGGCAATCAATTGGAAAGATGGGTAAGTGAGTGTGACCTGTAGGAAGTAGTTTATTAAAATTACTCCTCATCTGAGCCCTTTATCAGTGCAGAACTACAGACGTCCCCATTTTCTTCTGACAATTCATATATGCATATGTCATAGGACAGTGATCCCCAACCAATAGCTCATGAGCACGCAACCCCTTGGATGTTGCTCACCAACCCCAACCCCTTGGATGTTGCTCAAAGTGGCCTTAAAGCTTTTTTTTTGTTGTTTTTTTTTTAATATTGGCTTGGAGTTGGAATTCTGGCTGCATGAAAACCTCCTCCTGTAGGCTGCCAATCCACATAGAGTCTTCTACCAGTTGTCAACCATAATTGGCACCCCCAGGAACTTTTGTCTGCATGAGACTGTAGCTAACGTGTAAAAAATGTTGGCGATCCCTTCCATAGGACATGACCCAATGGTGTATTCTGTCTTTCTCCTGGAAAGTACAAGAGAGATGGAGGTGTCAACTTCCTTATTTTCTCCACCAATCATTTTACGTCTTGCTGAGATACAGCATCAATCAGAAGCAAGTGATTCAGCTCAGGAACTGGACTTATCATTACAGAAAGGAGCCCTATGGGGCATTGAAATGAATTATTAGGTAGAAGAGACAGTACTCTCACAATTGGATTTAGCAGACTTGTCTTACTTCATATTTCGGCATCACGAGTCTGATTTGGAATGTCTTTTGCCTAACGCTCTTTGTGTGCAGAGAATGCTATAAAACGGTGGGCCTTTTTTTTTTGTGCCGACAAAGGAGAGAAAAGCCTTGTAGTTTATAATCGGTCACTTCTCTCGGCCCTAATTCTCACCGGCTGTTTCCTCGCGGCTGGCAGTGTCTGCACTTCCCTGGGTCAGCACGATTCCCATACACATCTCCTGCTCACAACAATAGATGCTTATTGTAGCTGGGCCTGACTGTCTCATCTCCTTGTGCCCAAGCTTTGCTCTGCGTGATGTTGGAACACTCATTCTACCTTTAAGGAAAGGCATATAATTGCTTTTAAGGTTTATGCAGAAAACAGCACCTGCTTTAAAAAAAAGTGCCAATGCATTTAATAAGTGATGAACTTATTGCCATTTTATCTTATAGGAGAGGGGTCACTGCACCTCTACACCCTGTTTTGCCCTTTTTTATAGCAGCTTCTTTCCACTTTTACCAGTCGTCTTTTGGTGCCAAATATAGACCCATTGCTGTTCCCAAATTTAGTAATATGTGCACTGGCCTTGCACGAGCTCATGGGTGCTGCAAGACTCCAACAGGCTAAATACATCATTACTAAAGCCTGAAAAGACCTTGCACCTCCCCTTGACCATGGGCTACAATATGGCACCAGCAGCTTAACTGAGAAGGAGTAGAACAAAGGTGACTTCTATAACCAGCACATTTCAGGGTTTTCATCCACACCAACATGATTTAGACATAGGCTTGGTATACTTTTAAAGGGAAGCACTCCAGCAAAAGGGAAAGATTTAACTACATTCCCCTTATTTTCCCAGACTGATAACAGAAACAAGACTAGATGAACATTCTGTAACTCAGACAGTCTGTCAGGGATTTTCCAGGTTGAACACAATAATTCCAGTATAAGTCAGCACTTTGTCATGCAAAGGGTAAAAAAAGGTTGGGTTGAGACAGCGCTCTAATAAAACAACGTTAGGTTGAGGAAACTATTTGTAGAACAGATTTATAATAAATAGAAGAGGCAGCAGTGAAATTCCGACATTATCGGACAGAATACAGGGAAAGCTCTTGCCTCTTTTACTGCCTTCACCAAATCAATTAACAATAAAATGGGGGAAACCTACTATTTCATTGAAATAGTTCCCTGAATCTATCAATATTTAGGACTTCATCCATCTTATTGCAAGGTACTGCGATTGTACAGCCCATTAATTGTATTCACCGTGGCCCTATCGCTAATTAATTGGTTCCAAGGTTTATTGTTTCGGTAGACATATTTCTGCTACTTGGTACATTTATAGACTTAGTCAGCCTGTGGATATTGCTTTTATTTCTCGTTTATTAACCATTGATTATGTTATAGGGGTGTGAGAGATCTAAGGGGATCAAAAACTCCTACAAGGCATTTTTAATGCAATATATGTATTGTCCTATTACCTCCATTATTGGGGGCATTTGTGCTGGAATAAACAGAGAGCATTGGTGCTGAGTTCAAGTATACGGAAGTGCAAGGAGTATGTTTGGACCTTAGTTCTTTTAATGAATGGTGTCAGTATATGCAACAGTTTTATCCATCTGATACTCAAACCAGGGCCTCATTGTTATACGTCTGTATAAATAATCAGGGGGACTTACATTATCCACTGATAGAAGCATTTATTGGCAACAGGTCCCTGATCAATAATGGTTCAGCAGGAGTTCTTCTCCGATTAATCTCTCATATGGTGACACATAAGGCTTTATTATCAGGTGGCAGTGACAATAGAGAAGAGAGAGAGAAGCTTGGGGATTCGTGTGACCCCCAGTGTCAAGTGGACTTTAAAGATGCCGTGCAACTTCATAATTACATTGACAGACAAATGCTTTATGTTTCCCTCAATGTAATCAGTAGCTACAGCCTCCCACCCATAAATCCACCTCGACAGTAAAGGAAAGAAAGGGAAATTGCAAATATCCCAAGATGGAGCTGTCACTGTGCTTTTATTCAGGGAAAACAGTATCCGCTTTGGGTCAGTCTCCTATAGTTTGCCTTGACCAGATGTATTTTCTCTTTACTTATCAAAAGATAGCAGTGCGTCTGACCCAAAATAATCCCTTCGTTATTTGAAATGTAGGGGTTTCATTGTTGAGCGATAACTTATGCACCTGAGGAAGGGGTTGGTCCCCGAAAGCTTGTGCCACGATGTCTGCAATAAACAAGATGAAGGCTTAAAGGGCAAGGAAAGTGTAAAACAGAATAAGGGTAGAAATGCTGTATTTTGTATAATAAACATAAACATGAACTTACTGCACCACAAGCCTAATCAAACAAATGATTTATGCTTTCAAAGTTGGCCACAGGGGGCTGTCATCTTGTAACTTTGTTATACATCTTTGCAAGAACAAGACTGTGCACATGCTCAGTGTGGTCTGGGCTTCTTAGGGATCATTAGAAATGATCAAAAAACAAAGCTGCTTGAGTTCTGCATGGCTGGTAAGTAAGGCGGGGGCTCCCCCTGCTGTTCATAAGTATGATTGTTTCCCTGCTAGAAGTTAGGGACTGTCTGACAATTCCTATCCACAGCAGTAAATGAAGGGAGAATTTCACTGCATACAGTCAGGTTTCCTATAAAAACGGTACACATTTTTTAATTAAAGTATATTGGAGATAGATTTCTTTTTCATTAAAGAAAGTAAAAATGGAATTTTATTTCTTTGCCTTTCCTTGCCCTTTAAGCCCATGTGAATTGGTGCACTTCTTCCCTTTGCATAACGTGCAATAAATGTGCCATTGAGAAGTCTTTCTAGTTAAAAGGCTTTACATATATTTACACAACCAGTGGTTCGTGAGCAACATTTTGCTTTCAAACCATTGGAAGTTGCGTCCATTGGCCTCAAAGCAGGTGCTAGTTTTTTTCATTTCTGGGTTGAACATAAGCTTTAATTGCACAAAAACCATGTGTACTGTCAAACAGAGCCTCTTGTAGGCTGCAACTGAATACAGGGGCTACTAATTGCTATTAACATTCCATATTGTGCCCCCCTAGGAACGTCTTGCATGATTCTGTTGCTCTCCAACTTATTTTACATTTAAATGTGACTCAAGGGTAGATAGGGTTGGGGACCCCTTTTCTATAGCATTACTAGCTCTAGGATCTGCACATTCAGGTTGAGAACAACCAGTTTATTACTTTCCCTATTTAGGAGCAAAGTGCAAGTCAGTGCATTTATTTTGTTACAATAAGCACTTTGGAGTCAATTGAACGGTGTTACTTCCCATTGAAATGATGTGTGTGCGCTATTATTTAGGTGCAAGTAAAGAGTAGCACTGTGGAAGTGTGGAAGTAATGGTTGCTTTAGGGTTCCCTTGTGCCCACTGTGGACTTCACTACAGGACATCAAGCAGCACCAAGTACAATCATTTGATAGTACAGGTATGGGACCTATTATCCAGACTACTCGGGACTTGGTGTTTTCCGGATAACGGGTCTTTCCATAATTTGGATTATCACACCTTAAGACTGCTAGAAAATCATATAAACATTAAATAAACCCAATAGGCTGGTTTTGCCTCCAATAAGGAGTAATGATATCTTAGTTGGGATCAAGTACAAGCTACTGTTTTATTATTACACAGAAAAAGGAAATCACTTTTAAAAATTCGCATTATTTGTTTATAATGGAGTCTATATGAGGCAATCTTTTCCTAATTCTGAACTTTCTGAATAATTGGTTTTCAGATAACAGATCCCATACCTGTATACCCTTTTGACACAAGGACCTTTAATTCATTCATTCATTCATTCATTCATTCATTCATTCATTCATTGTCTTCAGGTATGTCCCTACTTAAGCCCAAAACCACTTTTGCATTAGCAGGTTTTAACCAGAATACTTCAGTTTTTAATTTTGTTTGGATAAAAAAATTATTGACTTTATCTGCATCTGTGCCTGTCTTAGTATGTTACTTGAACCATCTCATTGCCATTAACTCTTCATATTGCATACAACTGCACTGTGTACTACTTTTTAGACATTAGGGAGACTATTTATCAAAGTTGGACTTTTAAACTAGAAATGAACCCTAAAAATTAATCTGGCTAAATATGGCATGTTTTATATACAGTTTGAGCTTGTCAATAGCAGCAATGATCCAGGACTTCTAATGATGTGTATTAATGACTAATCAGCCTTATACTGTGACTATATTTCTATGACACTATCAGGTGTATATTGTGAGTGGGTCCCTAAGCTCAGTAAGTGACAGCAGCACAGAGCATGTGAATCAGTGAATCAGTAGAAAAGAAGATGGGGAGCTACTGGGGCATCTACTGGGGAGACACAGATCTTTACTGCTAAAGGGCTGTGGTTGCCTTGGGCTGGTACACAAGCACAAAACATCATCTACAACATTTATACACACTTCTTTAGTGAAGCTGTAGTTCTCCTTTAAAGGGGAAAACATTTTAAACTCCAATGGTGTTAATAGAAAGTTTAAATAAAAACATACTCCAACTCAGACCTGCCAAGTTGATGTAGAAGTCAATGACAGCAGATGTCCTGTTGATATCCTGATGGGTTTCATTCAATAATCCAAAGATTTTGTGGTTTTCAGGCATCAAATCCCAAAAAGTTGCAAATCCAAATAAGTTTTCGGCAACAAATCTGAGAAATTCGTACAATTCATTTTTTTTATCAAGTTTTTTCCCCACACAAGAAATTTTCGTAAAAATTCTTGATAAATAGGTCTGTGCAGATTTGGTCAGAGTAGTTTTTAGAACAAAGTGAGAACTTTTGATGAATAACCGGCTGAAACTGTACATGGTTCTCCCACCGCCATTGATGTTATTCCCAGGAACATCCAGCACTTGAAGGCTTTAACCATACCCGTTGGCCTCCCTGGATTCTGGAAGTTGGAATCAAAGAGTATAATCTGATACAGTTTGTGAGAATAGGGCCTTGTTAATTGTGTATTAAGTGCTTTGAATCAATATGTGTAACCAGCTTTGAATCGGGAATGGATAGAACCTGATCTGTAGCCAATCGGAGCTTTAGATTTTGCAGATTTTTAAGATGTACCCAGCTGGGGATAAGAATGAAAAACTAGAGCTGCTGAAAGTCCAATAGTGATGTTTCAGAAATACCATGAATAGATGTACAGTATATAATATACATCATTGACCTTCCTGTTTTGTTACAGAGCTGCTCCTCCTTTGCCAGAGTGAGGACTAGCGCTCGGCTCCTTTATTAAGCCGTAGAACTGGGACATATTACAATTCATTACATCTTGATCTCGGGAATGATTTGCACATTTATGCCTTGTTTGGTGTTTGTAAAGTGCTGCGGTATTTGTATAAACGAATGAAAATGGAAACCCTTCAGTTCTTTAGATTAGAGGTAGTGTTGTACCTGAGCCACACGTGAACCTCCAGCTTCTGAGAACTGCAAATCTCAGCATTTAAAGCCAAAAATGGGCAAGTCCTTATGTTTTCATTGCTCAACGTACTTGCTCACATGACCTCTTCAAAGAGGACTTTCCAGAGCTCCACAGATTCTAATTTCTGAGCTTACATTATCTCTGATTCTTCTCTCTCTTCAAATGCATTTGGCAATAAATGATCTCTATCATATCACATGTCATCATTCTTTCCTCCAATTTACACATAATAAGGTCCTTCATTATTTTCTGATAACACTCATCATGCAAGCCTTGCACCATCTCCGTAGCCCTTAAATTACCTATTAATTATTGAGTGGAAATCTTGCCTCGAAACCTGAAATGCAGTAATCCAGATAGAATCTAATTCAGAGATTGTATCCTTTCTGCTGCTGCTAATACCCACCCCGGTGCCACCGAGTATCCTGCTGTCCTGACTTGCTATTGCTTCTGCTATTTTTAAATATAATTAGAAAAAGAGACACGTTATTTCTCACATCATTTACAGCTATATTCAGTAGGGGTGCAGCAGAAAGGCTGGCGGTGCCCCGAAATAGAAAAAGGCAACTACTCCTGTTGTTGCTTTCTAATTCTTGTTATTTTACTTTAGTGACTGTGCCAAAAATATTTCATAGTTGAGTCACTGGTAACTAGATAATTCTTTACCTGGACCTAAACAAACAGGTCAACACACTAGGTAGGTAAAAAAAAATGCCAAATCTGGTTATTTCACAGGCCTTCTTACTAAAAAATGGTCAGTGTGAGGAGTTGTTCTGCGCAGAGCATTCTGGAACTCATGGAATACGCAGGTTAGGGCTAAGAAATGTAGCCTCAGGCAGGTGGTGGGTGAAGCTTAAAGCAGGGATGTCCAACCTGCGGATGGATATGAATACGACCCAGCTTGAAATGCTTGGTTCACAAGGAAACATCATGTCGCAAAGGACATAGGAGTAGGCAGTAGGGGGGACTCTGCCCATTGCCCAGTTAGCAGTAATAATAATACAATAAGTCTATTTAATATCCAGTTGGCCCAGGGAAGCCAAAAGTTTGGACACCCCTGGCTTAAAGCATGTGTAATGTGAACTTAGAGAGTTGGGCTAGGTTCAGGTAAAAAAAAAAGGTAGAGAACTTTGAGGACACCATAGTGTCAAGTGCAGCTGGAAATTTCAAAACCCACCCTTTACTAATGGAAAGCCATATATTCCCTTTTTTCAGAGATTGCTCTGACTTGCTGTAGGTATCAGCCATGAATTTAATATATTGTTGTGCCTTTAGAACAGTGGTTCTCAACCTGGGGGTCGGGACCCCTTTGGGGGTCGAATTACCCTTTCACAGGGGTCCCTTAAGGGGTTCCAGGAGCAGGTTCATCTCTCTCCCCACTAGCCCTGGGGCAAGGTTGTAGCTATCCGGGTGTTGGTGCTGGGAGTTGTAGTTCAGTAACCTGTGTAGGGAAGCCGTTTGCACTATAACTTTCTATATCCCCTTAGTTGGAACTGCCATACAGCTCTCCCTGCCCATTTAAAATCTGTAAAATTAACATGGTAATTGGGGTGTGGCAAAAAGTTTTTGCTGCACTACGCATGGAAAACAAACCTTTATGCAGCCACGCTGTCTCCTGTATCTTCCTAACAATCCGCTCTGGGCTGGCAACAAAAATATTTTAATATTTTATGGTTGGGGGTCACCACAACATCAGGAACTGTATTAAAGGGTCGCAGCATTAGGATGGTTGAGAACCACTGCTTTAGAATGTGCTCAAGGAGACTCTGATTTGCAGATATTGGACTAGTTTATCCAAAATGGATTACATTACCTGATCATGTGTAGTTAATAAAGGACATACAATTATATATTTCTTTCCTTTCAGGCCGACTGAAATTATTTGGACACGTCTTAATGACTCATTATCGGAACGAGCACAAATCCAGGGTGATCTTCTTAGTTTTCCTTCACTCAGCCTGCAGGACAATGGAACCTACAGCTGCCAGGTCTCTAACAAGCATGGGCGTTCCTCTGATCAATATGTGCTTGTGGTGTATGGTGAGTACAGTAAGGAGAGTTGGAAATCAGTCATAGGTGTGTGGGGGGGGGCAACCAGGGGCGATTCTGGCCCCTCTGCTGCCCGAGGCAGCTTGCACTTGCTGCTGCCCCCCTCCCCTGTGCACTCACTTTTTTGCACCAGAAGGGGGGTCCATAAGGGCGGCAGAGAAGGCCAGGATGCTAGTGCCGGGTGCAATTATGCGGTCTGCACTAGAAGAGCCAAATTTCCGGTCTGAAAAATGGAAATTCAGCTCTTAAAGTAACAGGAGTGACATTTTTGTCGGCCCTGGTAACTAGTGGGGCGCTGCCGCCTGAGGCGAGATTCTCAACTCGCCTCATTGGCAGCGCGCCCCTGAGGCCAACTCAGTACTTATTAAGTGCCAGCTTATTATAGACATATAACAAAGGAGCAAGAGCTCAGCTGACCAGTGTGATGACTATTATCTATCAAAAATATGAATAGAAAAGTGAGCCTTAACACAAAGGAATATAATCATATATTTTGGGGGGGTCGCCAAGCTAGTGGCTCTATAGTCCCTTTAGGGCAGGTTGCTGGAAGCTGCAATTCTGAACACATACAAAGCCCCAATTGAAGAGAGGTGGGAAAAGGTCCTTATTTTCCAACATGTCCACTTTTTCTCCTTCAGACCCTGGAGCAATCATTGAGGCACAGACTCAAGTTCCATATGCTGTGATTGGAGGGATCTTGGCTCTTCTGGTCTTCCTTGTAATCTGCATCCTAATCGTCATGGTCTGGTGTTCTGTCCGACAGAAAGGTGAGGATTCCTCAATGGTTGCTGACCTTACACCAGAAACATAAGAGGAGAAACATCACATTAAGCTAAAGAAACCATTTGGAAGCCTACCAAGAGTTAGCTGCCATTGATTTCTGTTTTAATCTTATGAGTTGTATGATGTTAAAACAGAGCAGTCCACCCCATTCAGGACCCCAAGACAGTTTTGTTCAACAGCCCAATCCATAATTAAAATATAGCCTACCTTAGGTGTAAACTGTGCATCCCAAATGAGGAACAAAATCGTTATTTTCTTTATGTCAAGGAAATATTTCCCACCTGTACTTCTCATTCTCAGAAGGAAAAGTTTGTAAATTTGATTCTGAATATGAAAAATAAAAACACAGATTAGATGGCGCTGAGACACCAAGCTGAAAGGATTAGTTCCTTCCCTCCTGGACCCCTACACTCAAGAAAAACCCACTAAGGCGACCTCATTCCCGAAAATCTCTGACATCATGTATTGATCCTTTCCATTAGCCAGCGAGATAGGGCAGTGATACAGAGATGCTTTTAAATTCTCTTCTTTTTGTGTAAATGCCAGACTATAAAGTTAAAGAAGTAAAATTTGATATGTCTTGGGAGTTTAAAGTGTGCTACTTATCCCCTTTCCTTCCCATCATTTAACTTCCTATTAGTGTTCTGGTCCAATTATTGAATCTGATTTATATTCAGGTTTGGATGCCAAGCCCCAAACCATCCGTCAAGTGGAACGAATACCATAGAGACATACAAAAGTAGCCTTACACATTTTGTGCTCTTGTAGTCACAAGGTCTCAGAATGCATAAGGCAGCTTTTTGTATGTCTCCATGGTGTTCCACTCCACTTGACTGATGGTTTGTGGCATGGTATGATTGTGCTGGTTAGATTCTACTTTTTATAAATAATTGAGGGGTTGTGTCAATGTGACTACATTGAACCTGCCTATTCAGTAAGTTAAAAAAAAAACAAATGTAGACTAAGGTGATTGATGCTGTTAAAGTGTGGTCATCATGGTTTGAATGTCATAAGTTAGAGACTCACCTAGAGGACCAGACTAGAGCCTTCTAAAGGCCACTTACAAGGGTAGGGTGAAAATAAGAAACCTGTAACTCAAGCATTGGATAGGACTAGAATATTCTGATGGCAACTTATAGTAAGGAGGTAGGGAATTTGTAAGAAGCCATGGACTGTAATACAACACATTGATGGCAGCTCACAGAAAATGGGGTGTAAACCCTTGAAATGGACCCGAACACTCTGGTGGAACCATACAGGGTTTGGGACAAAGAAAATAAAGGTTTACACAAGCCTGAACTTGCACTAGGTCTAGTTACCTGTAGCAGCCAATCTGGTGATCACCAATGCTACCTGCTGATTGGATGCTATGGGTTACTCACTGCCTCTCAATGAACATCCTCTGTTATTACATCCAGTATGAGAAAGCTCATTTTCTATTCTTCATTCTATGCAGGTTCGTACCTGACACATGAAGCAAGTGGACTGGATGAACACGGGGAAGCTCGAGAGGCATTTATTAATGGCGGCGAGAACCACAAGAGAAAGGAGGAGTTTTTTATTTAAAAAAAAAGACACAAGAAAAAAATGTCCCAACACAGTATTAATAACCTGAATTTTTTTATTTTATCTTACCTTT
>CM044444.1:97032061-97042795 GCA_024363595.1 Xenopus borealis
CAAAATACACCATTTCTACCCTTATTCTATTTTACACTTTCCTTGTCCTTTAAGGACATTCATTTTGCAAGGAAATTATGTAAATGTCTATCATTTAGTGATTGCTAGTGTTTTTTGGTGTGGGGTGCTGGGGAAATCGACTGAAGGCATCTGATATAAATAGACTTAATAAAAAGATTAGGAGGGCAGGTTCTGTTTCAGGTATGAGATTAGAGACCTTAGAGACGGTTTAATAGAAGATGTCTAAATTGATGAGTGTTATCGGAAATGATTCTCATCCTTTACATGAAAGTTTAGAGTCATATCGTAGCTCCTTTAGTAATCAATTGATTTTACCTAGATGTACTACTGATCGTTAGAAGAGATCTATTCACTGTACCTGCAGCTTTCAATTATTCTCTTTTAAGTAGGAAGTTGTTCTAGTTATTCATGATGTGTAATGTATCATAATGTAATCATGTATATGTTACAAGAGCAAACTGTAGTAATGTAGCAAAGTGTAATGTATTATCATACTATTATCTATTATACGTTTAACTTCTGCGCCGTATGCAAATTAGGCATCGCTAGTGTAATTGCACTTTGCCTGGAGAAGTAACTGTAGTGCAACTTCGCTAACGTTCAACTTCCCTGAGCGCAACATCGCTTTTTAGTGAATTAGCGGCGGGCTGTCAAAAATTCGCCTGGCAAAGTGTGGCGAATTGTTGCAAAGCCATTGCTAGCGCATTTTCACCACTTAGTGAATTTGCCCCTCTCTATCTATCCATCTACCTATCTATTTCTATCTATCTATCTCTATCTAACTATCTCTCTCACTCTATCTCTCTTTCTATATCTATCTATCTATCTATCTATCTATCTATGTCTATCTATCTATCTATCTATCTATTTATCTATCTATCTCTCTTTCTATATCTGTCTATCTATCTATCTATCTATCTATCTATCTATCTATCTATCTGTCTGTCTGTCTGTCTGTCTATCTATCTTTCTCTTTCTCTCTCTCTCTCATTCTCTATCTATCTCTCTCTCTCTCTCTCTATCTATCTATCTATCTATTTCTATCTATCAATCTATCTATCTTTCTCTCTGTCTCTGTCTCTCTCTCTCTCATTCACTATCTATCTCTCTATCTATCTATCTCTATCTCTCTCGCTCTGTCTCTCTTTCTATAGCTATCTATCAATCATTTATCTATCTATTTTTATCTATCTATCTATCTCTATCTAACTAACTATCTCTCACTCTATCTCTCTTTCTATATCTATCTATCTATCTATCTATTTATCTATCTATCTCTCTTTCTATATCTATCTATCTATCTATCTATCTATCTATCTATCTGTCTGTCTGTCTGTCTGTCTATCTATCTATCTCTTTCTCTCTCTCTCTCATTCTCTATCTATCTCTCTCTCTCTATCTATCTATCTATACATCTATCTATCTATCTATCTATCTATCTCTATCTATCTATCTATCTATCTATCTATCTATCTATCTATCTATCTATCTATCTATCCATCTATCTATCTATCTATCTATTTCTATCTATAGATCTATCTATCTTTCTCTCTGTCTCTCTCTCTCTCTCATTCACTATCTATCTCTCTCTCTATCTATCTCTATCTCTCTCGCTCTGTCTCTCTTTCTCTATCTATCTATCTATCTATCTATCTATCTATCTCTATCTATCTCTATCTCTATCTATCTATCTATCTATCTATCTATCTATCTATCTCTATCTCTATCTATCAATAGTCTCTTGGGCTGATATTCTACTGACATTCTCAACTCTAGAACTACATACTCATGGCAAGACTATGTGCTACCAAGAATGCAACTTGTACTCCATGCATTAAAGGGGCGCATTTTATACATGTGCAAGTCAATGTTCTGGGACAAAATGCTGCATGAGGGGAGAAAAATGAAAAACAAACAAAAGCAGCACATCACACATTGAACTGCATAAGCAGCCGCCCCATCTGGAGATACGTTCAGGTTGTAGTAGCAACATCTGAAAAAACGATCTGTATCCAACTCAAACCATCGATTCATCCACTGAGAAACAGAGAGAAATAAATTTGGAATTCATTATGCAGATTGTTAAGAAATTAAACAGCCACCCCCAAAGGAATCAATGTTTTTAGCAACAGGTGTATCCAATAAATAAAGTCATGCTGACCTGTTGGAACATTTAGTAATTTATATGAGTGTATGTGTGTGCATATATATATATATATTTATCCAACAACAATGTCCACACTCTCAGGTCTTAGAAAGTGACAAAGTTATATATTAAAAAGGACTGATGTTTCGGCTAGCGCTCCATCTACTGTAGATCTAGCTGTTTGATTATTCTATATGTTATGAATGCAGGCCGTCTCCCATAGACTCCATTTTATCCAAATAACACAAATTTGTAATAATACAAATTCTAAAAAACGATTTAGTAGCTTGTACTTGATCCCAACTAAGATATAATTAATCCTTATTGGAAGCAAAACCAGCCTATTGGGTTTATTTAATGTTTACATGATTTTCTAGTAGACTTAAGGTATGAAGATCCGAATGACAGAACGATCCATTACCTGGAAACCCCAGTTCCCAAGCACCCTGGATAACAGGCCCCATAACTGCTGTGTATATATATATATATATATATATATATATATATATATATAAAATCAATTTTCGTGCTTTTTGTCCTGTCAAATCCTGTGAGTGCCAGAACCATGGACAGATTACCTTTATATTTTGCCTGCCTACCCAGGTTTGTTTGCTTAGTTTTAAGGGGTGCAGCCTATAGTTGTCAGTGACAGTAAATATATTTCTAACGGGGCTATTGACATGAAATATATACCAGATGTTGGTACAGTAACGTTACTAGAGGGAAGTGGGACCTGGTGCTGGACATGTAACTAGACCCCTACCAACCCCCCACCTCCCCACCTCCCCGCCCACCCCCTCCATACGCAATTTTCTGTCGGGAATTAAGTGGTGCACGAACTGCCGGAGGGGGCCTGAGGGGGTGCAGACCCTGGCCCAATCGAAACCCCTGCACCCCCGGTAGTTCCGCCACTGTATTGGTAACAACCCAAGTAATTCACACCTATAAAGTAATTAAAACAAGTCCATACATTTAAGGGCAAATTTACTATTATTCCCCCAAAAAAATTAGTTTCTATTCAATATTCGATTAGCATTCTATTTTCGAATGTTAATCGAATAGTTCTAGGCTACCTTTTATTCGATATTCAATCATTCGACCATCGAATACAAATTTATTCAATCAGTCGAAAAAATCATTCGACTGAACGAATAAATCATTCGATCATTCAAATGATTTGTACGATTCGAACGATGGAAGACTTCAATCGTAGGAATCCTATTCGATCAGGACTTAGTCTCAGAAGCCTATGGGAGTTCTCCCATAGGCTTCTATTACAATTCGGTAGGTCCAATCTGGCAAAGTAGGCAATAAACTTTAAAATTAAATCCTTCGCTGGTCAAATGATCGAATGATCGAATATTTGTCCATTCGACTCTATTCGAATGTATTCGATCGTTTGACCATTCCCTATTCGATCATGCCAAAATTCACATTTTCGACCAAACGAATAAATCCTACGTTCGAAATTCGATCGAATTTGTTCGAACTTCAAATCCTTCACGTGAATTTAGTAAATCGGCCCCTTAGTTCTGTGTAATAAAGTGGAATGACACAGGCAATAAGTATTGAACACATGAAGAGAAGGAGGTGGAAAAAGTCATGGAAAGCCAAGAAACCTGCAGAAATCTGTTAGTATTTAGAAATCCTGTTCACTATCAGTGCATTTGAATATCAGCTGATTTAGTCCTTAGAGGCTTCTCATTATCAAGGTATCACACAAGAAGCATCTCATGATGGATAAAAGTTAAGAGTTCTCTCAAGACTGTAGCAACCTTATTATCGTAGAAATGTACTGTATGTGCTAAGAAAAATTTTGACGTGTTCAATACTTATTTTCCCAGCTGTATATATTCCCTGACAAAAGGCATATTGGATATACATGAGCACATATGTGAATGAGTAAGAACAGGAATGGGCAGACTAGCGTGGATGATGATGATGTAGAATTCAGCTGATATATATAAGCAGAATAATCTTGGGGAGCGCTAGAATTCAGATGGGCTTGCTGTTTATCAGAAAGGTCTCAAAATAAAATCTTTATATATAGATCTCCCAGCCAAGTGACAATAAACATTCTCCTCTGATAAATAGTGCGGCTTTCTGGCCATCAATAAAATCCAGCTGACAGTGACAGCCTGTTTCCCGCACTGGGTGGGGGTGTAGGACGTGTGGCTGAGGCTCGCTGAGCATAGAAAGGCTTTTTCTAATGTTAAGGAAGCTGAATGTAGTGCTGTCCCACTAACTGGCCCACAGGCTACAGACCTGCATGGGTCTAAGACAGGACTGGACTGAGAGTCAAAATAGGCCCTGGCATTTCAGGTACACAGAGGCCCAATCAGCCCACATAGAGGCCCAAACAGCCTCCACCAGCCCACTAAACACTGACTTTCTATGGGACCTTATAGCAGCCCATCTGGCATTTGCCCTAACCCACAGATTGTCAGTCCGGGCCTGGTCTAAGAGAATGGGCACCTTAATCCGCAACCTGACCCACCAACCAACACTTTTTTGCAACCTGCACCCCTAGGCCCTAGAGACCCACTTTTGTTTGCGGGTACCTGGGTCAGCGACTCAGCAGTCTCCTATGAGAAGAAATGTAGACATCCCTTTTCAGCCAGAGAACTCTGCAGACTGATTCTAGAAGCAGCCGAGGGGTCCCTTATGGAAAAGTCTATGCTGTACATTAGGTAGCCCAACCTGTGGCCCTCCAGCTGTTGCATCTACCAGCATCTCTGTTCTAAGCCTAAAGTTGTCAGCGCATGGCTTTCAATATGGCGAAAAGAAAGGCTTAAAGGGGTCGTTCACTAAATTATTTTTGACGCGCGTCACGCGCGTCATTTTTTTCTCCCCTTGCCAACCCGTAATACAGATTGCTGGCTGTAATTTCCACTGGATTCTTCAAACTGCACCCAGGCCACAGTCTTCATGACCGTATGGAATATCACTGGTCATTTATTATGTCTTTATATTGAAACAGAGCGACGACCAGTAATCATGACAATAGAATTTTTAAATGGTTTTTAATGAGTAAAATATACAGGTTAACCAGACTTGGGGGTTTCCAGATAAGGGGTGTTTCCATAATTTGGATTTTTAGACCTTAAGTCTACTAGAAATTCATGTAAATATAAAATAAACCCCATATCTGAGTTGGGATCAAGTACAAGCTGGTATAGTATATCAAAAGAGATTTCTAATATCCGTTAATTACAACTATTCAGTGAATTTAAAGTTATTTATAAATGTTATTGCAACAGAAACTAGTAGCACACCACAGCCAGGCGCTCTTCAGGCATGAGGTAGCGTTAGCCAGGTGGTCCTAACTCATATACATTTTGAATAAATATTGTTAAAACAGGTCAGATATTTGGGGGGGCCTGAACAATAATTTTGCTGTGGGGCCCAGTAATATTTAGATAAGGGTGCATATCTGTGTATATAGGAGAGATAAGGGTGCATATCTATGTATATAGGAGAGATAAGGGTGCATATCTATGTATATAGGAGAGATAAGGGTGCGTATCTATGTATATAGGAGAGATAAGGGTGCATATCTATGTATATAGGAGAGATAAGGGTGCATATCTATGTATATAGGAGAGATAAGGGTGCATATCTATGTATATAGGAGAGATAAGGGTGCATATCTATGTATATAGGAGAGATAAGGGTGCATATCTATGTATATAGGAGAGATAAGGGTGCATATCTATGTATATAGGAGAGATAAGGGTGCATATCTATGTATATAGGAGAGATAAGGGTGCATATCAGCCTATAAAGGGTATATAATGGTGCATATCTATGTATATAGGAGAGATAAGGGTGAATATCGGGGAACATAGGAAACAGAGTCACAATTAATATGAATTGTAATTAAAAGTGCAAAAAATGTGTTTGCTCTGCTGTACAGACCAGACTAAAATATTTCTTTATTGGTGTGTGTGTGTGTATAATATATAATTTCAGCTCATTTCTATTTGTCAGCTGCCTTTGGCCTTTATTGTCAGTCAGTGGGAAGTTGGGCAGGGTAAGCACAGGGGGACACTTGGTACAACTCTACGGTTCCTTCTTATTACTGGATGTTTTATTGTTGCTCGTTTGCCAGGTAATTAGTATTCTAATGGCAGCAGGGGCTGAGAAGTTTAACTAAAATAACGTTTATTTAACTATTTAACTAAAATCATTTACTAAGTAAATACAGTATGTGAAAGTTCAAGAAATCGGATTTTTAAAACAGTTAGAATTGTTTGTATAATGTAAATGATCAGCTCACTATACCTTCTGCAAAATCTCCCCTATCTCCACTGCAGTTCTAGCTGAGGCAGCCATCTTGGATTTCACTGACTCCTCCTACCTATATCTTCACAGCCAACTGTAGCTCTGAAATCTCGCACATGCTCAGCTGAAATTCCTTGCTTGCCTAATAAACCTTCTAAGCTATTTTGAAATCTGCCAAACGTCTGTGTTAGTGCTGCCACCTTGTGGAATTTGCTGTGTGCACTTCTCTTGATACTTCTAGAGTTTACTAAAGCTAGGCATTCTGGGTAGAATACTCAGGGCAGTGCTACAATCTGAGCATGCTCGTGAACTCATTTGCATGTTGTAGTCACAGTATGGACTCCCTCTGTGAGAGAACCCATTTGACAAAGTATGGGATTTTTTTAAAACTGCAGTTTTCCCCCCAAAAAACTGTATATGTAGTTTGATTAACATGTTTAAGTTGTACTGGTCAGTTTGTTAATATGTGTTTGATTTTGGCTGTGATTGGTGCCCTTTAAGTTTGGCCAATAGGCCCTTTCTGAGCCAAGGTTGCCACCTGGCCGGCATTTTACCGGCCTGGATGGTAAAAATGATTGTTGATCCCAATGTTATTAATAGGGAAAAAAGATAAATATATAGGAAGGTCTGTATTTTTTTCCAGAAAACCTACTCTGAGGGGTCCAAGGCAAACTGTCCAGTCCTGGAGTTAAAGCAAACAGAAGACACACAGTTAAGAATACCAGGGCCCCATCTGTGCTGGAATAAAAAGACAGAATAATCCGCACGGCATACAGACCAACTGAGACGAGAACAGATTGGAAAAAGAAAACTCGCCGCTGCAGCTAAAAGGTCCAGCGGGAGAAAGAAATCAGTTTTGCGAAATGTCACTTTAAGCGATGGCCCCCACGGGAGTCTAAGGGCCTGGTCCTCAGCTTTGTTATTTGGCCTCAAGTGTGTCTGGAGAAGGATTGTGAAAAGCTCAGGTAATATCAATTTTCTGATTATCACAAACAGGAATCAGCCACAGAATAAGAACATCTATTTTCCCTCCTGAACTGTACGTCTTCCAGCAAATCCCGGGAAATCTCCAGCCACTCTTATTGTATATGCCCTGATGTCATGGCTTCAGAAATGGATTTGGTATAATCACCATTTAACCAATAAAATAATGTGAAAAAAGGGAAAATATGGCATATTTATAATGTCACGCTGTTCTGACAGCAATGGTTCAGTGGAGCGCGTGAGCCTGCTAGAATTCTGCATTGAAACCCTTATTGTTCAATATCTGTTTATTTTCAAAGAAAGGGGGGAGAGCTGCCATACCGGATGTCTTGGCCGTTGGAATAAAATCAGCCATCCCTGAAAAACACTGTTTGTATAGGTATAGGATCTATTATCCGGAAACCCATTATCCAGAAAGCTCTGAATTACGGAAAGGCTGTCTCCCATTGACTCCATTTTATCCAAATAATCCACATTTTTAAAAATGATTTCCTTTTTCTGTGTAATAATAAAACAGTAGCTTGTACTTGACCCCAACTAAGATATAATTAATCCTTATTGGAAGCAGAACCAGCCTATTGGCTTTATTTAGGGGCAGATTTACTAAATTCACATAAATTCACGAGTGATTCGATCGAATTTTCAAAAAGGCAAATTCGACCATCGAATAGTCGAATTAGAATAATTCGAATATTCGCATTTAATTTTATTTGAATATTCAAAAATTCGATGGTCGAATACTTCCCCTTTAAATTTTAATTCGACCACCTACTTAGCCAGATTAAACCTACCGAAATGGGGATCATTCCCTAAGATCGAATATAAAAAATTCGATCGATCGCTTAAAAATTGTTTGAACATTCGATTCGATTCAAATATTCAAACGAATGATCGAATTTTCTATATTCAATCGTTCGAATTGCAGTAAAATCCTTCGAATTCGATTCGATCCTTACCTCCCCACTATTCCCTGGTCGAATTTTGGATTTTTCTTATCATTCGAAATTCGACCAATAGTAAATCTGCCCCTTAATGTTTACATGATTTTCTAGTAGACTTTAGGTATGAAGAGCCAAATTACAGAAAGATCCATTATCCAGGTCCAGGGCATTCTGGATAACAGGCCCCATACCTGTACTATAAAAAGGATAAGAAGTATAATCATCTGCAGAGCTTTACTCGTTGTAATGAAATACAGGGAATGTGTCAACGTCTACTAGTGTTGAGTTCAATTTCAAGGTTCTACAATCCCCTTTTTTTGCCAAGGGGGATTGAATATAAAGAGACATGTAGGGCCTGCAGAAGACTCAGAGTATAGATAAATATTTCCCTTTCATTACTTTAGGAAACGCTCAGAGCCGCTCAGTCCCTCTGAAGCCCAAACAAACAGGAAATGTTCTGTCAAGAAATGAAGCAAAATGTTCATCGCACATATTTGCATGAAGTTCCTAGTAACAATGCCTTACAGTTAAATATATAACTTATTTACAGTATTTATAAGGTATAGGTATAACAGTGTCTCTCTGATGATTGAGGACTGCTAGAAGCTGTAGTTCCGCAACGCACATCTTGCTAGAGTTGACCATACATATGTGTCATACTAACTAGACCTTCTAGGACCTACCAGAGAACATGACATCCATGGACCACTCTTAGCACCTTCAGATATTATAAATAAAACCGCTACTGGCATGATAAGGCTTTATGAAATAAGAGAGCAGATGGGATTTGTCCTATAGTAGGGTTGGGATCTCTGGGAGATTCACTTTCTTTACCGGAAAGCCCTGTGTAATGCCCTGTGAAATACAGTAGGTTCCTTTTGTGCTTGTGGAGGAATCAAATGCCAAAGTCTCTCTCTACTGATGGGCAAATTTATTCGCCAGGGGCGAATTCGCGATAATTCCCGCGATTCGCCGCTGACTAATAAATCCGCGAAACGCCAGTGAAAATGCGCTAAAAAAAACCAAAAACGAAAAAGCGCACCGAAAGCGGCGCGACGCGCAGCAAAAAACGTGCCGCGACTCGTTTCACAAATTTTTTTACCAATTCGTGAATTTCGCTGGAAGTTCACACATTTTTCGTCGAAACGGGGTAGATTCACTCCCATCACTATCTCTCTCCTCTGGCTTTTATCAGGGGATTCTGAACTCCTATATGGAATCTGTCATTAAGATCAGTGAGAGTTAAGGCTTTATCATGTTGGGGACTACAGATGCCAAGAACTGTGAATTTGCATGCTGGTATTTGTAGGTCAGATCTTTCTAATGTTAGAGTCACATTTTTAGACTTTCCCTCATGCTTTCATGCTGGGAGCACTCACTTTCCAGGTCTGTCCCTGTTACTGTCATGGGAAAAAAATGTTTTTTTTTCAAAACGCATCAGTTAATAGCGCTGTTCCAGCAGACGTTTGCACTGAAATCCATTTCTCAAAAGAGCAAACAGATTTTTTTATATTCAGTTTTGAAATTTGACATGGGCTAGACATTTTGTCAATTTCCCAGCTGCCCCTGGTCACGTGACTTGTGCCAGCAATTTAGGAGGTAACTTTCTGGCAGACTTTTGTTTTCCCTTCTTAATGTAACTGAATGGAACGCAGTGGGACATGGGTTTTTACTACTGAGTTCTGTTCTTAGATCTTTGAGAAAGGGCCTGTGTAGCCCGAAACTTTGCTTAATGCACTTTAAGAAAAGTTCATCCCTTTTCAAATATACTGCTGTTTCCTTTGAATCACTCCAACTTGCAGTACAGCAGTAAAGAGTGATTAAAGTTGATCAAAGCACAAGTCACATGACTTGGGGCAGCTGGGAAATTGACAATATGTCTAGCCCCATGTCAGATTTCAAAATGAAATATAAAAAAATCTGTTTGCTCTTTTGAGAAGTGGATTTCAGTGCAGAATTCTGCTGGAGTAGCACTATTAACTGATGCATTTTGAAAAAACAAAACATTTTTTCCCATGACAGTGATGCAAAACCGACTGCTCCTGCACATTCCCAAAAACAGAATGTTCAGGTTATGGGCCAGGTTGGGAGAGTAGACAAAAAGAGCAAAATTCCACAAAAACTTTGGAAGGGGGTAACACATTTCACAATGACACTCTTGACACCTCTGGCAGCTCAAATAGCTTGGAGCTTCTGCATGCTGACATTGGAAGTTCTGAAAAGCTTAGAGCTTTAGCAAAATGCAATTAGTAGTTCTCAAAGGTGTGGTGCTTTAACAACATTGGATTGGTAGTTTTTAAGAGCTTGGAGCTTTAGCATGATGGGATTGGTAGTTCTCAAGAGCTTGGAGCTTTAGCA
>CM044444.1:97044796-97066326 GCA_024363595.1 Xenopus borealis
TCTCAAGAGCTTGGAGCTTTAGCATGATGGGATTGGTAGTTCTCAAGAGCTTGGAGCTTTTCTATGCTGAGGTTTGTAGTTCACAAGTACTTTGAGATGTGCCATTTTGATATTTCAGTGATGATAGATGACTCCCATGCTTTACTTCAGAAATGTGTCACAGGAGGCTGGTGACCTCATTTTATACCAGCAGAATGATAATAAATGTACCTTTTTTCTATAGACTAGATTTGACTGAAAGGCGTTGGACCTGCTCCCATTTATGATAGACTCTTAGGATAAATTTGATGCCCTCGCCTACCAGTCAACCTCATTTTGATGGCCGTTTATTTAATTCAGGCATCAGCATGTTTGGCGCAGAAGAAGCTATTTAAGCCATCCATCAAATGAACAACAAGATCAGACGTTCACCAAGGAATTCACAAGCAAAATCAGAGTAAAGCCCAGACAAGTGCAATGGAGCGGCACAATATTATACACATAATTGTATTTGCTTTTCATTTTACAAGGGAAATGTTGTACTTGCTCTTTGTTTTATTTAAAACAAACACTTTTAATAAAATCTTTTATTTTTGAGAGACAGACCCCTGAAGGCAGCAGAGCTGAAGGATTTATTATACGGTCAGAAAAGATGCTCTTGATTTGTTCCATAACAAATTCAATAAATACAATAGACGATCATATGTCAAAATTATCTGGACACACGATTTTCCAAATTCAGGGGCCACCATAAAACCTTAGACCAGGGGCCCACTCTCAGCACTAATATATATCTCCTGAATCAACCTATATTCTCCTAGTTTGTTTTCTTTACATACTATAATCAATTATCTATTTAGCCTCTTTGTTCTCATAGAAATAGGGAATGGCCATGAAATAGGCCAAAGGTTTAGCAGCATGAGGGTCCACTGACACCTTGGCCCACCGGGAGTTTTCCTGGTATTCTGGTGGGCCAGTCCAATACTGCTCATTAATATGAAGTTGGTCCTCCAATTTCTGCTATAACAGCCCCTACTTTTATGGGAAGACTCCCTCTAGATGCTGGAACATAGTTATTGGGAATTGCTTTCACTGATAATCAAGAAGCAGGGCCTTCCCCAAACAATTGCCATAAAGTAGAACATCATTTTACTCTGCAGCCTTACGTTCCATTATTTCTCCTCCACTAAACATTTTCATTAGGGCAGGTGATATTCTTCTGGCATCTGCCAAATCAAGGCTTCTCCATAAGACTGGTACAGTCCCCCACTTCTTGATCTTACCCAGAAGAACCTATTGCCATTGGTTGAGGTCAAGTTGAATCCCAAGCAGCCAGTTATCAGATTGAATTTAGAGGTTTATCGGGTCCAGTGGAGATTTACCAATGCTCTTTTCTCCAAACTGGGCATTTAGAATAATTTTTAAAACCCACAGCATCAGTTCTAAAATTTTTTATCTTTTATCTCAGCACCAATTAATTTGCAAAGTGAAACAGAATGCACAGAATCAGAACCTACAGCACTCACTAGAGTGCCAGTACCATGCATTCTAACCTGGTGGTCACCTCTTTGAACTTTTGAACATTTGTTTATGTTGTAATGCACAGAATAGACCAAGCCCAGGAATCTGCTGGGTACTTTTCATGTACATCTTTACCAACCGGGACATAGACACTGGCCCAAGCAGATGTCTTCTTGGCTTTTAAGAAAATGCTTGTGGTGACACTGATTTTCAAAGACATCCACAGACAACAGTTGGTGCCGTCCTGGGTATTTGTGGGATGCATAGACCAACTCATCATGCATACAGATGCAAGCGCGCTGTCATTGACAATAACATATGCAAACATACAAGCAGAGCGCAGATCAATAGGCTTGGCTTCGTTCCTGGCTGGATGGTGGTTGGACATCAATCATTTATTTATGAATATTTCCAGGGGAAGAGAAGTTTGTATTGAAGGCCAAGTGTATTTAAAATACATTTAACTCTTTGACGGTTGGATGGGAGCTTAGCACTTAAAGGAAAACTACACCCTCAAAGTAAGGTATGTGGCATGGAACATATACACTATTAAAATTGGTTTTCGGGTACTGTATATACAGGTGTGCTTCCCATGTGCAACATTCTCTTCTGCTCCTGTTCTTTCTATGCTTTGGACTTTGGAAAGCAAGGGCAGAAGAGCTACAGCTAAATCATAATAGACCAACAACCCTGCGCAGAAGGGGTTTATTTATTTCACTTCTTTCCCTTAGCCACCAAGCCTGTTGTAAAATCTGCTCCACAAAGCCACCCATTATCTACCCCCTACTACTTCTATTCCTTGTTCACCCATATTTGGTGATGTGCAGACTGAACTTGGAACATCATCTATAGCTGACACAGCAGCCCAGGCACAAATGGTGACAGGCCTCCTGCTTTACAAGGAATTATATAGAAGGATATAAACAAAACCTCTGCCCTGAAGCTGGTTTGCCCAGAAATGTGCTTTTATAACTGTCCAATACATAATATTTACTGCCCCTCCAGTAAGGGAATCTATAACCTGGCTCCCCATATAGTAATGAAACCTTACGATTCCCATGACACAAAACATGGTATTGGGAAAGACGTTTGTGTCTGACTATACTGGTTGGATTAGGATAAAATAAGAAAGAGGAAAGGATTGTTTCTCCTTTATGGAGTCCATGTATAATTTTAAACCTGTTTGGGACCTGATACAAATACATCATGATCTCAGTAAAATATGGAACAAAGCCAGCATTGCATTCTCACAGCGATCTCTTGCAGAGAATCTTATTCAATATTTGAACAGGCTACTTGGATTATTTGTCCAGAGCACCATTTCTGCCATTCCAACTATAATATTAGCTCATGAAACAATGGCTAATATGGGCCAGTCAAAATTACACCATTCATAGCAGGGGTCTCCAACCTTTTTTTTTACCTGTGAGCCACATTCAAATGTAAAAAGAGTTGGGGGGCAACACAAGCATGAAAAAGTCCCTTGGGGACAGGCAGCCTACAAGAGGCATTATACTTAGTTTTTATGCAATTAAAACTTGCAACAAGCCAGGAATTCACAATTAAGCACCTGCTTTGAGGCCACTGGGAGCAACATCCAAGGGGTTGGAGAACAACATGTTACTCACAAGCTACTGGTTGGGGGTCACTGAGTTAGAGTCTAGTAACATCAAAAACCTCAAAACTCAGACCTTGACATATGATGGGATTACAAGGTTATTGCTGGGTTAACCTGCCTGAGTACACGGAGGAAACTCACAAAGTAATGGGAGATAAGTGTCAGGATCAGAACTCAGGAACCCAGAAATGCTTCCTTCTGAGCTACATGCAACAGTTTAGGAACACAGTGCTTCCTTAATAACCTAGTGTTATTACCACTACAAAGATGTGGCTTTGTTTTATCCTGCCAACCCTGACCCTGAGGAATAGAATAACTGCCTCTTGTATTCATAGTAACATATTCATTTAGGTTGCAAAATAAGACACACGTCAATCATGTTCAGACCCAGTAAAAGGCCTTGCATAAAAGCCCATTGAAGACAGTAGGAGCATAGGAAAGAGCGCAGGAAAGGCCAGATTCGGTCTAGGGGGGTCAGCAGCCCCCAGCATGCATGTGAAAAGGATAAATGAGAGGACTTTTATTTTACTACTGCACTGTTAATGTCAAATGACACTGAGTTGTTTCAAATAAGGCACCCCAGTGACCTTAGTCAGAAGAAATGGTTAGTGTTGTCCAACCTTTGGTTACTGTTGAAACTCCTAGTTGTCCTTAGGGCAGTTCTGGTATTGGTGACTGCAATGGATCAACATGACCATAGTAGAACAAGGTGGTGACTGGTACCTGGTTCAGTTTGCAGCTGAACAACTCTCAGCAGTTTCTGGAAGGCATAGTCTATACTGGAGTTGACTTTTACTAATGGAAGGGCCTTGTATCAGACAGTCGGATTTCATAGAATTAAAGATATTATTGTTGTTTTTATGGTGTAGATTTTATTTCTAAATTACACTGCAAATAATTCCCTCTACAATATAAAATGTCATTCCTGAACCAGCAATATATCAGTATATATTTTTTTAGTTGTAATATTGGTGTGTAGGTGCATCTCTGGTCATTTTGCCTGGTCATGTGATTTCAGAAAGAGCCAGCACTTTAGGAGGGAACTGCTTTCTGGCAGGCTGTTGTTTCTCCTACTCAATGTAACTGAATGTGTCTCAGTGGGACCTGGATTTTACTATTGAGTGTTGTTCTTAGATCTACCAGGCAGCTGTTATCTTGTGTTAGGGAGCTGTTATCTGGTTACCTTCCCATTGTTCTGTTGTTAGGCTGCTGTGGGGAATTGGAGGGGGTGATATCACTCCAACTTGCAGTACAGCAGTAAATAGTGACTGAAGTTTATCAGAGCACAAGTCACGTGACTGGGGGCAGCTGGGAAACTGACAATATGTCTAGCCCCATGTTAGATTTCAAAATTAAATATAAAAATAAATTATCTTTGCTCTTTTGAGAAATGGATTTCAGTGCAGAATTCTGCTGGAGCAGTACTATTAACTGATGCGTTTTGAAAAAAACATGTTTTCCAATGATACTATCCCTTTAATGAGTGCTTATTTTGCCCAAAACTCCAAAACTCAACACGCATGATAATTCTGCCAGCATTATATTATATAATATGATGAATAAACAAATCTCTTCCGTCTCTTTGTTGTGAATGCCAGGCTCCTCGCACTGCAATATTGATTGGCCAGCCTGTTTAGCGCATCTCCATGCCCCACGGGGCCTGAGTCCAGATATCCAATAATGTGCCCTGATAATCAATTCTGCTGCAGCTGGATCCAAGGAAATGACTTAGCACCTTCGCCTCCATCTGTTGATGTAGTAAAACAAGCTCTTTGTGTGCGAGAGCCGCGGATGTCATGAAATCACTGCAGTGGAATGTAACATCGATAATGTTTTGGCTCTGTTAAACGGCTCTCGCTGCACTCCAACTACTCTAATTATATACAGGGAATCAGTCTGAAGGGGGAATCTGAAAAAGTCAAAGACCAAAATTTGTATAAAGGCATTAAAGGGATTCTGTCATGATTTTTATGATGTAGTTTTTATTGTTAAATTACACTGTTTACACTGCAAATAATTCACTCTACAATATAAAATTTAATTCCTGAACCAACAAGTGTATTTGTTTAGTTGTAATATTGGTGTGTAGGTGCATCTTAGGTCATTTTGCCAGGTCATGTGATTTCAGAAAGAGCCAGCACTTTAGGATGGAACTGCTTTCTGGCAGGCTGTTGTTTCTCCTACTCAATGTAACTGAATGTGTCTCAGTGGGACCTGGATTTTACTATTGAGTGTTGTTCTTAGATCTACCAGGCAGCTGTTTGTATTGTGTTAGGGAGCTTTTATCTGGTTACCTTCTGTTGTTAGGCTCCTGGGTGGTGGAAGGGGAAGGAGGTGATATCACTCCAACTTGCAGCACAGCAGTAAAGAGTGACTGAAGTTTATCAGAGCACAAGTCCCATGACTTGGGGCAGCTGGGAAACTGACAATATGTCTAGCCCCATGTCAGATTTCAAAATGAAATGAAGTCCATTGCACTCGTGGTAATCTGGATTACCCCAATATTGCCCTGCCAGTTAGTGGCATATCGGGGAAAGATCGGCTCATTTGGCGATGTCGACAGACAGCGGATCTTTCCGTGTATGGCCAGCTTTACTCTCCGACCATGAATGCTCACATACTGTAGCAAACTCAAAGCTCCAACCATCTCTGCTTTTAGAAATCATAACTTCTTAGCATCAAGAGAAGACAATGAACTTGAAGAAAGTGGAGGCAAGCTAAAGCTGCAATTGCATGCCTACCTGATGAAAAAAGATATTGATGAATTGAGATCAATAGTAACAACTATAGGACAGTGTTTACCAAGAGGACACCACCACTAGTAGTAACTGAAATGGACACTAGAAGGGGACAAAAATCCAATTAAATCTGGCAAGAATGCCTACTTGCTCTCCTAGATAATCACGGAAGCCCAGTTTGAAGGTCAAGCAAGTTTAAGTTTGTTTGTAATTGCCAACTTTTTAAGGGCACTCTGCCATATTCCTCCCCAGCCACATTCTGAACTAAGAAGATATATTGTCAATTTCCAAGCTGCCCCAAGTCATGTGACTTAGGGGCCCACTCACAATAGGGATGTGGTTGCCTTGGGCCAGGCCCAAGTAATATACAAAATCACTGTTGAATATTCATAGTGGTTCACTGGGCCATGGGCAGCAGGGTCGTACTGGGCCGGCAGGTCACCGGAAAAAAAACCTGGTGGGTCCACAGCCCAGATCCACTCTCACCTGGTCCAGTTCTAATCTCAATCAGAGCTCAGAGGTGGATAGAGGAGTTTTGTGGGCAGATGGCATTGGGGGCCCTGAAGTTGGCGTAGGGTGGGGTTGTGTGAGGGCCCCAGCTGTTGGCAGCCCTGGTGGGCCCAGACTCCCCCCAGTCTATCACTGATGCACAGCAGAACTATGTGCTACACCATTGTGTTTGTTGATACTTCCAACAACAAAATATAGATCATTACTTAATTACATATTAGTAGTAGTAGTAAACCCTGCTGCACCACACTGCACAACCAAACTTCACTCAGTTGTTGCTGGACTACAAATCCCAGAAAAATGTAACAGATAATGAAGGTTGAGGCGTGCTGGGAGCTATAGTCCAGCAACATCAACGTTGTATTCTTAAAGCAATATTGCACAATAAAACTTTTCCCGAAACTTTCCCCCAAATCTCCACAGCCAGTGACTACATTAAAATGGAAACAAATCCTCCAAATGAGAATCCCAGCTGATGTGTATCAATCTGGCACCTTGTACTTTGTTCCTGTAATTGGTGTTGGAAGCTTTAAAGGGCAAGGAAAGGCAAAGAAATAAAATCCCATTTTTACTTTCTTTAATGAAAAAGAAATCTATCTCCAATATACTTTAATTTTAAAATGTGTACAGTTTTTATAAGAAACCTGACTGTATGCAGTGAAATTCTCCCTTCATTTAGTGCTTCTGGCAGGGAAACAATCACTTATGAACAGCAGGGGGAGCCCCTACCTTACTTACCAGTCATGCAGAACTCAAGCAGCTTTGTTTTTTGTTCATTTATGACGATCCCTAAGCAGCACAGACCACACTGAGCATGTGCAGTGCCAGTGTCAGACAAAGATGTATAACAAAGTTACAAGATGACAGCCCCCTGTGGCCAACTTTGAAAGCATAAATCATTTGTTTGATTAGGCTTGTGGTGCAGTAAGTTCATGTTTATGTTTAGTATACAAAATACAGCAATTCTAGTCTTATTCTATTTTACACTTTCCTTGCCCTTTAAAGAAGAAGGAAAGGTTAAAACTAGTAAATGCTCATGGTAATGCTGCTCTGAGTCCTCTGTCAAAAGAAACACAGCATTTCTTTACTTCTATTGTGTCACATGGGCTTCTGTATCAGACTTCCTGTTTTCAGCTTAAACCTCCAGGGCTTGGGCTTGAGCATGCTCAGTTTGCTCCCCACTCCCTCCCTCATGTAATCTGAGCCCAGAGCTAGAATAAAAGAATAAAGAATAAAAATGGTGTTCTAGCTTCCACTGTTGTGGCTAATCTATTGCCAATAAGCTGCCTTGAATTTCAGAATTTGTTTGCATTTCTAATGAATTTTTGAATCAGTAGAATTCTCATTGGTGAAACTTATTGCCTCTAAAATTATGTTTTTCTGCAGCTTCTATAGAAAAGTAGGGGGCACTGTGGAGCAGTGTTATGATTGGGTTTACAACCCATTTAAAGGGCAAGGAAAGTGTAAAATAGAATAAGGCTAGAAATGCTGTATTTTGTATACTAAACATAAACATGAACTTACTGCACCACAAGCCTAATCAAACAAATGATTTATGCTTTCAAAGTTGGCCACAGGGGGCTGTCATCTTATAACTTTGTTATACATCTTTGTCTGACACTGGCACTGCACATGCTCAGTATGGTCTGTGCTGCTTAGGGATCGTCATAAATGAACAAAAAACAAAGCTGTTTGAGTTCTGCATGGCTGGTAAGTAAGGCAGGGGCTCCCCCTGCTGTTCATAAGTGATTGTTTCCCTGCCAGAAGCACTAAATGAAGGGAGAACTTCACTGCATACAGTCAGGTTTCTTATAAAAACGGTACACATTTTAAAATTAAAGTATATTGGAGATTGATTTCTTTTTCATTAAAGAAAGTAAAAATGGGATTTTATTTCTTTGCCTTTCCTTGCCCTTTAAAATCCAGGATTTCTATTCCTATGCGGTCTGTCTCAGTACCTTGCAATGGAAAATCTCTACACTTCCCCCATTATACAAGACTAATCAAAGACATCAAATTGACACCAGAACTCTTCATTCTACCCATGTGCACTATCATAATATAATCTTGCACTGCTGGAAAGTTCTATGACAAGCGTCTCGCAGAGCCAAGGAGCGCAAGAAATAAAGGAGCCTATCAGTGGAGATTGAATAGTGAATGAGAACAAAGGGACGTGAGAGATGCAACGAAAGACTTGGGTGTATGAAATTGCCTAGTCATGGTATTGAGATAAGATTAGACCAAGCCTACAGAGGAGTAAAGCAGTTAAGGGGGAAACCATTGACACGCTAGCTTCCCTGCAAATACCCACAGTAAAGGCTGGCAACATGAAAAAGCTCTAAGGTTCAAAGCTGTGGGATGAAGTTAAAAATCAATTATGCAGGGTAAAAGGGCCAACAAATGAATATGACAAGGATATAGAAAGCATTTGTTCAAGGCAAACTTAGTAGGTGTAATCCTGCTACCCAACGACCCGACACTCAATTTAATTTCAATTACGCACAGAAATATTCCCCCGCTGTATCAAAGGGATGTTGAGCTTAAAGCACAACAATGCATCTAAATGCTTCCCATGCTAATACAGCAGGAGAAACAGTAAAAAAAAGCAATAGCAAATGCCTTGTGGAATGGAAAATTGGAAGCCATGGTTTTCTAATGAGCAGCTAAAGGAAAGGCAATAATTGTCAAGATATTTTAGGCAACAAATACCCCTTTGTGCTTATCCTTACAGAGCAGGTCTCATGAACTCACAAGCTGGACCCTCCCGTTTATACTGGAGGTGAAGAGGTTTTTAACCAGGTAACATGTTTATTTTTGCACAGAACTGGGTCACACAGCACATGTTAAATATGGGGGGGGACAGGGAGTCAAAAGGCTAAACAATACACAGATACTGAATAGGTTCAATACACACACTCATTGGCAACTTCAGCTGTTATAGGATAGAATATAGGTCTGAAATGTTTGGGTTTCTAGGATGGTGGGTATTACCTAACCTCAGTAGTTCTCTTAGCTGGAACTCAAGATACTCAGCTGAACAACCATGAACACCTCATATCTCATTATACCTTATGTACCCTGTATCCTAACTCTGTTCTCCTTAAAGGGCACCTATCATTTAAAAAAGTTACCCCCAACCAAAGATGCAAGCTGATAGAGCCCACATTCCGGTTGGGGGTACTAGTACTTTTTTTTTTAAATACCCCCCGCCAGCGCAGGCGAGCTCGCACCGGGAGGGAGCTGTCCTCTTGTAACTTTGTTATACATCTTTGCAAGACCAAGACTGTGCACATGCTCAGTGTGATCTGGGCTAAGCTTAGGGATCGTCATAAATGATCAAAAGAGCACAAGTCAAATAATATCTGCCAGAAGCTGATACAGCAAGACTGATTAATAATCAGAATATACAGACTGCACTGGGTCCTGTGTTGTCATTTAATTGAATGTGGATTTTATAGTTTTTGTATTGTTTAATACAAACTTTCTCCAACTCTGCAGAACCAGTGGCTGCAGCAAAATAATCCTCCAAATAGAATCCCAGTTTATCTGTTTAAATCTGGCTCCATGATCTTTGTCCCTGCAGCTGGAGTTGGAAACAGTAAAGGGGATGTAAAGGCAAAAATAAAATCCAATGCAAATCTCCACACAGTCGCCGACTGCTCTACAGGGAAACAAACAAAGCTGCTTGAGTTCTGCATGGCTGGGAAGTAAGGTGGGGGCTCCCCCTGCTGTTCATAAGTATGATTGTTTCCCTGCATGGCAGTGAGGGACCGTTTGACAATACCTATCCACAGAACTAAATGAAGGGAGAATTTCACTTCATACAGTTGGGTTTCTTACAAAAATGGTACACATTTTTTAATTGAAGTATATTGGAGATAGGTTTCTTTTTCATTAAAGAAAGTAAAAATGGGATTTAGACTTTTTGTCTTTACTTGTCCTTTAAGTACTGGAGCCCAAAACTGCACTGCATACTCTAGGTGAGGACTTACCAGAGACCTATAAAGAGGCTAATTTATGTTTTCATCCCTTGAGTTAATGCCTTTTTTATGCAAGACACCAGGGATACCCTACTCATGTTATACATCCCTCTCCTTCTCATGATGGATTGAAGAGACGTAATGTCTCCTCCATGGTTTATATACCTACAGTGGTTACCAGGTGCTGGTATCACTAGTTTAGGTCTATACCAAGTCTCTAGTTGGTTCTTCCCCAACACTAATCCTGAATCCATGGTTTTCCCTCTTATACATTGTGAAGACCTCTCTAAGGTCCAACACCTGGTTGGCACCCTGGAGCTCATAACAAGGTTGCATATGATCTATCCAAAATTTGGCTACATCATGATTATTTTGCTATAAATAAAGTATTATAAAAGAGAGTAATCAGAATTCACCCTAATTGGCCTTCAGGTTTAGTCCCCTTGGCAACCCAAGATGCATTGAATGCGCATCACAATATGATGTGGGTTTGAATAACCTTAAGAAATATACCTCACCCATGGTCATGAAGGTTAAAGCAATTAGGCACAAGAAGGTTCTTCAACATAAAAATGAATTTGATACAGGTATGAGACCTGGTATTGTTTGAAGCTTTGTGGCCTGGGGTTCTCCATAATTTGGATCAGCATACCTTAAAGGGCAAGGAAAGTGTAAAATAGAATAAGGCTAGAAATGCTGTATTTTGTATACTAAACATGAACATGAACTTACTGCACCACAAGCCTAATCAAACAAATGATTTATGCTTTCAAAGTTGGCCACAGGGGGCTGTCATCTTGTAACTTTGTTATACATCTTTGCAAGACCAAGACTGTGCACATGCTCAGTGTGGTCTGGGCTTCTTAGGGATCTTCATAAATGATCACAAAACAAAGCTGCTTGAGTTCTGCATGGCTGGTAAGTAAGGCAAGGACTCCCCCTGCTGGTCATAAGTATGATTGTTTCCCTGCCAGACGTTAGGGACTGTGTGACAATTCCTATCCACAGCACTAAATGAAGGGAGAATTTAATTGCATACAGTCAGATTTCTTATAAAAACGGTACACATTTTCTAATTACAGTATATTGGAGATAGATTTCTTTTTCATTAAAGAAAGTAAAAATGGGATTTTATTTCTTTGCCTTTCCTTGCCCTTTAAGTCTACTAAAAAACTAAACATGAAATAAAATAAACCAAATTGGTAGCCTCCAATAAGGAAATATTATTATTATAGTGTACAAATCTGGTAACACATGCCCTCCGTATAACATGACTTTAAGGCTCAGTTGGTATTTGAGCCAGTAACCTTTACAGTTTTAAGCAGCTCTCTCTTAACCACTGGGCCAGGAGGGTGTAGAAAAACCTGTCATTATAAATTTGAAGGTAACCAGAAGCTCCATTGTGAGATTGGTCTTTTCATCTGCCTTTGCATTGTGTCCTAGTGCGTTATGTCTCTTCTCCAGCATCGCTTACTGGCCTGAGTATAATTGTTTAAGTGCTGAAGTTTGTTCCGGGTTCTTTCTGTCTCTCACCTTGTCCTATCTGGTCTTGCCTTGGTCTAATTTCTATTCCTGCTCCTCAGCCCACTCATCCCACTCCAATATGTCTTGCTTTTTTGCCCACTCCAGTTTGTTTTATTTATCCCCTCCACTTAATCCCACTTCATTGTGCCCTACTTCTCTGTTCATTTAAGTCTGTCCTGTTTATCCCCTCCACTTAATCCCACTTTAGTATGTCCATCTTCTCCACCTGTTCAGTCCTGCTTCTCTGCTCATTTAAGTATATTCTGTTTATTCCCCTCTGCTTTAAAGAAGCAGTAACATTAAAACATGAAAGTGTTTAAAGTAATGAAAATATAATGTTCTGTTGTGCTGCACTGCTAAAATTGGTGTGTTTGCAGAAACTCTACTATAGTTTATATAAACAAGCTGCTGTGTAGCCATGGGGGTAGCCATTCAAGCACAGGATACACAGTAGATAACATATAAGTACTACTATAGTTTATATAAACAAGCTGCTGTGTAGCCATGGGGGCAGCCATTCAAGCACAGGATACACAGTAGATAACAGATAAGTACTACTATAGTTTATATAAACAAGTTGCTGTGTAGCCATGGGGGCAGCCATTCAAGCACAGGATACACAGTAGATAACAGATAAGTACTACTATAGTTTATATAAACAAGCTGTTGTGTAGACATGGGGGCGGACATACCTGAACTGGGCCACCGAGCAGAGTCGAATTTGGAGCTGGAGTGCCCAAATTTGTAGCAGCGGAAGCTGGGCCAAAAAATGTTGGGGACCGCTCCTCTAAAGGACTGATGTATGGCCACTAAGCAGCCTGGATGTGACCATTTGGTTCATTTTAACCTTCTGAAAGCAGAGTCTTTACATTCTATCAGAGTAGAACTTTTTGGATGTCTTGTTCAACAGATGCGTATGGAAAGTCCCCATGCAGGAGTTTTGCAGCCAATCTCCTTGAGTCATAAATATTGAATAGTCAGATCAGTCACCGCGGTACAGTAGGAATTTCTCAGCGTGCAGGAATAGAGCTCAGCTTGACAGTTTATTGATGCCGGAAAGAACTCAAGCTCAACTCTCTATTGTGAAAAGTCTTACAGAATTCAATCCTTTTGATCCCTACATTAAAATGTTTAATCGTTTGCTCTCCCCTGTGGGCAGGGAGGCTGACATGTAATGATGGGTCATTTGCAGGATGGATAAAAGGGGCAAATCCTCGCTCAAGGTTAGACCAAAGCAAAGAGACGAATCTATTGCAGGAAGCTGATAGAAGCAAAATGTTTTTTTTTTATGTGATTTTGCACTCTGCTCCCCTCCTTTCCTAAATAACGTTGCACGTTGACGTTGGATTGATTTGTGGACTGAGAAGAAGAATAAGGGAAAGGGCTGAACACAGGGTAATGGAAGGCTGTGCACCCGATACAGGTCTGGACTGAGAATCAAAATAGGCCCTGGCATTTCAGGTACATAGAGGCCCATTTATACCTCTGAGGAAGCTGGAAACGGCGAAACGCGTTAGGAGAAGGGGGAACCGGTACATTTGACCTCCACAAGGGACTGAGAGACGGATAGCTATCCTTGACACCCTGGAGGACCGGAGGGAACCCCAGTGATACCATTGTTTGCAAGTATTTTAATTGGAAATTGTGAGTGCGCATTGTTTTAAACTGATTTTATATAGCATTAAACAGTAATATACTATTTGGCATTCCTTTCCTCCTATTTTTACCGCATCATTGAAACCCATGCGTACCGGAGTATCGGAAGACTGCCAGCTAACAGTATTACTTTACAAGCCATACACCACAGTAGTGGTCTGTGAGTAGGCAATTTAGCCATTTTTTTGCACTGATTTGTACAACTCAATTCTGAATGCTCCAATACTACACACTGTGGTGCATTAAGCAAAGAGTATTTACTACACCTGGAAGCTAAGAGTATCTATTACACCTGGGGCTATTTTTCACTCTACATAAGGTGAAATAATGCATCTCTGAGAACACCGGGTGACCTTGTATTTTTTAATACTTTTTATATAAAATACTACACTATATACTGTTTCTAAAAATTTCCACTGCCTAGGCGCTGACCTCGATACAAGAAAACTACGTTTTCTCTTTTACTTGGACATAGAGGCCCAATCAGCCCACACAGAGGCCCAATCAGCCCACACAGAGTCCCAATCAGCCCACACAGAGTCCCAATCAGCCCACACAGAGTCCCAATCAGCCCACACAGAGTCCCAATCAGCCCACACAGAGGCCCAATCAGCCCACACAGAGTCCCAATCAGCCCACACAGAGGCCCAATCAGCCCACACAGAGGCCCAATCAGCCCACACAGAGTCCCAATCAGCCCACACAGAGGCCCAATCAGCCCACACAGAGGCCCAATCAGCCCACACAGAGGCCCAAACAGCCCCCACCAGCCCACTAAATACTGACTTTCTATGGGACCTTATAGCAGCCCCTCAGAACCCACAGATTGCCAGTCCAGGCCTGCAGGACAGAATATACTCAAGTATAAAAATGACACAATAGTAGCCAAGTGTCATATTGATTTCAATAGACGTTGCCATGTCTGATGTGTTTATTATGGTGATGGTTCTGCTGGAAATTCAGTTTCAGTTCTGGGCGGCACTTTTATAAACAATATGAAAATGATCAGAAGGATCCCGGCTGGGAAAGACATAAGGGTCATTGTTGAGAAAAGGTTATCAACTGCAGATTTACCCCCATATGCAATAAAAGGCACTGTTTGCCCAGGAGCGGTAACCCATAGCAACCAATAGGATCTTTGCTTTTAAACAGGTGACTGCTACAGTCTAGCTTCTGATTGGATGCTATTAGTTACTGCTCCTGGGCAAACTTAGTGGGGCTCAATTATCAATACTGGGCAAATTTGCCCACGGGCAGTTTCCTATAGCAACCAATCAGTGATTAGCTTTTTAAAGCCAGCTGCAAGTAGAACAATGGAAGCAGCAATTTGATTGGTTGCTACTGGTTACTGTCCATGGGCAAATTTGCCCAGTGTTGATAAATTACCCCTACTGTCTTTTATTACATTATCCAGTTAATCCAAATTTTTAAAAACTATTACCTTTTTCTCTATAATAATAAAACAGTAACGTGTACTTGATCCCAACTAAGATACAATTAATCCTTATTGGAAGCAAAACCAGCCTATTGGGGTTATTTAATGTTTACATGATTTTCTAGTAGACTTAAGGTACAGTATGAAGATCCAAATTAGGGAAAGATCCATTATCAGAAAAACCCTGGGTCCAAAGCATTCTGAAAGACCTGCACTTTTCCATAATCCCATTCAGGGGCGATCCTTGTACCCAGTGAGGCGCTGCTGCCTGAGGAGAGTTTCTCAAGTTGCCTCATTGGTGGTGGAGCGCCCCTGATCCCATTGGAATTTCAGCCATGAATCGAGTTGCTTCACATTTAGGGGTAAATTTATCAAATAGTGAAGTTCCGCCACTGCAGTGAAATTCCGCAGCTCTCAATTAATTTCTATGGGATTTTGAATGGCGTATTTATCAATGGGTGAAGTGAAGTTTCACCCTTTGATAAATACGCCTTCAAAAATCCCATAGAAATGAATGGAGAGCTGCGGAATTTCCCTCTAGTGGCGGAACTTCACTCTTAACTTCACTCTTTGATAAATACACCCCTTAGAGTGGAGATTGCTCTAGGGTCCCCCAGCATCAATAGCCACACTTGCACATTCTTTCAGCAGAAGACGCAGGATGGTCACATTAGCAGTTGAAGCAACTGTGCAGAACTGCAAGGAGCAATGGAGGCATCAAACCCAACATTTGTGTCCATTTTAGCAAGACTGCAACTCTGTAAATAGCCGCTAAACTGAGTATGATCAGCATTATTATAAATGACCCTATGCTTCATGGGTTCTTGCCTGATAACAATTTACCTGTTAATTAGATGCACCCTATATGATTGCATTGACCTCCTCTTTGAAGTCTTCATTTATTACTAATTAGCTATTAAGTACGTGGAAGGTATATCTGTCTAGTATTTAAGGATTGAGGTGGGAACTATAATGTGGAAGCTGTATTATAATAATAACAAAATTATGTTTGAATACACATGTGTAATGCTCCTAGCAAGCTGGGGCTCAGTCAATGCAGATGCAGTGCTAAATGGGTTTGTGCAGTTACAAACCAGCATTCAAAGCTATGAAGGGAAGACAATAATTGACAGTTCATTCCCGAGGCAATGATTCACGTCGGTGCCAGGTAGCTGTTTCTATAAAAACCTCCTCCCTATACTGACCCTATACTGCAGTAAAGCACACTAATGATATATTTGTAGAAATAAGTCGAATCAACTGGACTTGCTGTGTTTTTAATCTTGAAGAGGTTTCACCAGTCATCCAACTGGCTTTCTCAATTCAGAATGACTTGTAAAATACGATCTTTCAGGAATATATCGTATTTACAGGTCATTCTGAATTGAGAAAGCCAGTTGGATGACTGGTGAAACGTCTTCAAGAAAAACACAAAAAAAAGTACAAAAGTACAAAAGTACAGTTGATTTGAATTATTTCTACAGATATACCATGACCTGGATGAATGAGAATCCTCACAAGCACTACTAATGATAGGTGGGGGTGCAATTGGGCCCCCTGCAGCTCGCACACCTTTTAATTTCTGGGTGGAAATTCGTGTACAGGGGGAGGCCCAGCTTCATATACTGCACCAGGACCCTCTAGTTACATTACTGTAGGTGGTTTTAAAGGAGAAGGAACACTTCAATCCGAGGGGAGTGCCAAACCCCCAGTGGATTATAATGACGTACCTGACACCATGGGGCTGTTGCTCTTGTTAGCAGAAAACTGCGCTAGCCCCGGGCACTTGAAGAAAGAAGGCAGGAAGGGCATCGCTTGCTTACAAGTGCCGGTGTAGTTTTCTGCTAACAAGAGCAACAGCCCCAGGGCATCAGGTAACTCATTACAATCTTTGGGGGGGTGCCCTAACATTTGACACAAATACCATTGGCACAGCAAGAGTAGGTGTATAGACATGTGGTTTTATGGGTGTATAGACCCTATTGTTTTTGAAGGCCCTGTTAATCCCTCCAAAGTAGAGCAGTGGGTTTATAAACTGATGCAACAGCTCAGATGTTCCAAGTACGTAAACAAAATGCACTAAGCCAGGGGTTCCCAGAGGAGGAATGATTGGAAATACAGTATTTCTGAAGAGCAAGGGGTGTAGTTATAGCACTTTGGAGTAAAGGGAAACATTTCTACCCAACAATGTGTCAGACTGGCCCTCTGAGGGCCACCAAAGAATGTGACAGTGTTACAACAATTAGATAAATACTGTAGACAGGGATAACTGCAAAAGGTGACACATATCTGTGGAGGAAATAACAAATGGATTATGGGAACCGTTCTTGACTGGGACCAACTAGACCCCTGAGATTTCCTCTGGTACTGCGGCAAGTGACTCTGACCCTGCTCCAACAGATCCAATGAAAGTAGAGTTGACCAAGAACTGGACGTGCAAAGGGCAGATGCTCCCTGTCCCGTACTGAACAATCTTTTATTCCACAGATAGCTTATAAAGGTGAGCTACTGTATTATAATTAGTCATTGAATTAAATTACCCACTGTAAATCACTGTCTCAGTATGAATAGGTGCTGTTGGCCTTTTATGCCATAGTGATTTAAAGTCTTGAAATTATGTGCTGACTTGTAATGTATTTTCAGAAAAAGAGACTTGTGGGCAGGAGTTTGGCTCCTTCCCAAGTAAAGTCTTTGGGCAGTTCATCTCTCCTTGCTCTGAAATAGCTGCGAGTTCCCCTGACATGCGTAGGAAGTTTGCTTTCCTTTAGGGTCTTACAGAAGTTCTATTATAACAATCAGTCTGATTTATACACCACCCTGTTAAACTGTGCCTAGGAAGGCTGGTTATGCTGCTGTCAGCTTTTGCCTATACTGCTTTGATATGAAAGTGTGAGGGATCTATAGAATGTATGAGGGCAGTGACAGGGCCTCCTAGGACACACCAGAGAACCTAGTGATGGAGCTGTTTCTGGAGTTTTTCCTTGTGAGAAGTCCTTATATGTTAACTCCCTGTAACTTTAGTTGGAAATTAAGTGGTGAATATTACTGGGTCTCACTGTGACATTCTATTCAGTTTAATTCTTGTATAAGGAAAATATAAAACCAAATCTAATACAAATATGGTTAGAAAGCAAGATGGTTCCTCTAAGTTCTTCTTCACTGTGGGTCCACCCATAAGAGGTCTCATATAAGTCTATGATGGAAATTAGAAATAGATGATAATAATGGCCTATTAGAGCCATTACGGACTAAGCCCTCTGGAACATCCCCTATTATTCAATCTACAGGTCAGTCCAACCCTTTGCCAGGATATATATGAAACAAGGGTTCTGTCTGAAAATATAAAACCACGTCTGAAACAAATATGGTTAAAAAGTAAGATGGTTCCTCTAAGTTGTTCCTCACTGACGTTGTGGGTCCACCCTCAAGAGGTCTCACATAGGCCTATGGTGGCAATTAGAAATGGATTATAATAATGGCCTATTGGAGCCATTATGGACTGAACCCTCTGGGACATCCTCTAATATTCAGTCTACAGGTCAGTCCAACCCTGTGGTTGGGTATGTACCCACAAGGGTTCTGACTCATGTGCCTTCACATGTGCTTCTGTAGGCTTTATCCAAACCGTCCTGTACTAATGAAATGAAACAATTACTGTATTCAGTCCCAAAGGATCAGGGCCAGTTTTGAGGCAAGTTAAGAACCAATGCCTTGGTGCTGTCATATGTAGTGTAGATAGAAGTTCTCAGAGGAATGACGCACTCCAGGATTTCATAATGATAGCACACAAGGTGAAGTTTATTGTCAACGTTTCGGTCCTATGTGGACCTTTCTCAAGACTTTTTCATGTCTTAAGAAAGGTCCACGTAGGACCAAAATGTTGAACTTCACCTTTTGCTATCATTATGAAGTCCTGGAGTGCGTCATTCCTCTCTCTCTCTCTCTCTCTCTCTCTCTCTCTCTATATATAATGTTATTAGTCATTAATTTGGACCCTATACACTCCTGGGCCCCATGCAGACACACAGTCTGCTTATATAGATACATTTCTGGTAAGCAGTGGCGTAACTACCAGGGGTGCAATTGCACCAGGGCCCCTACCCCCTTGGGGCCCATCTGAGCCACGATAATGGTTATGGCACGTGGTTATCTAGGGGGAAATTTTACAGCACATATGCTATCAACACTCCAGCATGGGATTTATAGAGGTAGGGGCCCGACAGGGGGCCCCAGATGCCCATCCTGTACCGGGGCCCACCAGGGAGTAGTTACACCACTGCTGGTAAGAACCTTGCCTTTGGTGGCATCTAACCAGGGGTGCCAAAAAAGCCATTTGCAGATACTCTAAAGAGCGATCTCTACACTACTGATCCCCCCCCCCCAGCCTGGATATGGGGGCAGCATGGCTCCACTTCCATGGCATTGGCAACTATTGCATGTGGGTATGTACCCTTTTAAAAATCCTGTTAATAGAACACCCTTACTGGCTGCTATGGTCCCATATTGATGGGATTTCTGTAGGAAGGATGTTCGAAATCAAGAACAACTCACCCAGGTTCACAATGTTAATGTTGGGCATTGGCTTAGAATATTCACCTTCAAAAAGAAATCTGTTTCAACAGCAGCTGTTCACAGCAACTCTGAACCCATTGCATCCCCTCCTTGGGTCTCTTTGATCACTTTCATTCATTTAATGGGATTTTACAAGGAATACGCTTGATGCTGAGCTGCTGGGATTTCAGCACTCCCTGAATACTTCCTTTTTTTATTACATATGTCTTGGTTTTTGGAAGGAATTTATATGTCCAATGGTAATTCTTTTAATGCTGCCCTTCCCTTATAGCACCACACTGTTTATTCCTCTCTCTCAATTCATGGCACAGGCAGGGGGGGCTCTAAACACCTCCTGCTGGCAAATCACTATACTGCACGATTAACTGTGAGCCTATCTGTATTACCTGTGCAGGGGGTCAGTCTACAACTGTATCATTGGATTATTGGAGTCTGTGCAAGGTCATTGTCTACAATCTCTTCCTATATGTATATAAGTCAAAGATAAGGATGCTATTCATATTTCATATATTTAGAACAAAGCCGAATACTAGTGCACTGATGATAAATGGACTATATATTTGTATAAATTCACAGATAATGAGCATGGTGTCCTGTTTACTGATGCTAGGTGTCTGCTCATAAAAATATCCGGTGCTAAGTATCTTCTTCCCAGCGATAATGAGCACAGTGTCCTGTATAGATTTGGGGCTAATAATAATAATAAGGATAATAACCGTGTTGCTTTATAACCATATTAGCAGAAGCAAGTGCAAATCCTTCCTTGCCCTTGCCATAGAAGAAAGCAAAGTCAAGGCGTTTACATACTGTAGATTGTCTTTCTGTTGTAGTGTCGGGCATAGATGAATTTTAAGCTTGTTACAGAAGGAGGGGAGCACATTTAATAGTTTTGCCTGGGGTGCCGTGTACCCTTGCAAGATCCCTGGCTGTGAAGTTAAAAATGTATCCCGAAATATAGACATCATGCCGAAAAGGCGGCACTTGAATAAATCATGCAGATAATTAACAGTTGCATGATGATCATCGAAAATGATAAGCTTCAAATTGCAGTTATAAAATTTAACCCAAATGGGGAAAACATGTTGAATCCAAGCTCAGTATAAATTTACAATGGATCGGCCTTTCATTGGACAGTTAGGACTGACTGTCAGTTTGACTGATGATTAAATGAAGGGGGTCCCCACCGGTGGAAAAAATCAAATGTGTGGTTTCTGGCCTGGTTCCACCCACTACGTAAGAATACTTCCACATTATCCCCACACTGGAGCCACAAAGTTGTGCTTTTCCAGAAGTGGCCAGGGTTTCAGCATTGCTGGGCATAACTGGGCATTGTTGGGCATAAGTGTACATTGCTGGGCATTACTGTGCATTGCTGGGTATAACTGTGCATTGCTGGGCATAACATAGTTACATAGTTAAATTGGGTTGAAAAAAGACAAAGTCCATCACAAGTGTGCATTGTTGGGCATAATTGTGCATTGCTGGGCATAACTGTGCATTGCTGGGCATAAGTGTGCATTGTTGGGTATAACTGGGCATTGCTGGGTATAATTGTGCATTGCTGGGCATAAGTGTGCGTTGCTGGACATAACTGTACATTGCTGGGTATAACTGTGCATTGTTGGGCATAAGTGTGCATTGCTGGACATAACTGTACATTGCTGGGTATAACTGGGCAATGCTAGGTATAAGTGTGCATTGCTGGACATAACTGTACATTGCTGGGTATAACTGGGCATTGCTGAGCATAACTGGGCATTGCTGGGTATAAGTATGCATTGCTGGGCATAGGTGTGCATTGCTGGACATAACTGTTCATTGCGCGGCATAACTGTTCATTGTTGGGTATAATTGTGCATTGCTGGGCATAGTTGTGTATTGCTGAGCACAAGTGTGCATTGCTGGGCATAACTGTGCATTTCTAGGCATAACTGTGCATTACTGGGTATAAGTCTAGACAGAGCTGGGTGGTGAGAGAAAAAAAAAAAAAAAAAAAA
>CM044444.1:97075337-97090731 GCA_024363595.1 Xenopus borealis
TATACACAGCAGTAATTGAAGGGAGAATTTCACTGCATACAGTCAGGATTCTTATAAAAAAAGCTACACATTCTTAAACTAAAGTATATTGGAGATAGATTTCTTTTTCATTAAAGAAAGTAAAAATGGGATTTTATTTCTTTGCTTTTCCTTGCCCTTTAAGTCTACTAGAAAATAATATAAACATTAAATAAACCCAATAGGCTGGTTTTGCTTCCAATAAGGATTAATTATATCTTAGTTGGGATCAAGTACAAACTACTGTTTTACTGTTACACAGAAAAAGGAAATCGTTTTTAAAAATTTAAGATTATTTGGATAACGTGGAGTCAATGGTAGTTGGCCATTCTGTACTACGGAGCTTTCTGGATAACAGGTTTCCGGATAACGGATCCCGTAGTTTTACTAACAGTTAAATTAAAGGTGAACCACCTCTTTAACAAATCTGCCCCATAGTGTATAACTACTAGCTTCTTTTTAGCCCCAATTCTGCACCCATGTTTGCGCTGAAAAATAATCATATTGGAGTATATCATTGAGAGATGTATTTAGCTGCTGTGTTATTGGATTCTACATACTCTGGAAAGAATGGAGGTATCCAGTAACGTAACTGGAGAGGGGGCGGGCACTGGTGCAGCTGGGCCCCGCCCCCCTCTGGTTAAAAAAGCAGTTATACCCTCCTCATTCTCGGCTACCAAAACATAAAACACCCCCTGCTCCCCCGGTAGTTCCTCCACTGGACGTATCTAGAGAATGAATTATTAGGGATGCACCTAATCCACTATTTTGGATTCGGCCGAACCTCTGAATCCTTCGTGAAAGATTTGGCTGAGTACTGAACCAAAGCCTTATTTGCATATGCAAATTAGGAGTGGGATGGGAAAAATAATTTTACTTCCTTGTTTTGTGACTAAAATTCCTGTGCTTTCCCTCAACGTACCCTAATTTGTGTATGCAAATTAGGATTCAGAGTCTGTTCAATCAGGCAGAAGGATTCGGTGCATCCCTAATAATTATAGAATAACAAGCCCCTTATCATGGCATTTAAAGCCCAGAATTGAAATATACATGCGTGAGGTACATTAAAGGGTTAAGGACAACTTCATAAATTATGAATAAATATCCAAGTGATGCTATTCCTGGCGAATCTGTAACTGTCACATCCAAGAAGCAGCCTTCCCAGAGATGCCGCTCTGCAGAAAAGATGTCAAGCGGGAAGAATTACAGCCATGTTGCACTAAAAGGAACCCACCCGCCACCCACGAAAATGTTTCCAATGACAGATACTTTGAGACAAGTTTTAATTCAATATTCAAAAGCAGAATGCCTCCGGCAATGGAAAATGGGACTTGTGCAGATATTTACACCTTTGGAAGCTGAAGGTTAATAGAAGGGTAAAGTCATAAACGCAACTTAAAGGAGAATTCAACCTGTAATAGAAAAAACCCTTCCCCCTACCCTGGGTAGACTTCCTCCATTCTGCCCCCCCCCCCAGCCTACCTGCTCCCCCAGGAAAATGCACTGAATTTTTTTACTTACCCCTCCCTGCAGATTCGGGGTACGGGAGTTCACAGCCACCATCTTCTTTCTTCAGTCTTTTTCGTAAACAGACCAGCGTTTATGGAGCATGCGCAGTTGGAGTAAAGTTCCGGTCCCGAACAACTGCGCATGCAAGTTACGGAGATTTGCGAAATTTTTTTTAAATGTCCGTGACTTACGGAGCATGCACATTGGGTCTGGAAATTTACTCCAACTGCACATGCATCGAAAGTCACGACAATTTAAAAAAAAAAAATTCAGAAATTTCCAAAACTTCTGAAAAACACAGAAGAAAGAAGAAGGCGCCCATGAACTCCAGAGGCCTGTATCTGCACAGAGGGGAAAGTAAGAAATGAGGGGCATTTGCCTGGAGGGGGGTCTACCGAGGGTGGGGGGGAGGAGTTTTTTCTATTACAGGTTGAATTCTCCTTTAAATTTCCCCCCACCCCCTGAGAATCCTCAGGAGTGCAGCTGGAGTTGGGGGGAGACTATACCTTCCAGCACGCGCATCAGCCTTAATATCTCATACAGATGGAGGCCTGCAGGTTGGGTGTCCCTGTACACACTATAAATATCTAACAATAATTACCCAATATTATGGGCCTTACTTATCCAGAAGCCTCATGATGCAAAACACAGGAACTAGTTACAATTTGCACCCCTACATGAAGCACAGTTGTACTTATCATCAACACTTGTAGCGACTTACCTAGTGTGTCTATCCTTAGCATCACCTACAGGTATAGGACATCTCCCATAGGCTCCATTTTTATCCAAATAATGCAAATGTTTAAAAATTATTTCCTTTTTCTGTGTAATAATAAAACAGTAGCTTGTACTTGATCCCAACTAAGATATAATTAATCCTTATTGGAGGCAGAACCAGCCTATTGGGTTTTATTAAATGTTAAATTATGGTTTTTAGTAGACTTAAGTTAAGGAGGACCCAACTATGGCAAAGTTACTTATCTGGAAAACCCAGCATTCTGGATAACAGGTCCCAGGTACCTGCATTGTTATACGTCCAAAAGCACAGTAAGTTCCACTCCTGGTGGAACTTGCATACACCACTTGCATCCAGACCGGCAGCTTATTGGTTCATGTTTGAGACCATGGCAAGGGTGGTGGCACACTGGGAGATTAGTTGCCTAGTGACAAATCTTCTCTACTGTGGGCGACTAATCTCCCTGAAATGGCTGGTGGGATGGCATCAAATCCAGCAGCAGAAGTGGGGGGTCCCAATAGCATCATGCTGGGGAAGTGATGGCACATGTGCCTAGGTTAGTACCAGACCTGAATACGCTATTTGATGCCCAACCAATATCTGGCTGAAAATTGTCCAGATATCAGAAAGGTTTGAATATCTCATTGGGCATGATCCACATCAGCACTGAAGAGGACTTAGGTCTGAACTGGGATTCAAAATAGGTCCTGACACCAGGGCCAGGACCCCAGGTAACCTGGTTGGCCGCATCACCCCCCTCCGCCTGACTATCCGCATCACCCCCTCATGTAAACCCCATGCGTGCAAACAAGCGCATCGAGCAGGACTGCAGACCAGACTGAGGTAGGAACCAGTGAAAGGTACAGTATGTGCCTGGCACCCCTCAAACTTTGCTCCCTAGGCTCGTGCCTACTCTTCCTACCTGTTGTGTTTGGTAGCCCTAGTTCCAGGCCTGACACATCAGGTACAAAGAGGCCCAAATAGCCCCCCCTACAGGTCCAGAAAATAAAGAGTGTCTATGGCATCTCACAGCAGCCCCTCTGGCATTTACCAAAAAAAGATTGGATTTAATCCTTACCCAACTGTGTAGGCGGAATTATGATTCAATCACTGGGTCAGTCGATGGGACAGGTTAGAAGATTTCTGTTGGCTGCTGATCTCTGTATGTATTGCCCATCTGGTGATCTTCAGTGGGAGACTGTCACCAGCTTTGTCGGACATAAACTTCCGTACGATCGCTGTAGGGGAAGAACATCGGCTGATCTGTTTTTTATTTGATGTATAAATTTAGTGGCAGGTTGGGAGAGTGGGACGTCCGATCGTGTGGACGATACTTCAGGTAGATCTGCACATCTATGGCCAGCTTATGGGTTCATGCTAGCAGCAGAAAAAGTGAGTAGTAAGATTGCCCAAAAATTTAAGTCAATTACACACAGGGGCAAATTCATTAAAGCGCAAATCGTCAAACGATATCACTTATTCGCCAGCGTGACGTCATTTTGCAACTTTGCCAATTCACTAACAGTGTCCCTGGCAACAATTCGCTAGCGAAGTAGATAGACTAGAGCAACTTCACACCCTTACGCCAGGCGAAGTTGCGCACTGACGAAGGGACGTAACTACACTAATTCACTAAGATGAACATTTTACTGAACGTTACCTCTTGCGCTAGACTTTACTTCTCAGGTCAGACCTGGCGAAGTTCAATACAATAGATAGGAGTTTGAAAAAAAATGTAAAATTTTTTCTAAGTCCAAAAAAACACTGGCATCTTTAACTTTTTTTAGGGTGATAGTCTGAAAAATAGGGCAATTTTTGTTGGAATACAGGTTTGTATGTATTAGCAACAACCATATCAATGTAACATCTGTTATACTGTATTGTCAGTAGATGGCAGTGTTGTGAAGGATAGTCATGTGACATACCAGTTCCCTGTGTTTGCTGTGTTCTGTTATAATAAAGTTTTGTTGAGAGCTGTGTAAAAGCCACACCACAGAGACTGTCTGTCTGCCTTTTGCTTAGCATCCAGAAAGGTTTTCCTATCAATTTTTATGGGGGGTTACCCTCCTTCCCCCCCTACATTTCCTAACATATGGCAACACAACTATACAGGGGGCACATTTAGGGCAATAGGACAACTTTATTTTATTTATTAAAGGTTTCCTGGGCTTGTGTAGTGGAATGTAGTGGCTGGAACATATACTTCTATTATACGTTTAACTTTGCGCCGTATGCAAATTAGGCATCGCTAGGAAACCAATCAGATCACATCAACCAATCAGAAAACATTTACATTGAACAACATTTGTGGAACTCTTTGGTAGTGGTCTTATTTGTGGGGCGATACTATATTATGAAAACCTCTCCAACTAAATTCAGACCTATTACCCTCTATGTATCAATATAATTTCACTATTTATCAATAAAATTTCTTGTGTGGGAAAAGACTCGATAAAATTTTGAACAAATCCAAATTTGTCACCGAAAACAGGAGCTTTTTCAGATTTCACACCCGAAACCTGCGACTCTTTTGGATTATCGCATGAAAACCACACGAACTTCGGCAGGTCTTGGAGGACTTTTTTTATTCGGATTTTTAACACCATTGGGGTTTAATTAAGATTAAAAAAAAAAAAATCAAGTTTATGTGTTTTTCCTGCAAAAATCAGACTTTAATAATAAATTCTGTAATTAAAAAATAATGATGTTAATGGGGATGTATATGTACATTTATAAATGGTTTTTTAAGGGTGCACAAGGCATAGGCCAAATGTCTTTCTACTGGTTAGCAGGTAAATAGAGGTTTAGAGGAGAGCCCATCGCCTTATATTAATGATATTACAGAGGCACAGACAGCAGACTCCATTCCTTCAGACAGCCTCTAAATTATTGAAGATCCTCCGGATATAATTTCCCTTTAGAAGCACTTGAATAAACTGTAAGCTCGAACAGGTAAATGTCAGGCTGGATTTAAGGCGGATAAATGGAACGTTCTGATATTGTAAAGCAAGAGAAAGCAAGTCCCCTGTACTTACAAACTAAATTGGACAAAATGAGGCCAGGCCTTAATGGAAAAAAGGATTTAGCGGTTTGTACAGATAGTGGGTTCCGTGTCATGGGAGACTTTATCTATAAAGGTTAATGTTATATCTTGCTAAAAAGTCAAATTTACTCTAGTCATAAGTAGATTTGTCCTACATGTGTGTCCTTCATAGCGGCAATTACGTTGGGGGCATAGAACATTCATTGCATAGTTACTTTTAGATGTGAGGGGAGTGACATAAGGCTTAACCTTGCAGAGATGTTCTGCATTGACTTCAGTATTAAAGGGGAACTAAAGAAGTGTGTATAAATGTTGTACATGATGTTTTGTGCTTGTGTACCAGCCCAAGGCAACCACAGCCCTTTAGCAGTAAAGATCTGTGTCTCCCCAGTAGATGCCCCAGTAGCTCCCCATCTTCTTTTCTACTGATTCACTGATTCACATGCTCTGTGCTGCTGTCACTTACTGAGCTTAGGGACCCACTCCCAATATACACCTGATAGTGTCATAGAAATATAGTCACAATATACAGTACACTTGGAGGCCCATTTACTAAATTTGTGTGAAGGATTCCAAATTCAATCGAATTCCGATGTTATCGAACATTCGAATATGCAAATTTGGCCGAATAGATCAGATGATCGAATATTCGATCATTCCACCATTCGATGATCGAAGTACTTCCCCTTTAAAATTTTATTGGACTGCCTACTTCTCCAGACCTACCGAATTGCAATAGAACGAAATTTCATGATTTCGTCCCTGCAAGAGAAATTGGGATATAAAGGGGAATTTAGGGAATACGGTACAGACAGAAACCAGAGAGACGATAGGAACCCACACCATGGGCTGCAATGGTATATCAATATAATTACTGGTGTTACTGGTATATAATTACAGTGGAGTAAATAGATAGTAGATTAACGATTACTGGGCAAATTCATTTTAGGGCCCCCAACATATCCAGAGATTGTCCTGTTTTGCGAATATATGTTGAAACCACTCATTATTTAGGCCTCATGGGGTCCCCTATAACTCCAGGCCCTCCATGCAGCCACAGGGTCTGCTTCCTCTATAGTTACTCCCCTGGAAGTAGGACTGTCATTTACTTGGCAGCCTGCAGCATATGCTTTTGTACTGCTCCTTGTGTAAACAGGAATCGGTCCAAAAACAATTACAGGTCCCGGCCATAATGATCGCCAGCCATATTCACTCCATCATCATTACAATAGCGCAGCTTGTTCCTTACGGGCATATAGCGCAGCTTTAATAGGTGAATCATAAACACGCCATCACTTGTCTGCCCTGATACATATTGTATAACTGTCCCTGTAGAGCGAGCTCCTGCCAAACTCTCCTCCATGCAAGATTTAGAACTGCGAAGATGGAAATATATATCATTTCTCAGCGCAAGACTGTATGGGAGTCTCACGCCTCTGGCAGGGAGTGCACAAGGATGCGCTAATGAGCTATTAGTACAATTAATAAACATTAGACCTCGGCACGATACACTGGAAATCCATGTTAATAATCATAATAGCTCAATCATGGGGAATGTGCCCGATTCCTATAATACGGCAACAGATCATTTATATAATATAACGGGATGTGGGTTGGGTATATATCAACAAGAGCAAGAGAAAGGAAACTCATCAGGGATACTCCTCACTCATCACCCAGGGAGTGCTGGTTATTGGCTTGGGAGAGGTAGAAGAAGGGGGGATTATAGCAGTTATATTGAATGTTTAACCTGAATAAGCAAATCATCCAGAACTGTTCTTGAATGTTTTAATCTTCACTAATCAAGACAGTAGTTTTGAACAAACAGGGAAATCTTTTCATGCTGGTTGCTTCATCTGTTTTTGCATTGCCTTGTCTCCTAAAAGGAAAAAATCAATTCCTTCGGCACTAAAATCCCTCCCCCCTCTCCTGTGTTGCCCCCCCCCTTAAGTTGCTACTTACCCCTTGGTGCAGGTCCTGTCCATGGAGTTCACAGGCGCCATCTTCTCCCGTGCGGTCTTCTTCCTGGATCCATCAGCGTTTTCTGGCGCATGCGCAGTAGGAGGCACTTGCTGGTTCAGCTCTACTGCGTATGTGCCGAAAGTCACAAAGTTTTCATGACTTTCGGCACATGTGCAGTAGAGCGGAACCGGCAAGTGTCTCCTCCTGCGCATGCGCCAGAAGACGAGGGGTAAGTAGCAAATTAGGGGCATTTGCCAGGGGGGAGGCAACACAGGGGAGGGATTTTAGCTCAGAAGGGATTGACTTCTCCTTTAAAGGAGAATTCAACCCCTCCCATGCTAACCCCCAGCCCCCACCCTGGCCTACCTCTCCCCCGAGGCAAATGCTGGGGTCTAGCGCGGGAAGGGTTGAATTCCCCTTTTAGGGGATTAAAACAAATATGTCAGTTGCGTTCACAGTCCTTGTCCCACTCGCACTTGTATCCCTCCAAGCCCGAAAACACAGTATCTAGAAAAAAAGAGCCAGCGCCATAGGCACAGGACCAAAAACAAAAATATAGGGTAATATTGTTTCACCCTTGTATTTCTCGTCATCATCTTGGATGATATAGATAGAGAAAAACTTTCCTTAACTGATTTCTAGGTGGGTAGTCACAGAGGTAAATTTTCAACTCGCATACAGAAAAATCTTTCCCAAGTTTATTCCAGCTCTCCTTCTCGTGTAGATGTTGAGTGACATGCAGCAGCGAATAGTGTAAAATCCTTTGTTTTAAAACTAATATTTTTTTTTTTAAATGCACTTACATGGAATCTCGTGCAAAAAATGCATAACTATGCTCCGCCCTGTTGGGCCTGTCCCCTTGTGGAATGCCAGCACAGTCTGTTGTGTCTGTAGGATGCCTCTGAAGAAGTCGCTGGCGAAACGCGTAAGGCTGGTGACTGTGCATGCGCCGATACGTGTCTGTCTTCCCCAAGATTACCGTAGAGAAGAAGATGGCGTCCGTGAACTCAGATACCCTGAATCTACACCGAGGGTACGTAAAGAGTTAGGGGGAATTACCAGGGGTAACAGATATGCTGGGGGGAGCAAGGAGTGGGGTCTGTGTAGGGTAGGGTTTTTTTTAGTTAAGGGTTTAGTTCTCCTTTCAGCAGCTCTCTAGTTTGCAATTTCAGCCATCTGGTTGCTTGGGTCCATATTACCCTAGCGACCAGCAATTGATTTGCATAAGAGACTGGAATATAAATAGGACAGAATAGAAAGGTGAGCAATAAAAAGTAGGAATAGCAATACATATTGTAGCCTTAGAGAGCATTTGTTTTTTTGATTGAGTCAGTGGGGGTCATTTATAAAATTTGCGCAGGGCAGATTGGTTTGCAGAGTGAATATATTTGCCCTGAGCCTGGTTATATTTATAAAGCTGAATAAGAGTGTGCAAACAGATTTGCGAATTTGCTAATTTTCTGCGCCACAACTTTGGTGGCGGAGAAAATATTCGCAAAACTGTTTTGCAAATTGCGAATTTAAGTTACTGTTAAAGATATTTTAGCGCAAAACAACCTCGCAAAGTGCCTGTACTAATGCAAAGACCCGCCTTGTTTGCGAGTTGTTTGCGAAAATTCATTCACAATGCAAATTCGTAAAAAAAGGGAAAGAAAAAAGCATGGGCAAAACTACTATTTGCAAACAATTATGCGCTGGGCAAACTTTAGAAATGACCCCCAGTGACCCCCATTTGAAAGCTGGAAAGAGAAGAAGGCGGGTCCAAGCGGGTAAGAATGCGGGTTGCGGATTGCTGGTACGGGTCCCAAAAAATGGACCCGCGCAGGACTCTACTACACCGGTCCCCAGGCCAAAAAAAGGTTGTGGATCCCTTGGTTTGGCCCAAGTAAACAAATAAGTAGTCAGGCACAAATCATCAGCTTCTCAGAAGAGAAAGTGTATTCCTTCCTTTCATCACAACCAAATATGTTTTCATGCTTCCCAGGAATCTCTTGGGACAACATTGCAGGCAGATGCCCAGTATATCCGTCCAGGTTATCAGTTCACAAGACCAGTCACAGATCTAAATGTAAGTGCCAGAGGAGGAAGAGGAGCAACGGCTGAATGTATTGGATAGGGCTGCTTTATGTAGCGACCCCGTGTGCTCATGACTAACTACACAGACATATGTATTTCTGTGGCTCTAATTTCCCTTCTTTTTACAATCACAGTTTTCAGTGACGAGACGGAGAAAACTGTTGGAATATTAATGAATGGAACTTAATGAGACAATTAATATGGTAAGAGCATGAGAGAAGTAACATCACAAGGATTTACTGAAACAAATTTCCATGTGATATGCATTTGATAAAGCTGTATGAAATGAATTTGTGTGGAATTCAAGATAAAGTCAGTTCCTGTTTTATCTCAGGAGATTAAAGATAAAAGGAATTCTTTGATTTGGTTAGCAGCCCAATATGACTGGCGGATAACTGCTCGCTGCAGCAAGGAGCAAACAGAGTTGTGTCTCACCTTTGAGTTGGTCTGCAGTTGGGAAGGCGTAAGGAGTAGGGGTTGCACCAAATCCAGGATTCCATTCATGAGTTGGCCAAGATTCAGTACTTTTCAGCAGGAATCAGCCCAAAGTCAAATGCCTGGTTGAACCAAATCCAAACATCATCACACAAACAAGGAACATTTTTGTTTCCCTAATTTACATATGCAAATTAGGGTTCGGTATTCAGACAAATCTTTCACAAAGGGTTTTGTTACAGCCTAATCCTAAAATAGTGGATTCGGAGAGGCCTAAGTACATCTCAAATAACATGCTGAATGTGATTATCAGCCATCATGTTCTACCTGTATACAAAGTTGGACTAAATAATGTGCGCCAGGAGGGGGAGGCAGAAATTCAGTGCAGGCCTGGAGCAGGGGGGGCAGAAGTTCCATTTGGGCCCTGAGCAGGGGAGGCAGAAGTTCCATTCAGGCCAGGAGCAGGGGAGGCAGAAGTTTTGTGCAGGCCAGGAGCAGGGGAGGCAGAAGTTCCATTTGGGCCCTGAGCAGGGGAGGCAGAAGTTCCATTTGGTCCAGGAGCAGGGGAGGCAGAGGTTTTGTGCAGGCCAGGAGCAGAGGAGGCAGAAGTTTTGTGCAGGCCAAGAGCAGGGCAGGCAGAAGTTCCATGCTGGCCAGAAGGGGGGAGGAATCAGTTCTGTATGGCCGACATCTTCAGGAACTAGGGCAGACAGGGAAAAGAGGCATGTGCTTGGCACCCTAAAGATTTTAAGGGAATTTTAAAAGGTGTTCTAAGAATACTACATTTCCATTGCTCTTGGGAGGGGATGTAAAATCTAATATCACACTTTTGGCTGCAATCTCCTGTATCCCTAACTGTAATTTCAGTAGTGCTGTGTCTAATAGGTGAGAATATAGCAAAAAGGGCAGCACACCAGGACTTAAAGTACAAACAGTTTCTTGATGGTTCTATATTAAAGAAAAATAACAATTAGGAATCAAATAGACTTATAGATAAGCCTGTGTTGCTAAGGACTATTATAGCAACCAACTCTCTCCAGTGGTGTTGGCTGGAAAGGCAAAAAGCAATCTTATGCACAGGAAGAAGCTGGGTTGAAATGTGTGAGGCAGCTCAGGGCTTAAAGACAGAGAATTTGCCGGGAAATCATCCAACGGACTTCTAAAAGCAGTCACTACGTCCAAAATAATAAAGCAGAATTATGCTCGGGGTGTATCTGTGCAGCAATGAATGGTGGTAAAAAAAACTGGTGATCTGCTCCAAGGCATTGTTAGGGCTCAGAATAAAATATAAACAAAAATAATCAAATTCTGTGAGAAGCAAATAGTACATCTGGTTGGCCAGTATGTGTCTATTACTCACTGCCAGGGTCCCTTTTAATATAAACAGTGGGCTGGCAGCTCATTTGTTCAATTCACTGTGTAGACAAATTAACCAGAGCTCTGCTCATTCCACGATCACGTCCTGCTGTGTATCCAGTTTATGTCTCCAAATGCCAACTCCTGGCACTACATTATTCTGTTTCTCCACTTCCGACCTCTTATCATCATTCTGAGTGACCAAAATCCAACTTGTTCTTGACACCGCCCGGAATTCCTGGGAGATGATTCCAATCTGACATTCAAAGACTGAGCTAGTCATCACGCCTTGTGCATTAACCCCACGGAAACCTGAAAAACACCGTTTCATGCATTTCCTTGTGCCTTTTATTTGGGCATCAAGGCTGACATTTACTGGAAATGTTGAGGCCTCAGACGCAGGTTTTTTTTTTTGGCTCGTTCTTTTGTTAGAGTTTCAATTTATACATTTCCGTGACATCTCCAGGCTCCCATATTCACATGCTTTATAGCAGGCTCCTTACCACTCTGATCTGCACCTTTCATACCGTTCAGTCTCAGCTGCAAGGATTACAGCGCTATCCTCTTGTTCGCTGTCTGCTTGCCTCATGATAACATCTCGCCGTTGGTTTTTTTTTTTTATTAAATCCTGTATACAATACAAAATTCTTCTAAGTCCATCACTCGCTAGCACCTAGCAACATGTTTGACTTAATCTTCCTGTTCACCTTCTCCAAGCTTAGCCGAGGCTTATCTTCTCAAAAGATACTGTCTCAACAGTGTTCTGTAGCATCTACAACCCTTTTGCAAGGCTGCACCCTCTCTCTAGAACTCCCTGCCCCTCAGTGTACACAAACAACAGTCAAAACACTGCTCTACCCATGCCAAGGCTAGAGGGCTCATTACCAAATGAATGGCATGGAGCAAAGTGTAAAAAAGGATGCAATGTTCTGTCCTACACTTCTCTTGGAGAAAGCAGGTCCCTGTGCTCCAAAACATCATGCTTGTTGTGATACTTGATACTGTATATTTAGGAGTGCCCCATGAATAAAAAGAAAATATTGGTGTGAAATAAAGGTCGAAAAACAGGACTGTCTGGCACTATTTATTTACCCAAAAATATAAATAAAAAAATAAAGTTTTTATTTGTCATGTTTAAAGTATAGGTACATCTCCATAAGCCCTACCTGTTTTGTACCTAAAAGGTACTAAATCATGGGCCCTTGAGTATCCCAGGGGGGTGCTGTGCTTTTGCTGTTTCGGTTTTCCGCTCCCTAAAGCTGGGGGGGTCTGGGGCTGGTGCACCCGGACCACATGATCTTCTTGGTGAGCCCTTTACATTGTTATTCTGGAGCACCCATCATTTTTCTTTAGTGGAATAAAGGTCAACAACGTAGGTCTATGCTGCAAACTTTCATGTGATTAAAACACTGAACGTGTGAAGCATAGGCTTGCATTGTTCATAGGGTTGCCACCTTTTGTATTTTTTTTTACCGGCCGGCGGGGGGCGGGGCCAAAAAGGGGCGGACCATGATGTCAGAAAAGGGCAGAGTCATAAAAGGGCCGTCGTGTGATGTGAAAAGGGGGCGGGCCAGTGACGTTTTGGGGGCGTGGCCACGAAGCGGAGCCTGAAAGAAAGAGAAAAAGGTTAAGTTTACAGGGGGTTGGGGGCTGGCCGATGGGTCTTTTTAAGGGTATTACAAATTTATCAGCAGCTACATTGCCGGTAAATTTGTAATACCGGCCCTGGCCTTGGCAGGTGTTTTACCGGTAAAATACCGGCCGGGTGGCAACCCTAATTGTTCACCTTCCTTCCACACCAACATTTTTTCTTAGTTGATGAACCCTCCAGTCTTGGAATGGGGTGGCAGTGTTTACTCAATCTCTAGAAATATAGTATATACTTTATAATATATATTCTCTGGCCACTGATTCATTAGGGTCAAAGGATAGTTTTAAATATACTGTATCAGAGCAACACGATGAATGCTCTCGATCATAATATATTATATAATAGAACACTGTACACATATAAGCTCTCTATGCAGAATTAACCTAAGGTAAAATGATCTCTTGAACATAAACAAGTCTCTCTGTGCAGAATACATCTATGGTAGTATAATCTTGTAGGTCATTTCCTTGACTTGGTTTGTGCTTTTCCTTACATCTGGCTCTCAGTAAGCCAGCTCTGAGCTGTGATGTGTCTTATATTCTCATCTCTTGTGAGGCTTCAGGGTTACTTTGTAGTCGGTTAGAGATATGCTAAACCTCCCCTATATCCTACTCATGTACACGTTGTTGTGCATCGTAAAGGTCACAAGTTACAATGTTATCACTCTCTCTCTCTGTTTTAGGTAAAAAAAAAAAAGTCCCTGAATAGGAAACAAGGCCCTGAGCTTCAAAAAGCCTTGGTAAACTCCACACGCTTCAAGCCTGTTGAAACCCCCCACTCTCAGAATTTTAACAACTTTTCTGTTGGATCTACATTTCAACCAGATTGTACTGCAGAATTCATTGAGCTGAGAAGATGAGTAGGTCAGGGCACCAATCAACTCACTTGAACACAGTGCCAGTAACAGCATATTAAGGTGTCTCCTGTGCAATTGAAGAGTGAATAAAGTGACCTGACAAGGTTTTAAATGCCTTTTACGTTGACTTCTGACACTTGTTGCTCCACAAGAGGGCTTTGTGACATGAATTAAAATATCCATAAGGAATCTTGCATGCTGATACAAGTGTCTGGTAAGCCTATATGCAGTGACCTCCTGTTATTGTGGTTTTTTGGTGATGTAACCTCTTCTACTTTCTCTACAGTTTTTTTGTTGGACACGTCAGCTCACATTGTCTAAAACATCTCACTGGACCTGTCTGCATGCAGAATAATTAGCTTGTGTGCTATGCATGATTTGGTGCTAAATGTAGTCTTGACAAACTTATTAGTGCTGCCATGATTTCATGCTCAACTGAGAGTATTCATTTCGAGATATCTGGAAAGCAGGTGCTTTTAGACCGTTGTTCCAGAATGAAGCGACAACCCATCATGCTTATAATTGAAGCTATGAATATCTGGCTGCTCAGCACGGATTTCATGGTTAGAGAAGAACTCAGAGACCTGGGACCCTAACCCTAATAAAAAAATTTTCAAAGAATTGGTAGTCAGGGCCCCCCGACAAGCTAAATAAAATAATTTGTGACCAGGGCCCCCCTATAAGTTACAAAAAACCTTGGCGCCAGGGCCCCCTTACAAGTTGAAAACCAGGGCCCCCGTTACAAGTTAAAAAAAAAACTGGGGCCCCATAAAATATTTTTTTTTTTTTAAATTGGTGTCAGGGGCCTATAGAGTATTAAAATAAAGAAATTGGTGGCCAGGGACACATTGGTGTCAGTAGAATTGAACTCATGGCTTCAGGACTTCAATTATAGCTGTTTTTGTGACTTTGGTTCTTTTCGCCGCTTCAGGACTTCTTATATGTTTGGCATTTCCGCATTCTGCCTCAGGACTTCGTAAGGAGTGCACGCTTCTGCACTCATAAGGGCACTTGTCCCCCCTAGAGTCCTGCACGGGTCCATTTTTTGGGACCCATACCCGAACCATAACCCGTAATCCGCAACCAGGACCCGCATTCTTACCCGCTTGGACCCGCGACCCGAACCATAACCCGCAACACGCTATCCGCAACCCGGACCCGCGGACCATCAAGAATCAGGAAGTGTTGTCATTGTAAACCAGAAGTGACATCATCACTAGTAGACATGCTCAGAAAAAGGAGTAAAAATCGATATGGCCAGGATCTGCGACCCGACCCTCAACCTGCAGAACCACCGGCCCGCTTCTATACCCGCACCCAGAAACTCTACGTGCCACCCGCAGGGTACCGTGGGAACTTGCGGATACCCGACCCGCTGCAGGACTCTAGTCCCCTTGTCCCTGGCTTTGAAGCCATGATGGCAGACATCAATAGTGTTTCAGAGACAGTTAAATTCACGTCTAAGTGGGGCATGCAATTGGAGTTTCTGGATCTTCAGTTATCTTTGTGTGGAAATGAGATTGAGTATTCGTTGTTCCGTAAACAGATGGACAGAAACACGCTTTTGCATGCCTCCAGTTGTCATGCGCCTTCCCTGAAGCGCTCTCTCCCAGTATCACAATTTTGTCGAGTTCTTAGAAATAATTCTAACCCTAGTATATGTGAAACCCAGCTGGAACAGATGAGAGAGCACTTCAGGGCACGTGGTTATGACAACAAATCCCTAGATCGGGCCTTGTCTAGAGCCAGATC
>CM044444.1:97094298-97116952 GCA_024363595.1 Xenopus borealis
ACTTCGGGTCTTTCCGCCTCTTCAGGACTTCGCAAAGGTTCGGCACTTCCGCATTCTGTCGCAGTACTTCAGAGTGCACGCTACTGCGCTCGTAATGGGGGCCCGGCTCTTTGAAGATTGCAGCGCTGCCGGGCCCGGCACACTTGTACCCCCCTGTCCCCCCGTGAAGGCGGGCCTGCTCCTGAGTGGAAAAGGGACATTCAGAATATGCACCCTTTATTTTTCTTTACTAAACCATACTAGCTTGAAGGTTGCCTATATAGAATTAGAAAATGTCCAGTCCCTCTGATATAAATGTAGTACAAACCAAAATAATAAGTAAAAGAACGCAATCCGTTTCCTATATAAAATTAGAGGATGTCCAGCCCCTCTGATTTAAATTAAGTACTAACTAATATAATAAGTAAAAGAACACAACTCCTTGAACCAATCTCCTCTTGATCACGATGCAATCTCATTCTTTCTGTATTTCCCCACTTTTCATCATCTTTCTTTTGTATGTGCATTATTCTTACAGATATGTTTACAGCTGATGTGTCTGTTAATGAGGCCCAAGGGTAAGTGGCAAACCAGACTTCCACTCTACTCTTCCATCCAGTAGAAAGTTAATTTCTTTAACGTCTTCTTTTAGGAGTCAATTAGCACTTGCACACAGTTTTAGCCAAAAAAAAGCTAAAAATAAGAACTTGAAGAGTGCAATCAACCTTCTATTTTTGTTTTTAAGAGAATATTCAAGATTCCAATCTTCTCCCTGGTTGGTCTCTCTGTGTACCAACCTGTCAAGGCTAGTGCCAGAGCTAAATATTAAGTCACAAACAAGGCAATGGAGGAGAGAGTGCTGTTTACTATAAAAAGTGAACCTTTATTAGATCACACAGCGGTGGGTGTCAATCAGAATTTAGCAACCCGCTGAGTGACCCTCATCAAAAGGCAACATAAGTATTCATTGTGTGTCTGCATTTCTAACCAGACTGCATGAGGCATAAGCCGTAGGGCAGCCACAGGGCTCCACTGTTTGCTGTTCTGTATTACACTATGGGTATTGAACAACAAGCAAAGTTCTGCCTTCAGCAACCTACCAGCTATCCCCAACTCTCCTCACTTTCTTCTAGTCTGCTGCTAGAGTTGTCTTCTGAACACTAGTTCCACAAAAGGTCCACTCAAGAACCCTTCCCCCCATTATTTAGATTACACCTGACCCAAGGCGAGTAAGTGTATGCGTTTGTTTATTATATAGGTTTGCATGGAAATGAAGCATAGTCTTGAAAAGATTAAAAACATTTCTAAAAAAAACAAAAAACAGAATGTTGGGGCTTTAAATAAATGTTTTCAATTTTTTTCCATAGACCTGCTGAGGGCACTGCTTCATTCACCTTTATTTTTCATTAGCACCCAGGCATTTATTGTTTCAGGGCAGATTTATTAAATTGGAAATTCGAATTTTCAAGTTGCATTTCCAAACTCATACTCAATTCAAATTGGGAACAATCCAAACTCAAAATCAAATATAAAATGTATAATATTTGGACCCTGGGAACAATTTAAATTTGACTATTCGTCGCCTAAAACCGGTAGAGTTCATGTAGAAGTCAATGGCAGAGGTCCAGTGACTCATCTGAAGATGTTAATAGTTTTCCTGACATTCAAGTTTTTTTTGGTCCCCCAAGTTTTAGGGCCGGTACTATTCATTATATTCATCGATTGTTTTCTTAAATAAGATACTATTCACATTTTGAGATCATTCAGGTTCATCGAGAAGGACAAGCCCAGTGTCGGACTGGCCCATAGGAATACCAGGAAAACTCCCGGTGGGCCAAGGTGTCAGTGGGCCCACATGCTGCTAAACTTTTGGCCTATTTCATGGCCATTCCCTATTTCTATGAGAACAAAGAGGCTAAATAGATGTAATAATTGATTATAGTATGTAAAGAAAACAAACTAGGAGAATAGAGGTTGATTGAGGAGATGAAGAATATTAGTACTGAGAGAGGACCCCTGGTCTAAGGTTTTTGGGTGGGCCCCTGGTCTAAGGTTTTTGGGTGGGCCCCTGGTGTCCTAGTCCGACAATGGACAATCCCCACCCAAATGGTGGTGCTACCCCTTGTATATATATCAATGCAATGTGTGGTGGAGGCTAGCCTAAAATTGACTCCATTTATTTGTCAGTGAAAGTGGATGAGCAACAAAAGCAAAGCTGACTTGGGCTAGACTGGCATCATCTTGGAATAAAGGCAATTTCAGCCCATAGGAAGAGGCAATACAAGTTATGGGGGTTTTAACCCAGAGGTCTTCAGATTTTTAGATGTATTAAAAACCTAGTTCGAACAAACGCTTGTCTTTAGGATCAGGGTTATTCCAGAGGATAATAAGAATAAACCTTTACTTTTAAATATAATAGCCCAGTAGTCCTCAAACTTGGCCCTCCAGCTGTTAAGGAACTACAAGTCCCACAATGCATTTGCCTGACTGTGGCTGTCAGACTCCATCATTGCATTGTGGGACTTGTAGTTCCTTAACAGCTGGAGGGCCAAGTTTGAGGACCACTGTAATAGCCCCTCCTTATTCCACGACTGTGAACCAGTGCCATGCAAGTGCTCGTACCCAGTTGCAGATCTCAGGACCCCTCCATGACACGAAGGGGCAGATACGTTACATGCCAAGGTTGGAGAGTCACTATAAACAAAGTGAATGCCCTTGATTTATGAATGATTTGCCACTTTCCCGGGTCATCAGCTTTCCAGATTTATAATATAACGGATTTGAATTGATCATTCAACTGAGAGTTTTGCTCAAATAACATTAAAATCAAAGGAAATTGTATATTTTAGGACTTGAATAATCAATTGTTTTCTACTCAGAGTATTTGAGCTGCTTTCAAGTGGTCACTTTAACTACAAGCATTCCTTGTCTCATAAGTAATCTACTATCTATGCAAGTACATTACAAAAACTTGTTATGATCCTAAAATTGATAAGCCACATAGCACATCAAGGTAAACCCCATATGGTGGTCCCCAACTATTTACCACAGGTCATAGAATTCAAAGTTTGGCACCCACCCTGCATTGCAGCATTCCTTAGGAGAAATGTCTCCTGGCCTAGTCATTGGTTTCAGTCAAGAGGGCTTAGTCCTCCCTAACAATTCGATTTTAGAAAATAAATTACTAATGAGACAGGGGACCAGGGAATGTGCATTGATCAAACCCTTCTCTTTGTGTAACATCGTACACCAATAACAATTCAAGATCTTTCTTAAAGGGGTTGAGTTAATTTTTGGTATGATGTAGAGAGTGATATTCTGACACAATTTGCAAATGGTTTTAATTTTTTTATTACTTGTGGTTTTTGAGTTATTTCTCCAGATTGTAATTTCAACAAAATTGGCAAATTCCCCTAACTGGAATACGAATAGGAGAGGCGCTGAATTGAAAGAGGAGTAATAAAAAGTAGCAATAACAATACATTTGTAGCTTTATAGAGCATTTGTTTTTAGATGGGGTCAGTGACCCTCCGTTTGAAAGCTGCAAAGAGTCAGAAGAAGAAGAAGGAAAATAACCTTTATTAAGTGTGCCCCTAAGTCTATCATTTGTTATTTAAATATGAAACTGCTAGCATTGGTAACCAATAAGTAGATTGTTTGGGAGTCTACATTGTTTAGTGTTATTTGTCTTTTTGTTTAACCCTCTTCTTTAAAGGAGAACAACAAGCTAATGATCCAAACTTGTCACGGGGGGGTCACCATCTTGGAAAGTGTCTGTGACACTCACATGCTCAGTGGGCTCTGAGCAGCTGTTGAGAAGCTAAGCTTAGGGGTCGTCACTAATTATCCAGCAGCAGAAAATGAGCTTACCTGGCTGTAATATAAGCTGATGCTACAGGTTTGATTATTACATTCTAATGCCAGTTGCACTGGTTTCTGCTGTAGTAATTATCTTACATTGTGACTATATTTCTAATACACTAGGGGGCAGATTTATCAAATTCACATGAAGGATTCGAAATTCGATCGAATTTTCAAAAAGATTATAATTTGAATTTCGAATATGCAAATCGAATTTTGAATATTCAACCTATTCGAATAATTCAAATATTCAAATTAAAGGGCAAGGAAAGGCAAAGAAATAAAATCCCATTTTTACTTTCTTTAATGAAAAAGAAATCTATCTCCAATATACTTTAATTTTAAAATGTGTACCGTTTTTATAAGAAACCTGACTGTTAAAATCCTTCGCATTCGATATTCAAAGGATTTTACTCCCCTCACTATTCACATGGTTGAATTTCAAATTATTTTCAATTCGAAATTCGACCAATGATAACAGAGCAGCACAGAGCATGTGAATCAGTGAATCAGCAGAAAAGAAGATGGGGAGCTACTGGGGCATCTACTGGGGAGACACAGATCTTTACTGCTAAAGGACTGTGGTTGGCTAGGGATGGTACACAAGCACAAAACATCATGTACAACATTTATACACACTTCTTTACTTAGGCTTTACTTCTCCTTTAAGCACAAGATAGCCATTATGTAAAAGGAGAAGCATACTCCCTCATTCCACATGAGCTCAGTGAATAGGTCCTTGTGATAAACATTCATTTTTCCTAGTGATATAATTAGTTAAACTCATACATAGCCCTATCTTTCTAGTTCTGAAGAGGTTGTTGCTGAGATTACCAATGCATTGATAAACAATAGATGTTTAAAAAGCTCTTCTAATTACAGGGGAGGTAGATGATTAAATGCAAAACATTGCTCCATTACATCTTTGTAATAAAATAACAAAAATAGAAATTGCAATGAAAAAATTACTTTCAACATAAGTTGTATTTACAGCACCCATTTAAATGTCAGAGAAGAGCTGCAGCCAAAAAGCAGACAAAACACATAATATTAGCAATTGCAGAAGGTTGTGCCTTATCATTTCCCCATCTGCATTATACAAAAGATCGTTTTAAGGTGAATTAAACTTTAACTTCCAAATGAGCTTCTGCTTTAAGAAGTTGCGTACTGGGATAGGGCACCAAAGACTTTTGCAAAAAGTAACTCATACTCTTAGAAAATAAAACAAAAACAAAAAACTGTAAAAATATAAAAATAAAATTACCTGTTAAGGATTCAAGCAAATTACACCTCAGACCTACATCTTCTGCCCACATTAACAGGTTTACAAGTCTAAACACTTCTGCACAGAATAATCTCAGAAACAGGGTATGATTATCTGCTTTTAGTGTTGAAACTTTAAACTTATCATCTAGCAGGCAGGCATAAAAAGGATTCAAAGTAGCCTAAAGTGACGCAGACAAAAAGTGATTTATTAAAGGAAATACATCATAGAATGCCTTACGTGTTCTGTGCCTGAGAACAGGGGGGGGCTTAAAGGGCAAGGAAAGTGTTAAATAGAATAAGGGTAGAAATGGTGTATTTTGTATACTAAACATAAACATGAACTTACTACACCACAAGCCTAATCAAACAAATGATTTATGCTTTCAAAGTTGGCCACAGGGGGCTGTCATCTTGTAACTTTGTTATACATCTTTGCAAGACCAAGACTGTGCACATGCTCAGTGTGATCTTGGCTAAGCTTAGGGATCGTCATAAATGATTAAAACAGCACAAGTCAAATAATATCTGCCAGAAGCCGATACAACAGGACTGATTAATAATCAGAATACACAGACTGCACTGGGTCCTGTGTTGTCATGTAATCTAATGTGGATTTTATAGTTTTTCTATTGTTTAATACAAACGTTCTCCAACTCTGCAGAACCAGTGGCTGCTGCTAAATAGTCCTCCAAATAGAATCACAGTTTATCTGTTTAAATCTGGATCCATGAGCTTTGTCCCTGCAGCTGGAATTGGAAAGGCAAAAATAAAATCCAATACAAATCTCTACACAGTCGCTGACCACTCTACAGGGAATCAAAGCTGTTATTCTGCATGGCTGGGAAGTAAGGTGGGGGCTCCCCCTGCTGTTCATAAGTATGATTGTTTCCCTGCACAGCAGTTAGGGACCATCTGAAAATTCCTTTCCACAGAAGTAAATGAAGGGAGAATTTAACTTCATACAGTCCTGTTTCATATAAAAACGGTACACATTTTTTAATTGAACTACATAAGAGATAGGTTTCTTTTTCATAAAAGAAAAGTAAAAATGGGATTTTATTTTTTTGCCACACACACATTTTTCTTCCAGTCCATTTTACAGCTAGGTCCATAAATATTTGGACAGACAACTTTTTCTTCTAATTTTGGTTCTGTTCATTACCACAATGATATTTAAAAGAAACAACTCAGATGCAGTTGAACTGCAGACTTTCAGCTTTAATTCAGTGGGTTGAACAAAAAGATTGCATACAAATGTTAGGAACTAAAGCCTTATTTAACACAATCACTTCTTTTCCGGGCCTCAAAAGTAATTGGCCAAATTAAAAAATTGAAAAAATTTTCATTTCTAATACTTGGTTGAAAATCCTTTTGTTTGGCAATGACAGCCTGAAGTCTTGAACTCATGGACATCACCAGATTCTGGGTTTCTTCCTTTGTAATGCTCTGCCAGGCTTTACTGCAGCGGCTTTCACTTGCTATTTGTTTATGGGCATTTCTGTCCCCAGTTTAGACTTCAACAAGTGAAATGCTGCTCAATTGGGTTCAGATCAGGTGACTTGGCCATTCAAGAATATTCCACTTCTTTGCTTTAACAAACTCCTGCGTTGCTTTGTCTGTATGTTTTGGGTCATTGTCCATCTCTATCATGAAACGCCTCCCAATCAATTTGACTGCATTTAGGTGGATTTGGGCAGACAGTATGTCTCTGAACAGCTCAGAATTCATTCGGCTACTTAGTCGTGTGTCACATCATGTATAAACACCAGTGTCCCAGTGCCATCACACTGCCTTCCAAATGTTTTACACGATGTGCTATGCTTTGGATCATGAGCTGTTCCACACCTTCTCCATACCTCCTAACATTTTGTTGGGACATTTTGTTTTCTTGTAGCCTGGCTACATTTTTGGCCCATACGCATTTTTGTGACCACCCTAATTACCATATTCATTTTACAAAATTTGGCAGGTTATGAAAGTTTAAAAATATTTCTCCTTATCTAAACTGTTACAATTACTTATTTTCTTATCTCAAAATTGTTACATTATACCTTAGTTTCACCTGGTAGCTTTTGAAAGGCGTATTTATCAATGGGTGAAAGTGAAATTTCACCCTTTGATAAATACGCCTTTAAAAATCCCATAGAAATCAATGGAGAGTGGTGGAATTTCACCCTAGTGGCGGAACATCACTCTTAACTTCACTTTTTGACCCTTTGTTTCTTTTTCTGGCTGTTCAGTGCAGAGAAAAGAGGGACTTTCCAGTACAAATGAGGGACTGTGGGTTGAGCTTTCAAAAGAGGGACTGTCCCTCCAAAAAAGGGACAGTTCGGAGGAATGCTTCTCCATACTTTTTTCTTGCCATCATTTTGGTAGAGAAGGGTCTTGGTTTCATTTGTACAAAACATGGTTTTACAGAACTTTGCTGGCTTTTTAAAGATGTTTTTGCAACTGCTAGTTGATCCAGAGGAAGGCAAAAAAACCTCCATCTGAAGCCTCTCCGATTTGCTTTAGAGGGGGTTCCATAACCCTGTATTCTTTCACTTGCTAAACACCATCCAACCTCTTTTTAAAGCAATTTAATGCATCATATCATATACAGAACCAAAATTAGAAAAATAAGTTGGCCGTCCAAAGATTTATGGACCTTATCAGCACAACATATACATATACACACACACACACACACACACACACACACAGTAAAGAATTACACAGAGTAAAGAATGTTTCTCACTAAATATATTTCTACTGGGGTTAGTCTACTGTTACTGACATGAAATTTACACCAGATGTTGGCAACAACCCACGTAATCTACACATACAAAGATCTCAAAGGAAATAAATCCATAAATTAAGTTATGTGTAGTAAAGTGGAATGACACAGGGAATAAGTATTGAACTGAAATGTATTTAATACTTAGTAGAAAAGCCTTTGTTGGTAATGACAGCTTCAAGACACCTCCAGCATGGAGAAACTAGTCACATGTGATATTGGCCCATTCTTTCACAAAAATTTGAAGGTTCCTGGGGCTTCTTCTATCAACTCTTATTTTGAGTTCTTTGTATGTGTGGATTACTTGGGTTGTTACCAACACTCTGTGCAAACCATATACCATATACTAAATCTATACCAGGGTACCACAGCAACAAGAGCATATAAAAACAAACAAAGCTGCTGCATGCACAGGATTTGAAAAATAGCAAAATAAATTTATTTAGACAGAAAATACAGAATGCTCAATGTTTCACTCCTATACACTGACCTTCATCAGGAACATGCAAACAAGTATGAAAAAAAAAATGCATGTTTACATTGTTCTGATGCAGATCTCTGCTTCATAGATTGGAAATAAAGATACCCTGTGAAACGCAAATATTTATGCTTTGTGTTTAAGTTACAATAATCCTTCTGAGAAAAGAAAACATACCGAGTGCAGTTAACACAGAAGAGGCACAAGATGAAGAGAGAATGAAGAGAAACAGATGCTGAGAGAGGGATAGTGAAGATAAACTTGATTAGTTCAGAAACAGAATTTTTAATTGAATGTATTTGGAAAGTTTCTTATTTTTAGTATGATGAAGCTTATGTTAAATTTTCATTTTCGAGATAGTTCCTCTTGCCGCAGCCCTCCAAATGCTGGTGAACTACAACGTACAACGCCAAGGGCTGGAGTTGCTGGTATTTGAGGTCCAAATAGTGCTCATTGCCTTACACACTACACTAATACTTTGAAGTAGGAATATATATTTCTACTCCCACACATCCCCCCAGATTGGTCGTTTACAGTTCCCCTCTAGCATGCTGAATATAGTGTTTGTGCAGGCTTCCCTCCTGTGTAAATCGCCTTCCACATTCTGTACAGGTATAATCTCCTTCCTCGTCCCCCTCTTCTCCCCATACACCTCGTTCTCTCTTGTGGATCTGTAAATGTCGTCGATAGTTGGACGCCTGACTAAAGCTCTTGTCACATAAGGTACAGGGGAAAGGTCTCTTTCCGGCATGTATTAGTCGGTGGCGCTGGTAATTGGAGCGCTGATTAAAGCTCTTGCCACACTGTTGGCACTGGAAAGGTCTCTCCCCGGTGTGAATACGTAGATGACGTTTATAGCGTGATGAAAAAAAGAAAGTCTTGCCACAAATAGGGCATGCATGTGATTTGTGAGAAATGTGCAAATTCTTGTGTTTTTCAAAGGTGTGCTGGGCTCGGAAACTGCGTCCACATTCCTGACATTGGTAAGGGTTTGGGTCTTCATGCACCCACTGATGAACGCGTAACGTCTCCAGCTGAGTGAATGCCTTTGGACATTCCCGGCACTGAAAAGGTCTTTCTCCAGTGTGAATTCGCATGTGCCTTGACAACTTAGTGGAGCAGTTGAAAGCCTTTCCACACCACACACAGACTCTGTCTTTGCGATGACCCTGCTGGTGCCGACGGAAGGCCGGTTGGCTGGGAAGCTTCTTCCCACACTGTGAACACTGGTATCCACGTTGGCCGGTGTGCTGCTGCTCATGATGACTGTGCAAAGCCAGCAGCCAACAGAAGCGGCGCCCACAATCCGAGCAGGAATAGGGTTTGTCACTACCATCAATGGCTCCTGCGCGGGCCACATCACAGTCTTGGCATGTGTATGAAAGGTCAGCTGCATGGTTGCGACAGTGGAGGTTGCGTGCTCGCAGTGTTTGAAATGTTCGCCCACAGTCTGGGCAAGGCGGTGACGGAGAGTCTTCTGACACTAAATGGGCATCTGAATGATACACCAGTGATTCTGCAACAAAGGAATGGGTACAACTTGATATTACCATGCAGAATGGAGCCTGTTCTGGTAATCTACACCAACTTTGTTCTTTTGCTTTGATTTGCTATAGATTGGCTCTAGCCACTGCCACTTCAAAGTTGGTTCAACACAGAGCCACAAAACAAACAAAGAACATAACAGAAAAACAAACTACAATAGGCATAGCACCACAGTGAATGTCTCCTGATGCTCCAATGCTTTAAATGTTAAAGGGATTCTGTCATGATTTTTATGATGCAGTTTTTATTTCTAAATTACACTGTTTACACTGCAAATAATTCACTTTACAATATCAAATTCATAAAAAAAATGTAGGTGCATCTCAGGTCATTTTGCCTGGTCATGTGCTTTCAGAAAAAGCCAACACTTGAGGATGGAACTGCTTTCTTGCAGGCTGTTTCTCCTACTCAATGTAACTGAAGGAGTCACAGTGGGACCTGGATTTTACTACCGAGTGCTGTTCTTAGATCTACCAGGCAGCTGTTATCTTGTGTTAGGGAGCTGTTATCTGGTTACCTTCCCATTGTTCTGTTGTTAGGCTGTGGGGGGGGGGGTGATATCACTCCAACTTGAAGTACAGCAGTAAATAATGACTGAAGTTTATCAGAGCACAAGTCACATGACTGAGGGCCCCTGGGAAACTGACAATATTTCTAGCCCCATGTCATATTTCAAAACTGAATATAAAAAAATCAGTGCTCTCTTGAAAAACGGATTTCAGTGCAGAATTCTGCACAATAAACGGATACGTATTTAAAAAAAAAACAAAAAAACATTTTTTCCAATGACAGTATCCCTTCAATATATCCATGCCAGACTACTACCAACTACGCACTTGGTCCAATTACCAAAGGCTTTACTGTCAGCACTCACCTGGAGTCACATGCTCATCAGATTTTACTTCCCAGGCAATATCAAAAAGATCCTCTGGTGACAGGGACATCTCTGCTGGGTCACCCTGGTGTGGAGGGAGACAAGTTCAACCTCAGGGGTTAAAATACAACCACCTCACATGTTCTTAAAGGGCAAGGAAAGTGTAAAATAGAATAAGGCTAGAATTGCTGTATTTTGTATACTAAACATAAACATGAACTTACTGCACCACAAGCCTAATCAAACAAATGATTTATGCTTTCAAAGTTGGCCACAGGGGGCTGTCATCTTGTAACTTTGTTATACATCTTTGTCTGACACTGGCACTGCACATGCTCAGTGTGGTCTGCGCTGCTTAGGGATCGTCATAAATGATCAAAAAACAAAGCTGCTTGAGTTCTGCATGGCTGGTAAGTAAGGCAGGGGATCCCCCTGCTGTTCATAAGTATGATTGTTTCCCTGCCAGAAGTTAGGGACTGTCTGACAATTCCTATCTGCAGCACTAAATTAAGGGAGAATTTAATTGCATACAGTCAGGTTTCTTATAAAAACAGTACACATTTTTTAATTAAAGTATATTGGAGATAGATTTCATTTTCATTAAAGAAAGTAAAAATGGGATTTTATTTGTTTGCCTTTCCTTGCCCTTTAACAGTAAAGATATGTGTCTCCCCAGTAGATGCCCCAGTAGCTCCCTATCTTCTTTTCTGATTCACATGCTCTGTGCTGCTGTCACTTACTGAGCTTAGGGACCCACTCACAATATAAAATTCATGATACATGGCTGATAAACTCAGATTCACATGACGTGGCCGCTAAGAAACCAGTGTATTCTGCATCAGAACTACCAGCCCTGTAGCATCAGCTTTGATGACATATGTAATCTCACTTTCTGCTAATGTTTTGATTTCCCCCAGATCCCCTAAACCTAGCCTCTAAACCAGTGGTTCTCAACCTGGGGGTCAGGACCCCTTTGGGAGTCGAAAGACCCTTTTACAAGGGTCACCTAAGGGGTGTCCGAACTACAAAACCATTGTTCGGACAGGGTGGGTTAAAGAATAGTGTTGCGTTGGCCATTTGAATGCGCAGTAGCTGACAATTTTAGTGCTATCGGCTGCTTCCGGGTACTAAGAGAGAGAGTACTCCAAGCCGAGTAGAGGGAGCTGAAGACTGAATGCAACGTCTCCCGATGGGCTTCCTCTGATTGGTGGATTTTTGCTTTTTTTTATTCTGTCAGACTCCTCCATATTAACATTACGATTCATAACAGTAGCAAAATTACAGTTACGAAGTAGCAATGAAAATTATTTTATGGTCACCACAACATGAGGAACTGTATTAATGGGTCATGGCATTAGGAAGGTTGAGAACCACTGCTCTAGACAGAAGCCCAAAGAACACTGAGCACGTGCAGTGCCACAGGCACACAAAAATTATAAAATCAGAAGATAGGGAACTACTGTATACAGCTTTAAACGCATAGATATAGTATGACGTGGAGAGTGATATTCTGAGCCAATTTGCAACTGGTTTTCCTATTTTATTATTCGTGGTTTTTGAGTTATTTAACTTTTTAATTCCGACGTTCTCCAGTTTGCAATTTTAGCAATCTGGTTGCTAGGATTCTAATTACCCAAGCAACCATGCATTGATTTGAATAGGAAGCTGGGATATGAATAGGAGAGGGGCTGAATAGAAAAATGAGAAATCGAAATTAGCAATGACAATAAATGTGCAGCTTTACAGAGCATTCGTTTTTTTTACATGGGGGTCAGTGACCCCTATTTGAAAGTTGGAAAGTGTCAGAAGAAGAAAGCAAATAAAAAAACTAAAATAAATAATGAACCCCCAATAGAAAAGTTGCTAATAACTGGCCATTCTCGAACATACTAAAAAATTAGTTAAAGGTGAAGCACCTCTTTAATGTTATAGGCTCTTGAACCTGATCAGCCTGATTGATCGATTCAGTACGTATATAAAATACAGAATTTCTGGCCATGTTCATTTTTAGCCTTTACTTTATCCTTCAGGCTATCATATTGCTATTGTCACTGAGCCTAGCAACTATACAATTGTTTAACAAAGAATGAACGGGCACATGATTGCCAATAAAAAATGTTTCTTTCAATCTCCTTTCTTGTTACCGGAGGCACTGCATTTTAAATTCCTTGTTAGACCAAGCTGAAAGATTGCTTAGAACAGGTCCATTGACAGCATAACAAAAAGTAATATAAAGGTGAACTTTCTTTTCGAACTATTTTTAAAGGACAAGGAAAGGCAAAAAAAAATAAAATCCTATTTTTACGTTCTTTAATGAAAAAGAAATCTATCTCCAATATACTTCAATTAAAAAACTTGTACCGTTTTTATAAGAAACCTGACTGTATGCAGTGAAATTCTCCCTTCATTTACTTCTTTGGTTAGGAATTGTCAGACAGTCCCTAACTGCTGGGCAGGGGAACAATCATACTTATGAACAGCAGGGGGAGCCCCGGCCTTACTTACCAGCCATGCAGAACTAAAGCAGCTTTGTTTCCCTGTAGAGCAGTCTGCAACTGTTTAAAGATTTGTATTGGATTTTATTTTTGCCTTTATGTCCCCTTTAATGTGTTTATTTAATGTTTACATGATTTTCCATTAGACTTAAGGTATGGAGATCCAAATTATGGAAAAATTCATTATCGGGGAATACCCAGAGCGTTCTGAATAACAGGTCCCACACCTGTAATAATAATAATAATAAAACAGTAGCTTTTATTTGAGACAAACTGAGATAAAATATAATATGCAGAACAATTATATTTTATGATACTTTTTTAGTAGTTGTAGATGATGAAGATCCAAAATGGAAAGTTGCATTATCTAGAAAACGCTAGTTCCCGAGCATTCTGCCTTATAGGTCCTATACCTGTATTATAAACTGCTCATGTATCACTACAATATCCTTCAGCCATTCTCTCCCTTTGATGCCTTAATAACATTGTTACACTATACCAGCAACAAGGAGAGAGGAAAGACAGGGATATGCTTCAGTTTTCTACAGGTCATAAGTTTGAAGAATGAAGCATAACAGAGATTGCTTGGGGGGCAGCATGTAGAGAGACTAACATAACAAATGGACAGGCACCATCTGCTGAATAGCACTAAATGAATGCAGTATAAGATATAATATTTTACAGTACTAAAGCATAATACATGTGCATAACCTACACCAATAACCTCATCTGCTTGGAAGCAAATTACACATTTCCATTTGGTCAGCAATGCATGCAATTAGCATTCTCATCCAGCAGGGGGCAGCTGTCTGTTCTGATCACTGGGTAAGATCCACTAAGGACATTCAATCTAGAGCTCAGCGGGTTGGTATTGACCAGAAAAATCCCAGCACCATTATATTTACATAAATACACTGAGCTTTCAAATTTTCGAATTTCAAATTTTAGAATAATGTGAATTTTTTTTTAACTCTTAATAAATTTGACAATTTATTTATTCACAATTCTAAGTTATTTTTGAAAAAATATTAATGTTTAAAATTCAATCTAATAGACCCGAATGGAAAATTCAAATATATCTGCCCCCTAATGTAACACTGTAGCACACAATGCTGGTTAGCAGCAGGAAGAGAGAGAGAAATAGATTATATCTGCCTCATCTCTTGTGTGCCCAATCCCATATATATATATATATATATATATATTTATTTATTAAGGATGCTCCGAATCCTGGATTTGTTCGGGATTCAGCCAGGATTCAGCCTTTTTCAACAGGATTCGGCCAAATCCTTCTGCCCAGCGTAACAAAATCAGAATTTGCATATGCAAATTAGAGGAAGGGAGGGAAATCACAAGACCAGGGGACAGATTTACTAAGGGTCGAATTTTCGAAGTGAAAAAACTTTGAAATTCGACCACTGAAGTATTTTTAAAGGGCTTTTTCTATCAAAAATTTACATATTTCAATCGAATAGGTCTATTTTCAGTCGAATAAAAAATCGTTGGGATTGTTCGATTCTATCGAAGGATTTGAATGATTCTCCACAAAATCCTTCAAATTCTTGGAACTTAGAAAATTTTTCAGGACAGGTTCTATGAGGTCCCCATAGGCTAAAATGGCAAATCGCCAGCTTTAAGCTGGCGAATAGTCGAAGTCGAAGGGTTTTTAAAGGGCAAGTACTTTGAAAATTTTATTTTTTTTATTTTTTCGAATCAAATTTTGGGCTATTGATAGTCAAAGTATCCCAAAATTACTTAGAAATTCGAATTTTAAAATTTCGTATTTTATTCGAATTTTCACTTCAACTTTTAGTAAATTTGCTCCTTAAGCTCCCCATAGACGCAAAGATCTTTCCCTGCCAAACGACCAATCTGTCAAATTAACGTGCGGTTAGTGGGATACAAACGATCGTACATCTTATGATTTTTCGTCCGACATCGGTCTGAAGATTGATCGGCCAGGTTATAAAATCTTTATTGGTCCCCATACAATCTACCTATGTTTGCAGGACAAGCAGGCTGCGATCCTTCAGTTTTGCTGCAATATCGCCTGAAATGGTCTTTTTAGTTGATGGACACATCGGACATTTAAAAGATCGTTTTGAGACAATCGTGGTCTCACGATAATCATTGGATCTTTCAAATATCTTTACATCTATGGCCAGTTTAAGTGTTTTAATCCATTTTATTTTATGTGTTGTTTTTTGCAATTCTATGTCTTCTTTGTAATATATTATTTTATATACATGCATTGTTACTGTTAAAGGGGTTGTTCACCTTTGAGTTAACTTTTAGTATAATGTAGTTAGTAACATTCTGAGACAATTTGCAATTGGTTTTCATTTTTTATTATTTGTCTTTTTATAGTTATTTAGCTTTTTATTCAGCAGCTCTCTAGTTTGCAGTGTCAGCAATTTGGTTTCTAGGGTACAAATTACCCTAGCAACCCTGCATTGATTTGAATAAGAGACTGGAATATGAATAGGAGAGGGATTGAATAGAATGATAAGTAATAAAAAGTAACAATAACAATACATTTGTAGACTTACAGAGCATTTGTTTTTAGATGTGTCAGTGACCCCCATTTGAAAGCTGCAAAGAAACAGAAGAAAATTGCAAATCATTAAAAAACTATGAAAAATAAATAACGAATACCAATTGAAAAGTTTCTTAGAATTGGCCCTTCTACAATATACTAAAAATTAACTTGAAGGTGAACCACCCTTTTAATATTAAATATTTTAAATACATTTTAATACGCTCATCGCCCCTATGAATGCATGTGCCTAAGTGTATGAACTCTTTGCATGTGAGGAAAGGGAAAGTTGCCTATTCATATGTTGAATAACTAGTACGGCTAGCAGGAAAGTGTGTTGCAATGTAAATTAGCCCTTTGGCTGCTGGAGTGCTTGTTAGACTAGTAGGATCCATAGGAGAGAGTGTGTGATGCGTTGTTGTAGTGCGAGTTATTACCTGTTATAGAGGGCAGGGGAATTGTCACATCATGTTTCTATTGCCTGTGAATAGATGGTGGTAGCAAATTCATTTCCCAGGTGTTGGTATGTTTTGGGGTGTCTGATAGTGATGGGCGAATTTATTTGGCAGGCGCGAATTCCCGCGATTCGCTGCCGACTAATAAATTAGCGAAACACCAGCGAACATTCGCCTGCTGAAAATTCGTTGGCGTAAAAAAAAAAAAACAATTTCGCTGGAAATTCGCAAATTTCGCAAAACAGGATAGATTCGCCCATCACAAACCTGTGTGCAAGGTGATACAGCGCTACGAAACAAGTTGGCGCTATAGAAATACATTTAATAATAATTTACAGTTAATAATACAGTTAATAATAATGTTAATAATTGAGGGACTGAGTGTAACCCCTTATAGCTAAAAGCAAGAGTTTTGTGTGCTTGAAAGTTTCACAATTTCATGTGCTGAGGAAGGTCTATGGGGTAGATTCATCAAAAAGTGAAGTCAAGAGTGAAGTTCCGCCACTAGAGTGAAGTTCCGCCACTAGAGTGAAATTCCGCCACTAGAGTGAAATTCCGCCACTAGAGTGAAATTCCGCCACTAGAGTGAAGTTCCACCACTAGAGTGAAGTTCCGCCACTAGAGTGAAGTTCCGCCACTAGAGTGAAGTTCCGCCACTAGAGTGAAATTCCGCCGTTCCGCCACTAGAGTGAAGTTCCGCCACTAGAGTGAAGTTTCGCCACTAGAGTGAAGTTCCGCCACTAGAGTGAAGTTCCGCCACTAGAGTGAAGTTCCGCCACTAGAGGGAAATTCCGCCACTAGAGGGAAATTCCGCCACTCTCCATTTATTTCTATGGGATTTTTAAAGGCGTATTCATCAAAGGGTGAACTTTCACTTCACCCATTGATAAATATGCCTTGCAAAATCCCATAGAAATGAATTGAGAGCTGCGGAATTTCCCTCTAGTGGCGGAACTTCACTCTTTGATGAATCTACCCCTAAGAACATTAGCACATAAGGGAGTTGACTGGCACCTTGAAGAAACAGAATACAAAGGTGCCCATATCACCTGCAGCCCCTCGTATGGTATTTATCAATTCAGTCTGCAGACCAATGAGCCAGATGCCGTATGGAAATGAAGCCATGCTGCCTTTAGTGTGTGTCTGAATAGAAAAAAAAAACAATTCTTTAAACGATGTTTGCGTCATCCGGAAATCCGTTAACCAGAAAGCTCTTCCATACACTCCAATTTATCCAAATTTTAAAATATGATTTCCGTTTTTTCTGCGTAATAATAAAACAGTAGCTTGTACTTGATCCCAACTAAGATATAATTAATCCTTATTGGAGGCAAAACCAGCCTATTGGGTTTATTTCATGTTTACATGATTTTCTAGTAGACAAAGTAATTATGAAAAGATCTGTTATCCGGAAAACCCCGGGTCCTGAGCGTTCTGGATAAAGGGTCCCATACCTGTACCAGTTTGGCAAGATTCTTTAATATACCACATCACTTGATATATACTGTCGATTAAGTATTCATTTTGGGGGTATAGTTTTCCTTTAAGAAAAAAAAAAAAACACAATAACGGGTGGCTTATACAAAAGGATGATCAAATAAGCCTTTTATTGTGTGAGGGACAAATGAGCTGTTTTCTCCCCGCTGCAGCCGTACTGAAATATGTGTTGTAAACTGTTCAATTATTTATGTTTGGATACAGGTCTCCAAATCCTCACCCTGCTCAAGCTGGATACATAATTCTCTCTCATATGGGAGGATTTGTCTAGTATTAACAGGCGAGAGAGACGAGATGAAAGACATTATCTTACAGTGTTCTGAAGATCCTCACTTCCTTCCTCCCGGTTGTCTGATCATCTCCATGTGATAACGGCAACATCTGACAAGCACCGAGGAACCACAAGCACCTTCCAGTAAAGGGGAAATAAAAGATTTTCTGATTTTTCTTCCTTCCTACAAAAAAGGGAAAACATACAGAACTTGAAACCCCTATAATTGCCAACACCACAGCATATGAGGGGGGCAGGGAAAAGCAGGAGGACTGATGCCTGCACTTGACTTAATTCAGGACATGTAAACCCCCTCCACAAAAATTTAATCAGTGAACAATCTTTAAATAAGTGCCACTCTGTTTGTTAAAAGGCTAACAGCAAGACTGCAGCATCACCTTAGTCACTTAGAATTCCTTCTCCTCTTCTAACCCACTCAGCCCCCTCCCTCAGGAATTTGCTTTGGCTGTTGGCTCATGAGCATGCTCAGTTCTTCTAAGCTTAGATCACCAAACACACCCTCCAGTGTAACAGCCAATGAATAGATAGCATTGCTGACTCCCATAGAAACTCTAGTTGTCTGATCCTATTTTTTTCCTAACCACCTCTCCTGACCTCAGAGTAACCATTACAGTGCTCAACCCCAGCAGAACTTTTTATCAAAGTATATTGTAACCTGCATTCTGCATTGCATGAACTTTACAGAGTAAATCTCTCAATGTTAAAGTGGCCATAGACACACAGATAATATCGTACAAAACAAATTTATGTACGATATTTGGTGTGTGTATGGTGGGAAATGAGCCAACCGTTATTGGCAGAAGATTTGGATATTGGTCAGCTCGTTGATCGGGGCTGGACGGAAAATTTTGATCCCCCCCCCCCCCGAATCCTTCAGGAAAGATTCGGCCGAATACTGAACCAAATCCAAATCCTAATTTGCATTAGGTTATTTAGCAACAATTAGAACAACCGACTTTTGCTGGAACAAACACAAGTTAAACCTGGATCTTATTTGCTGCAGCTCCTTCGTTCAAAAGAAACATAAGTAGGAGACTTAAAGGGAAACTGTCATGGGAAAACATGTTTTTTTTTTAAACGCATCAGTTAATAGTGCTGCTCCAGTAGACTTCTGAACTGAATCCATTTCTCAAAAGAGCAAACAGATTTTTTTTATATTCAGTTTTGAAATCTGACATAGGTCTAGCCATTTTGTCAATTTCGCAGCTGCCCTGTCATGTGACTTGTGCCAGCACTTTAGAAAGGAACTGCTTTCTGGCAGGCTGTTGTTTTTCCTTCTCAATGTAACTGAATAGTACGCAGTGGGACATGGGTTTTTACTACTGAGTGCTGTTCTTAGATCTACCAGGCAGCTGTTATCTTGTGTTAGGGAGCTGTTATCTGGTTACCTTCCCATTGTTCTGTTGTTAGGCTGCTGGGTGGGGGAAAGGGAGGGGGTGATATCACTCCAACTTGCAGTACAGCAGTAAAGAGTGATTGAAGTTTATCAGAGCACAAGTCACATGACTTGGGACAGCTGGGAAATTGACAATATGTCTAGCCCCATGTCAGATTTCAGAATGAAATGTAAAAAAAATCTGTATGCTCTTCTGAGAAATGGATTTCAATGCAGAATTCTTCTGGAACAGCACTATTAATGGATACATGAGAAATGTTTTCCCATGACAGGATCCCTTTAAAGGAGAAGGAAAGTCTGTTTGCACATGGAGGTGCCAAATATTGGACACCCCCAAGTGATTTTATTGACTTATGTGAGACCCCAGGCCGGTGTTCCTATCAGCAGAAAACTGCACGGTTCGGGGTTTTCCTAGTGAGCACCACGGAGAGATCTTATTCCGGCTTCCTCTTTCTTCAAATTTCCTGGGGAAAACACGAGCAGTAGAAGGAAATAGCCGACTTTTTAGTTAAAATTTGGCTTTTTAGCTCTACTGTGTGCGAAGAAATAGAAAGCTGGAAGAAGATCTCTCCGTGGAGCTCACTGGAAAATGCCCGGAGTGGTGCAGTTTTCTGCTGATAGGAACACCGGCCCGGGGTTTCAGGTAAGTCAATACAATCACTTGGGGTGCCTAACGTGGCACCCCAAGTGCAAACACTTCCCCTTTCCTTTAAACCAAAACCTAAGATCGAAAATTAAATTTTTAATGCTATCCCTGTATACATTTTTTAAATGTTCTCTGCGTAAGTTCTAACTTTTGAAACCATGCAACAGAAGCCAATTGATTAAAGAACTGGGAGGAAGGCAGACAAGGCTGATTTTTGCTACCTTGTCTCAAGAGGTAGAACCAGCAACGTAGAAAAGAACAAACATTGGGTGATTCCCATTTATGTTAACTTTTAGTATATTCAGGGTTGGACTGGGTTGGTGGGAAAATGGGAAAAAACCTGATGGGCCCCCAGCTCGTCGGTCGTGGGGGCCAGTGGGCCCCTTAGTCCGACCCTGAGTATATTAGAGAATGGCCAGTTCTAAGCAACTTTTCAATTGGCCTTCATTACTTTTTTTTTTTTTTTTACACCATTTTCTGAAAAATGTAAAATGTGGGTTCTACTGTATTTGTAAAAACAATTAATACTGAAAGCAGCATTTGCTTGACTCCCAGTTGTTACTTTTTAAACAATGTTGCAACAGTCTTGGTTCTTGTCTTACATTGTATCAACAGTCTTAGACATTGGGGCAGAGAATAGAAAGGGACAAACACTTCTTTCAACAGCAATACAGATACGAATACCTTAAAACCCCATAGAAAATATGGCATGTATATATATTGCAAAGGAGCTTAGAATAATGTTTTCTTTTATTAGGCAAAAATTTTGTTTCGAGTTGAATTGTCATTTAAACATACAATTCTTATCGTAAAGGGGCGGGTCACCTTAAAAGGAGAATTCAACCTGTAATAGAAAAAAACCCTTTTTCAGAAGTTTCAGCGCATACGCAGTTGGAGTTCTTTTCCATTCCCAAACATACGTACATACGGCGAAAGTCACTAAAATTTCCAAACATTTTCGGAACTTTTTGTGACTTTCAGTGCATGCACAGCTGGACAACTGGAGCCTTGAGGAACCCCAACAAAGAGATGTAGGGGAGAAGATGCTACTCGGTTGTAAGAGACAATGAAGGAATGATTGGTGAGGTAAGAAGAGAACCAGGACAGGGCTGTGTCATGAAGGACAAGCGAATAGAGGGACTAGAGGAGGAGAGGGTGATCTACAGTGTCAAATACAGGTGAGAGATCAAGCAATTTTAGTACAATTTTAGTCCCTTTAAAAGGAAACACAAGTAAAATGATAATGAAGGAACCGTGAAATAGATCTACCAGAGGCAAAAGTATTATAAAACATTGGTAAATGGCTTGTTTGTCAAAATCTAAAATACCTTTTAGTGCCTGCCTAGAAAGTAGTATAAGGGCTCTTACACACAGGTCTTTTTAAAGAGGTTGTTCACCTTCAAACATCTAGATGGTTTCAGATAGATAAACATAAATAATACATTTTTCCAGTTACTTTCTATTTTCTATGTGTGACCAAGTATACAGTGAAATTTTTCACCTGCTAAAGCAACTCTGGCGGGGGGTCGCCGACCCGATCTTTGTCCCTGCTGAGCAGAATTTCTGGGTTTCATTACAGGAAGCTGTTAGAATTGATACAATAACTGCTAATACTCCAGAGATGCTGCTGAGAAATGTATCAACTAAATGTTGCAAAATTGTATCAGTTTAGAGTCTGCGCCTGAATTACTGAGCTGCCAGACTCAAACACCACAGACACCAACATTCAACTTTAAACTTAAATTTTGGAAAAACAGTAAACAATAAATAATGGAAAGTAATTGAAAATAAGTCTTTATTTCAGGGGAACAACCTCAAAACAACTGAATTGAAAAAATCGTTTGGAAGGTGAACAACCCCTGTAATGTGTTTGACGCACTTTCGAGATGCCGCCTTGATGCATTCGCTGATTGATTCCATTATATTCTGCCTGGCTGTACTCATGAGCATTCTAGGCTCCGTTTTACTCCATTTGCATCTCATTGCGTTTGATTAGGCACAAAAAAGGAACTATGTTTGCCCGGGACTAGTGATGGGCGAATTTATTCGCCAGGGGCGAATTTGCGGCAAATTCACGCAATTCGCCGCTGGCGAATAAATTCGCTTAACGCCAGCGAAAATTCGCCCAAAAAAAAAAAAGAAACGCAGTTTTGACATGACGCGACGAAAACAATGCGACACGCGTCGAAAATGACATGACGCGCCAAAAACGTGCCGCGACTCATTTCACTTATCTTTTCGCCAATTCGCGAATTTCGCTGGAAATTCGCAAATTTTTCGGCGAAGCGAAACTGGGTAGATTCGCCCATCACTACCCAGGACCAGTAAATACTATCTGCTGATTGGTTGCTATGGGTTACCGCTCCTGGGCAAACTTAGTCCATTTTTTTACATAACCCCCAAGATGCACTTGACGAGCGCTCAGCCGAACAGAGCTTTGCATTTAGGACTGACAAAAACACACTTAGCTGCATTTTTTCCCACCCATCGTACATTTGAATAATGCGTAGAAAAACGCCTGTGTGTAATAGCCCTAAGGGGGAAAAAAAAAAAAAAAA
>CM044444.1:97117113-97136644 GCA_024363595.1 Xenopus borealis
AAAAAAAAAAAAAAAAAAATCGTTGTGCGTCAGAATAGTCGTGCACATAAAATTGTTACGCGTCAACATTATTCAGACGCCCGTTGAGGTTAATGCATTTGCACAAGATAGTCGTGCGCATAAAAATGGACGCTCGCGTCAGAATTGTTGCGTGTAAAATTAATTTTGATGCCCATTGATTTCAACGCATTTTGCGAATTTTTCGGTTGGTTCGCGACTTTTTCAGCAAAGCGAAACGGCATAGATTCGCCCATCACCAGCAGTGAATTTGGTCGGACCTGTTTATGCGCCTGAATGAGTTTACAGTCATAAGGGCAAGGCCAGATGTGGCGTTTTGGCGGCATTTTTACGGTGCGTTTTTTTAAGGGCAGAACTCCACAAGCATTTTGTGCGCAATCCAAAGGACTGCGCAAAGACTCAGGTGTCACGTCGGATGCGAGCGAAATAAGGTAAGTAATACAAGAGTCGGATGGTGTTGCAGCTTTGATCCGACGCAACACGACTGTCAGATTCAACGCAGCTTGCAGCATTTGCATCTGACAGTCGTGTCGCATCTAGGGTTGCCACCTTTTGTATTTTTTTTTACCGGCCGGCGGGGGCGGGGCAAAAAAGGGGTGGATGGCGACGTCACAAAGGGGCGGGGCCATAAAAGGGCCATCCTGTGATGTCAAAAGGGCGGTTCTGTGATGTTTTGGGGGCGTGGCCACGAAGCGGAGCCTGGAAGAAAGAGAAAATGATAAGTTTAAAGGGGATTGGGGGCTGGCCGATGGGTCTTTTTAAGGGTATTACAAATTTACCGGCAGCTACATTGCAATTTGTAATACCGGCCCCGGCCTTGGCAGGTGTTTTACCGACTAGGTAAAATACCGGCCGGGTGGCAACCCTAGTCGCATCGGATCAAAGCTGCAACTCCATCCGACAATTCTATTACTTACCTTATTCCGGTCCCATCCGACGTGCCGCCTGTGTCTGTGCAGAGCATCAGATTGCGCACAAAAACGCTCGTAGAGTTTAGCCCTAAAAAGCTCTGCCCGGTATAAATACGCATAAACTGCACTACCACTGAAACTAATGGAAAACGCACTTTGACAATTCACACAGGGCGATCGCAAGCCGAAATCCGCCACAGGAAACGCCAATACGTCAAGAAACTACCAAATTAATAGAGACTCTATGGGATCTGCACGTTTGAAACCACACTTTGCGTAACTACGCAGCGTATTTTAAATATGGCGTCCAAATTCTCAGTGAGAACAACGAGAAGTGAATGTTGGGAAAAGAAACCTACGTGCTGAAAAACGCCGCTCGTGATCGCAGTGGATTATTTACGCCCGACAAAAACGTTTTTAAAAAACGCGATGCAAAAAAGCCACATCTGGCCTTGCCCTAAGTGAAAACATCCGAAAGCCAGTGCGGTTTTACTGTAATGACCAATAGCAACTAATCGTCCGTCAGATGACAGATGAGAGCTAGTTGCTGATTCGACATAAAGCAGCTGTTCTGTGCCTTTATCTCCCGGGTAGGGTTGCCACCTGGCCAGTATTGTACCGGCCTAATCTGTATTTTTGATGGTTGATCCCAATATTATTAATAGGAAAAAAAAAGATAAATATATAGGAAGGCCCTACTCCAGTGGCAGTTTGTGTTGCTGTTCAGCCTGAGGGGGGAGAATGGGTCCCTTCTCTGGAATCCCTGAAGCATACCTCCCAACTGTCCCTTTTTTGGAGGGACAGTCCCTCTTTTGACAGCTCAACCCGCAGTCCCTCATTTGTACTGGAAAGTCCCTCTTTTCTCTGCACTGAACAGCCAGAAAAAGTTTCTAACTTAATTGGCTTTTGGCAGAGAGCCCAGAACAGCTAACAGGTGCAAATAAGATGCTGTGTAACACTTTGAGATAAGAAAATAAGTAATTGTAACAGGAGAAATATTTTCAAACTGTCATAATCTGCCAAATTTTGTAAAATGAACATGGCAGATAGGGGTGTGGCCACAAAAATAGGCGTGGTCAAAAATGTAGCCGCGCTACTTGCAAAACAAATCCCTCTTTTTACTTCCAAAATGTTGGGAGGTATACTGAAGCCAGTTCCAAGTGTCTTACCCTTCATTAATGATTTAATAAAAGCAGTCAGAGCCACTGAGGGATAAACATGATGTGCAGCCCCACAACACCGTCACATAACTCCATATCACTCATGAAGGCCTACGAAACTACAAGTCCCAGAAACCCCCAAGGCACACACTGTAGATCAGAACAAGCAGTGACTGCTTTTTATTTTGACAAGTCACGGTCACAGAAGCTGTGTGTGGTTCAGTAGCAGCTGGAGTGTCACTCATTATCTACACTAGCTGGACTAGTGCACCTGCCCGCGCAATAAGCGAGCCTGGCTCATTCCAATAACCATAAATTCACCAAAACCCGTTCGTCACTATTCACTTCAAGCAGCCCAACCCGCCCTTTAGTCCCTGCGTTTTTCACGTGACATATCGGCTCACCTCGGCTCGGCTCGACTCGACTCGTCCCTTCGGGCAGCCTCGGGTTTGGGAGATCAAGGCCACGGCGCTGTTTCCATCACAACCAGGTCACAAGAGGGATGCCTGGTTGTGAGCGGGGCTATGATAGCAAGCATGGCAGACAGGAAGGCGGCTGGTCACATGATTGATCGCTCCTGGCAGCCATCTTGGTGGAGGAATGTATATTAAATAGAGATAATAATGAAGTTTTTCCTGTTAATTCTTATATATATATAAATTGTTCAGGTTCCTGAGAGTGTAAGTTATAACTGGCATTTTCTGTTTTGGCATCATACCCAGTTGCCATCACTCTTTGCAACTAGGGTTGCCACCTTTTCTTGATAAAAATACCGGCCTTCCTATATATTTACCTTTTTTCCCTATTAATAACATTGGGACCAACCATCAAAAATACCGGCCAGGCCAGTAAAATACCGGCCAGGTGGCAACCCTATTTGCAACTGCAAGTAGGGTTGCCAACTTTTCTTGAAAAAAATACCTTTTTATATATTTATCTTTTTTTCCTCATTGGGATCAACCATCAAAAATACCAGCCAGGCCGGTGGCAACCCTATTTGCAAGTATTCCTGGCTGGCTGGTTTTGTAATGTGACTGTGAATCAGGCCTGGACTGGCAATCTGTGGGTTCTGGCAAATGCCAGAGGGGCTGCTATAAGGTTCCATAGAAAGCAGGCCCAGATTTGTGGAGAGGCCACCTAGGCCCAGGCCTAGGGCAGCAGGATTTTAGGGGGCAGCATGCTGCCAAACCACACCCAAATTTAAGCAAATAAAAGGGAGAGGACAGGGGTGACAAATGACAGCGGGCCTAGTGATAAATCAGGCCCTGAAAGTCAGTATTTACTGGGCTGGTGGGGGCTGTTTGGGCCTCTGTGTGGGCTGATTGGGCATTTATGTACCTGAGTCTATTTTAATTCTCAGTCCAGACCTGCTGAGAATTCATTCTATCCACTAGTGAAAATTTCACCCTTTGATAAATACGCCAATAAAAACCCCATAGAAATGAATGGAGAGTGGTGAAATTTCACTGTGGTGGGGGGAACTTCACTCTCAACTTCACTCTTTGATATATTTACTAGATTTGCCACTTTTTCTTGAAAAAAATACCGGGCATCCTATTAAAAACATTGGTATCGACCTTCAAAAATATCAGCCAGGCCGGTAAAATCAGGTGGCCACCCTTATATCTAACCCATGACTATGGTTGCCAGCTGGCTGGTATTTTTGACGGTCGATACCAATATTACTATTATGAAAAAAAGATAAATATATAGGAAAGCCGGTATTTTTTTCAAGAAAAGGTGGCAACCCTAGTTACCACCTGCCAGGTCAATAAAAATGACATACCTCCCAACTGTCCCTTTTTTGGAGGGACACTCCCTCTTTTGAGAGCTCAACCCACAGTCCCTCATTTGTAATGGAAAGTCCCTCTTTCCTCTGCCCTGAACAGCCAGAAAAACAAAGTTTCTAAACTAATTGGCAGAGAGCCCAGAACAGCTAACAGGTGCAACTAAGATACTTTGTAACAATTTTGAGATAAGAAAATTAGTAATTGTAACAGTTTAGATAAGGAGAAATATTTTCTAACTTTCATAACCTGCCAAATTTTGTAAAATGAACATGGTAATTAGGGGGGGTGGCCACAAAAAGGGGTATGGTCAAAACAATTTAGCCACGCTACAAGAAAAAACTATTTTTGTCCCACATGACAATTTTATTAATAGGATAAAACTGTATTTTTTTCAAGAAAAGGTGGCAACCCTACCCATTTCTGCTTTGGTCTCTGTGGCTTAGGGCTGCCACCTGTCTGGTTTTGACCCAGACAGCCTGGTAATTTGAAGGGCTTCCCGTGTCAAAACTTCCGGCCAGGTTTTCCAAATAAGGAAAACAGGGAAGGATTACCTTGATTGACATGCCGATTGGCTGATCATAGCCCCACCCCCAATGTCATAGCCACTCCCACTGTCTTCACGGCCCTGCCTCCCTGCCCAGTCCCAGATGCAGGGAAAGGTGGCAACCCTAGTTGGGATCAACCATAATTTTTACTAAGGAGGCTTGTAAAATACCAGCTAGGTGGCAACTAGGCATACCTCCCAACATTTTGGAAATAAAAAGAGGGGGGAAAAAATTGTCACGCTTAGCGTGATAAAAATGTTTAGACCATGCTCCACTTTAGTGACCACACCAATAATCATTATTAATTACCTCTGGGGCAGATAACAACTGGGTAGTGAGGCATACACGGTAATCTGGCTAACAAAAGGCTGACAAATGACCTTCCATTGTGCCCTGAATTGTCTTCAGCCCTGTATCAGGTGTTTGGTTGCCATCCTTTCTTTCTTTAAAATAGGTGCTAATTACTTATCATATCTATCCCCCCCCCCCCATTCCCAATAGAAAAGACACTGGCTACAGGGTAAATTGCAGGCTCTATAGGGTTAGTAGGTGCACTATTTGCAACAAATTGCCCACATGGGAAAAAATGTGAGGCATCTGTTTGCCCATGAGAGATCTCCCAGCAATATATAAAAGCTGATAGTGGTAAGTCTGGTCATCGCAATTGTGTGGCACAGGATGGCTGGCAGACATACTCTAGAATAAAACTAATTTATTGTCTGTATGGAGACAAAATGTGAACTCTTGCAGCAGAGCACTGTCAAGCATACACAATCCAATCCCTTCCCATATCTTTTTAGCAAGGGCATACTGCCCAACATTTTGGAAATAAAAAGAGGGACAAAAGAATTTGCTGCACATACCCCGATGAAATTGTTAGACAACGCCCATTTTTTGTGTGGCCACACCTCCTAATTACCATCTTTATTTTACAATATCTAGCAGGTTATGAAAGTCTGAAAATATTTCTTTGATTTTTTTCAGTTGTTACAGTTTTGCTAATGAATTGCCCTTAAAGCTGAGTTTTTTTCCCAAGGGACTTCCTTCTCTAAACTGTTACAGTTCCTTGTTTTCATATCTTAAAATTGTTGCAAAGCATCTTATTTGCACCTGTTAGCTGTTCTGGGTTCTCTGCCAAAAGCCAATTAAGTTAGAAACTTTGTTTCTTTTTCTGGCTGTTCAGTGCAGAGAAAATAGGGACTTTCCAGTACAAATGAGGGACTGCAGGTTGAGCTGTCAAAAGAGGGACTGTCCCACAATAAGGGTGTATTATATACCCTGCCCAGCAGTAATTCCCAAGGATTTGTACCTTGGCCACATCTCATTACCAACGATATATATCCTGCCTGAAGCTCACTCCCATAGATATATATTATATATACCCTGCCCAGTGCTCATTACCAAGGATATGTACCATGGCTAAATCTCATTATCAAGGATATATTTATATCCTGCCTGCAGCTCACTCCCCTGGATATATATTATATACCCTGCCCAGTACTCATTACCAAGAATATATACCTAAGCCACATTACATTACCAAGGATATATATCCTGCCTGCAGCTCATTCACAGTGATATCCATTATATATACCTTGCCCAGTGCTCATTACCAAGGATATGTACCCTGCAATATCTCATTCCTAAGGATATATATCTGCGTCCACCAGCGGCAAAGCTTTGCAGTGTATCTTGCACCTCACCAAAGACAATCACACAGAATCCCAGCGAGACCCCTGCAGGCACAATGTAGAGCTTTCTACTTGCTTCATATTAACAGAGATGCAGTTATGCATACCCCATCCCCGTCTATGTCCAAGCCAACTCTGTGCTTCTGCATTTTATTCTAAAGTGGAAAATGCCGTTTACTGTATGGAAACTTGATCTTCCTCTGATTGCGATTAGTGAGCTGACAGCACTTGCACTTGGAGACTGTCCAGAAACCCATTAGCTATCACTGCATTAAATGTCTCCTTAGCATGGGATCCGGTAAATATCATGAAAAACTGCCCAGCAAACCACAAATAAATGGCCGGGGCTTGATTGGAGCTCGAGCTGAGACACAATTGGCCGGGCTACAATTCCAGTACATTATACCCCTTGTGCTTCCTGTCTCTATTGGGGAAATATTCACATTACTTATTTCTTTCCTTTGGTTTTACGCTAGATTTTTCCATATTACTGCATTCTTTCTCATGCTGTGATAACAGGGGCAGCCTATATATATATATATATATATTTAGTAGAATATATAAAGTCTTGCATAAATATGTATTTCTAAGTGTCCCCAGGGCTTCTGGATATGAATAGTATGTCTTCACCAAATGCTTAAAATTATTGGTCTTAAAATTATTGGAACTCTGTTTCTATTATGGCGCAGGCTGCACTGCCCTGGATGGGGCTACTGTTCTACTCCCCGTGGTTAGCAGCCCTAAACCACACTAGATTTAGACCTATTCAGTCAAGCATACTGTACCCCACTGTTTCCATGTTGATTCCCATCAACCTTCATGCCCAGGTCTTACCTCAGGTACAATGCCTGATTCATGATGCCCATAAATTTCAGCACTCTTCAGTGGCAAACCATTCACACACTTTTCCTGAAAAAGCAGAATATATAGGACTGCCGTCCTCTTGAAACCTAAAAAAAACAAGTTATGGCTGCAATGGGAGCTCTTAAGTGGAATAAGGTGGCTGGGCATGGCCAATATAGCCTTATGCTGAAAGCTATTTTGAGACTTTCATTCGAGGCCATAAATATAAACTGTTAACATTATAAAGATTCAAGACAAGTTGGGGTGATTTTTAGCAAGTGAGAAAATACAGAGTTATTGAAAACAGCTATTACTACAATAATGATCCAGGGAATGGATTGGAGTTGGGAATTATCCCCCCCCCCCCCCATGGAATTTGCAGAGGCTTCATAAGGATTTATGTGTCTTCCTCTGGATCAACTAACAGTTAGTAGACAGATTATATAGAGACATAACAGGTTAAACTTGAAGAAGTATATTTTTTGTCACAAATAAATTAGGGAGGACAGGGTCACCACATTTATTGGCAGTGTTAGTAAAAACCCAGAGATAATCAAACAATACAAAGCATGTGCATTTAGAGTGGTTAATATGAGCTACTGTGTCTAAAAATGTAAAATCTACACGCAGTTCTCCTGCAGTCACATTTGGCTTTCTTTGGGGTGATTTAAGGAACATCTTCTTGTGTGATGTTAGTCCAAGGAACATGAGATCCAATTTTAAATATCAGAAGTTTAAAAACAAATCTGGCTATCCATATTGTATATTTTTGAATCTTGCACAATAGTTCTACATGAGGGCAGCTTGCATTTCACCCAGGGTACACCTGGAATGCTAATTTCACTCATGGTTGATGCAATAGTGGGAGCTGGAGCTTAACAACAGCTGTAAGGTCACAGGTTGAACATGCTTAATACAGAGTCACCCATGTGTGAAATTCATTCTGGTTATATGCCACAAAGTCAAGGGCATGTAAAAATGGTTTTATAAGCCATTCAAGGGGAACAGTGTTTTCCCCATCAGATTAGATGATTCTTGAATCCTAATTCCTGATTTAATCTATTCAGGTTTACAGAGCTAATGGGACAAAACTGTGGAAATAGAATGGAACAGATGGAAAGAAAATGTAGTGTGGGTTGAAAAGACCAAAAGATGGAGAAGGGAGAGACTAAGGATGTGTAGGCTGAAGAAAGCAAAAGAAAACAAGGGATGAAATGGAGAGAAAGAAAAATTAGGAAGGAGGAAGGTGGAGAAGAGAAAAGAGCAGATGACATGGTTAGAACTGAAGAAGAATATGGAGATGAGGTATGAGCAGAACAAAGGGAGATGGAGTATTTCAAAATTAGCATATGGAGAAGATGAAAGGAAATAAAAGGAGAGAAAGCAGGGAGATGGAGCACAAGAAAGGAGCAGGTTACTAGTGATGTGCTGGCCGGCCCGTTACCTATGGGTCGGGAGGGTTTGGGCCGACATCGCACCTCATCGAGTTGAGCTACTTACAAATACCAGCTTCTGAGTTCGCTTTTTCTAGACACGTGCCTGATTGCCCTGCCACTTTTGTGATGTCAGCTGCAGGGCAGGTCTATAAAAGGAACCCGGAGGGCGGGCAGGTCGGCGCAGATGGTGGGAGGGCAGAAGGCGGCCAGGAAAATCCTGATTTGCATTTCACTACAGGTTAGGGACATGTAAAATAAAGAAAAATCAGATGCTTTGCTTCATCAACCCTGCACCATATCCACAACAGGAATACTATTCATTTCACTAGGGCAAAGGTGTGGCATTAATAAAGCAACAAATCTCACATAAAGGAAACTTGCACTATGCCACGTGCAACACAAAGCATATAAACACAGTTCTCTTGTTACATAGTTAAATTGGGTTGAAAAAAGACAAAGTCCATCAAGTTCAACCCCTCCAAATAAAAACCCAGCATCCATACACACATCCTTCCATACTTTCACATAAATTATATATACCCATATCTATACTAACTGTAGCATTTAGTATTACAATAGAATTTAATATTATGTCTGGCAAGAAATCATCCAGGCCCCTCTTAAAAGCATCAACAGAATCAGCATCACATCACCCGGCAGTGCATTCCACAACCTCACTGTCCTCACTGTGAAGAACCACCTACTCTGTTCCTTTAAATGAAAGTCCTTTTTTTCTAGTCTGAAGGGGTGGCCTCTGGTGATCCTCTTTAGGGCTAGTCCACACGGCAAGATTCAGGGAGATTTGTCACCTGGCGACTAATTGCTGCTTCTTTGGGGCGAGTAAAAAGGTCCTTTGCTATTTGTCTATAATGAACTTGGAAAGTGTAATCATGTCCCCTTGCAAGTGTCTTTTTTTCAGAGAAAACAACCCCAACCTTGACAGTCTACCCTCATCATTTAAGTTTTAAATTCCTCTAACCAGTTTAGTTGAACATCTCTGCACTCTCTCCAGTTCATTTATATCTCTCTTAAGGACTGGAGTCCAAAACTGCACTGCATACTCCAGATGAGGCCTTACTAGGGATCTATAAAGAGGCATATTTGTGTTTTCATTGAGTTTATGCCCTTTTTTATGCAGGACAGAACTTTATTTGCTTTAGTTGTCACAGAATGACACTGCCCAGAATTAGACAACTTGTTATCTGCAAAAACCCCTATATCTTGTGTGCTCCTAACATCAGCCAGAGGTAGTGCTAGCGAGTGCTCCTTTAGTAGTTTGCGTGGCAACATTTGATGTGCATCATGCACATGTTGTATCTGCTTACACTGTTGTACTTGTGACAGCCTCACACAACCTGGAGTATGCAAAGGATTTATTCCAATCCAATGTTTGAATAACCATATATTTAAAAGTGGTGCCAAGGAAACCTATGTCAGTTTCTTTATAGTGCCATGTTGCATGCTCAGAAGAGAAGACCAAGAAGCATTGAGCTCTATGTTATTCAGCTCAGACAAGGGTAGGGAGAAGCAGGTTGCTCTTGTAACACTAAATCTTCAAATACAGGGCCAGTGATAGCTGACGGCACTCTCTTTAATCCCTTTTTGCTTGGTGCAACCTCGGAGCAGCACTCTCTTTGCATCTTGTGCCATTCCAAATACACTCTCAACTAGCAGCCTCTGGAGAAAGGGTTCTTTCACTGTCCCACCCCAAATCGTGAAATAAATCCAGACTAATTCAGATAATGACAGAGTCTGAGACACCATTTGCTGCAACTGCTTTTTGCTCTGGGGCAATGACAGGGGGCAGTGGATTTCAGAGTGTAAATCCTCAGCAGAGCACCCAGTTACCTGAGCTATTCGTGAAATGGAGTCTTCATCCAGACCGAACCGAGAACGGAAAGAGGACAGAGCTGCAGAAAGTGAAGAGAGGACTTGAGGAATTTGCCCATAAAATGCCTTGGAGCACACGTCCAAACATAGGTTATATACCCCCATCATAATCCTCCTCTGTTCTCTCCTAACCAACTGAGCTATTATAGAAGGAAGACAATGCAATAGTCTCTCTATTACCAATTGAGGAGCCCCTTTTTCTAAAGCAATCTTTAGCCCTGGCAAATCAGTGGCACCTAGATATGCTCCTTCGTTGTCATGCCCAGGTTCCTTCTCTACACCACTGTGGTTTCCTTCTCCACCAATCAGCATACAATGCTTGCCAGTCGATACCAACTCCTCCACCAATGTGGCACGGAAGCTATTGTCCAGCCCAGACTCTTCAATCAGATAGACATCACATGATTCTAGCTGTAAGTTTTGCAGATACTGATCAACGGGAAGTGGTGGACTGCTGGGCCCTGGGAGGGCTTTTATCAAAAGTCCTGACACCGGAGGATCAGAAAGACCATGGACAATGGTATCTTTATTGCTGCCGGACACACCCACAATAGCAGGCACAGGTGGAGGTATGTCTAAGAGGATGCTGAGATAGGGTGGGAACTCCACCAGCCCCTCTTTATCGCATGGCATCTCAAATACTGACACCAACTCCTGGCATTGATTATCTATGTTGTCTTCAACTGATCTGCAGATAGAAGATAATAGGTGGAAACATTTTGAAGATCAATGCAGTAGATCATTAGCTAATATGCCCCCCTGATGGGTAAAAAAAAGCTCAGCATCTTCATTGACCGTACTATAGATCCCATCGTTAAAGAGAATATCTCTGGGATTGTCATTCTTGTAGAAATCAGAATAACTGATAATATGAGGCTTAAGGCACATTCAGAAAATGATCATTATAAAAGTTTTTGATCCCACTCGATGCAGTTCAGAAATACAGAACTTGTCTAATTAAAGAATCTCTTTGTTCTGTGACTAGTTATACCACAGAATCTTTTATTTGGTTACATCTTACATTGCAAATCCTGTCAAACGATTTCCCTACAAGATCTACTAGAAGAAGGAGAAGAAGATGTGTCTACTCCAAGTAAACAGCTATAGTCTTGTGGTGTTTTTTTAATTAGAATCTCTGGAGGGTTCCCAATTGACTGGAATCCTTAGAGGCACATTTATTAAAGAGATTCTGACACCTGAAGTCAAACTCTTTTTTACCTCTATTATAATAACTGGCTTTGAAAGCTACTTCTAACTTTGCCATAAGGTATTTGCATGATGCTTTTACATTACCTGTCTGATCCCCCATGTTCCTGTATGAGGGGGCTGCCATATTTGTGCACCCGGCATCTGTTATCATTACAAACTGTAACTAACAGACTGAGATGGGACTGTTAGGTTGGCAAAGTAAGAGTGTCAGGGTGTCAGAGAGTCAGGCTTAGAAATTTCAGCTAACAGTTATATACAAAAACAAACCTCTCAGCAAAAAATGATCAACATGACCTATAGGTAACAATTAATGTACAACTAGTGATGGGCGAATTCCTGCATTTTGTGGCCAGCAAATAAATTTGTGAAACTGCCACAAAAATTCACCGGCAACAACTTCGATGCTGGCGACAATTTATCGCTTGTCCATTGACTTTAATGCAATAGGACAAAATAGACGCTGGTCGAATTGTCGCCGGTGTCAAAAGCCCCGTTTCGTAAATTTTTCACCATTTTGTGAATTTCACAGGAAATTGCTATTTTTTCAGCAAAACAGGACAAATTCGCCCATCACTATCAAAAACTATGAACTTCCCTAAACTCCCATAAATTCGACCAATCGAAATGTATTATTAAAATCAAATTTTAAAATTTGTAACAACCAGGAAATTTGAATCAAATTCGATCAAGCTCCCTCTTTGACCTACGAACCTCATTTTTACCTCTGATAGGGTCCTCTCACGGCACAGGGCCCTTGACTGGAAAACCAACCCAGCCATGTTCATATGCATAAATATCTATTGTACCTCTGGAATAGATAATAAACTTTATGCATAAAGTACATGCCATAGTTCTATATGTGAAGGTGAAAACTTTGCTACAGGTCTCTCAGCCTCTCACCTTGGCCACTGCAATATTTCTCCCTCCATATAATCCATCATGGTTGTAAAGTCAAAGCTTTGTGGTTCTAGGGCAGAGAGAAGGAATACCGTGCATCCTGGTAGCCCAGCTCCCCCTAGACGTTCCTCCACTCTGCTCCTCATTCCCTGCAGTGTCTGCCCTCTCCAGTAACTCTTCCCCTGTCTTCTCTTCTCTGTGTGCAGAAGCAAGTCAATGTGAGTCTGAACCATACAGTGCTGCTTCCCCTTCTGCTTGAGTGTTCCTAAGAGTTGCAGGTGTCAGATACCCCCTATAGTCACTAGTAGGTACTGCACATTGTCTAGTTGAATCCCATCTAGGTAAGAGGCTATTGAGTTTGTAGCCTTGTAGCCAGGGTAGTCAAGGAGGGTGACGTTGGGCAGAGAGGGATAATGACACCTCTTTTGAAGTATGACTCCAGGAATCTATTGCTAAACTGCTCAGTTTGATGGCTCAAAGCCTGGGCCAGGGTACTCTTTCCTGACCCCTCGGGTCCTATGATGGCAATGCTAAAATTTAGGGACTCGGGAAGTGAAAACGAATCAAGGGGTCCAGATGAGGCATTTGCAGGGATCTGAGTATCTGTCATGTCTGCAGCCTGGAATTACAAACACAGAAGAAAATCACAAGGTTAGAGCAGCGGGGGGATCACATCTGAGCACTCACACTGACATCTACTGATTATTAATGGATGAGCAGGATAAGAAGATGGAGCAATAATAACCTTACGTAATAAGATACAGATCTTGTAAGACGCTACGGGAAAGTGCAAAGGCTACAGATTATGTGTGTGTGTGTGATAGGAATAATCTTGGGTAGAAATAATGTCTGCAGGGGACACAGAGAGAGACATAGAGATAGAGACTGTATATGATACAGATTAGCACTGACCAGTAGATAAAACTAAGCAGACATAGGCATCTAGTGAGGGATGGCAATGAGATTTACTGGCACATAGCAAGGCAGAACATGTAGAAAGACAGAGGTAAATAATAGTGTACACTAAATTACTAGAAGGGTTAGTAGAATTTAGGAAAACTATATATTATTGAATTAAAAGCATTTGGAGTGCTGGTCCATTTTGAAGATTGGATACATTATTTGACCAAGCACCCACGAGTGGATTAATGAGTAATAGTGCGGGTACCTCCAGAGACATTATATATACATACATATCTACATATACGCAAAAAGATATCTGACGTACAGGAATCTATACGGGATAAAACCAATAATCCAGAATTTATACGGCTTGATAAGACTCCACAGTCCGATCTTAATGTGTTGGAAAAAGAAGTAAGTGAACATAAATCTGCAAAGTATCAAAGGGATAAAGAAGACTATGAACAAAATCATATTTACACTTGGCAAAGAAAACGATTCCCTTAGTCTATACTACGTAAGGGGAGATATAATTCTGGAGTTTCACAAAAATTGGTTTCCTTTCCTAGTACAGAAGATATCTCTTCCATGGAAAATATGTCCTATTCATCTCAGAGATCCATGGTGGATGATTTTTCTGCTGATGAGTTCACCCAACAGCAAAAGAACTAACGGCATACAGATCAAACTGGAGCCATGCGGAAAGGTTTATCATTGAGAGGAAGAAGAGGAAGATACAGAGGTGAAGGAGGAGAAAACAGAGGAAGGTACAGTCTAAGGAACAATACCAACCAACATTGGAACCAACGATAAATGTGTTGAATTTATCAAGTACGCCTTTACATCAGAATCAGATCAATCTACTTTCTTTTTCTCCTGCCAGGAAGAATGTTTTCAATACTATAACTGATATCAACAAGTTTATAAGGAAGTTAACGCTAAAGAGACATTTTCTCTTGGATGATGTTACATCAGATACTATTACTGATACAGCAGCCTCTCATTTATACACACAAGAAGACATAAATAGTGCTGAAACCTTTTCTAACAATGAAAATCATGACATTGCATCTGGATTTACTTTTAGAGAGCAATGTGTTTTTAGAGACTTGGGGGACTTAAGCTCTCAAGGTCTCATTGGGGAATTAACTCGAGAAATTGAATATGAACACACTAATTTAAAGGCTCCCTCAACCTTTTGTCCTGTTGTTTCTAGAAGTAACCTTATAGATATTTATCAAGAATGTGTGGAGAGGGATCTAATAAAGTTAGATTGTGAGTTTCAGAAGGCCAAACGTAATAATAAAAATAGATTTACAAATCTTACATATGCTGAGAAAAAACCCATTAGGGATTTACAACAAAATGATAAGATTACAATACGTAATGCAGACAAGGGAGGGTGTGTGGTGGTTTTGGATACTGATTATTATCTTAAGGAGGCTTATAGACAAATAACGGATGTTAAAGGGCAAGGAAAGTCTAAAATAGAATAAGGCTAGAATTGCTGTATTTTGTATATTAAACATAAACATGAACTTACTGCACCACAAGCCTAATCAAACAAATGATTTATGCTTTCAAAGTTGGCCACAGGGGGCTGTCATCTTGTAACTTTGTTATACATCTTTGCAAGACTAGACTACATACACATGCTCAGTGTGATCTGGGCTTCTTAGGGGTCGTCATAAATGATCAAAAAACAAAGCTGCTTGAGTTCTGCACTGCTGGTAAGTAAGGCTGTGCTCCCCCTGCTGTTCATAAGTATGATTGTTTCCCTGCCAGAAGTTAGGGACCGTTTGACAATTCCTATCTGCAGCACTAAATGAAGGGAGAATTTCACTGCATACAGACAGGTTTCTTATAAAAACAGTACATATTTTTTAATTAAAGTATATTGGAGATAGATTTCTTTTTCATTAAAGAAAGTAAAAATTGGATTTTATTTCTTTGCCTTTCCTTGCCCTTTAATACATATTGTAAATTGGAAGCCGATCCTAACCCCAATTTTGGCTCTTCCCTCAAATCCCTTGTGTCAACTATGGAGAGTCTGTGGGAGTGTTGACAAAAGCAGATGCTAATTTTATGATCAAAGACCACCCGGTTATACCAATATTCCATAATTTGCCGAAGGTGCACAAGGGTATTCAAGATCTGGAGGGTAGACCCATAGTTGTGGGCATCGGCTCTTTTTCTGAAGGCTTTTCTATATGGGTAGATAAATGTCTACAGCCTTTTGTGTTTAAATTAGATTCCTACTTACGAGATTCTACTCACGTTCTTAGTAAACTTAAAAATTTATTATGGGATAAACAATATGTCTGGATTACGTTAGATGTGAAGTCATTAAACTCAAGCATCCCTCATAGATTGGGCATAGCTGTGACTGGATATTATTTGACACATTTTTCAAACTATTGAAATGATTTAAAATGATTTCTTGTAGAATGTGCTGATTTTTTTGTTGAATCCTAATTACTTCATGTTTGATGGGGGTTATTACCTCCAGAAGTGTGGGATGACAATGGGGGCAGCTTTTGCCCCCTCATATGCCAACCTCTACATGGGTTTGTTGGGAGGAGTCCCATGTTTTTGGAGGTAGTTCCGCCCTTAAGGGAACAGATAATATGGTATGGCAGGTATATCGACGATTTATTGATAATATGGAAAAAAGGACCTTTGACCCCTGAAATATTTTTACAACATGTCAATGATAATATGAATTTACCTTTTACCATGACACAAAATGATTGCAAAATTGATTTACTGGATATCTCACTTCTAGGCAAACATGGAAAACTGGTTATATAGGAAATCTATATCAGGTAAAACTTCATGCCACAAGTTGTCCTCCATATCATACAATAAAAGCCATACCAAGCATATGATAGGGCATCTATGTGCGACCAGGCAAATCTTATAAAAAATGGTAATTGGAATTGAAATAAAAGACAACACGCTAGAGTTGGTAAAAAAGATAAACTTTACTTTTCCACTGAATATAGTAAAGAATTCCATAAAGTGAGATCAATTATGTATAAATAGTTTCCCCTTTTATATAGTGATCATATTGAAAACAGCTTTGGACAATAGTGAGATTGGGCAGATTTACTACTGGTCTAATTTCGAATTAAAAAAAATTCGAAATTCAACCATGTGAAGTAAAATCCTTCGAATTAGAATATCGAATTTGAAGGATTTTACCGCAATTCGATCGATCGAACAATCGAATAGAAAAAATTTGATTGATCGATTAATCGTTCGATTCGGACGATTTTATCGATCAAATTTTTTTTATTCGATCAAAAATAATGGAACCCAAATCGGCAGCTTGGATCGGGGCAAACTAGGTGGTCGAATAGGGCAAGTACTTCGACCATCAAATATTAGAATAAAATTTTATTCGAATTTGAATATTTGATGTCGAATTTGCCTAATTTGCATATTCGAAGATTCAAATTTTATGCAAATTCCATCGAACTGCGAATTCTTCACACAAATTTAGTAAATCTGCCCCTAAATGTGTTTCACGCAGAGCCCCAACTTTGGCATCTTATCACCAAGCCTTTGTGTTACAGATGGACAACGCAATAATAAAAAAATGATGGGCAATACATGGCTTAAAGTGACAGGAACATTTTGTTGTGGAAGTAGAAGATGTTTATGCTGTGGAGTGGTAAACTCATATTACAGGAGAAAATATGATATAAAGGGACATTTTAATTGCAATAGTAGGTCTGTGATTCATTTGTTACAATGTACTAAATGTAAGATCCAGTATGTGGGAAGTACTACCCGCCAGCTGAATGACCTTGTGAGAGAACATATTTACTCTATTGAGAAAGCTAATAAAGAGACCCTGGTTGAAAAACATTTTCTGTACTGTTGTAAGAGTGACGTAAAATACCTACAGGTACAAATAATAGAGAAAGTTTATCCCTCAGTTAAACAGGGTGACATGTTAGTCACTATTAACAGCCGGGAAGCTTTCTGGATTTTTAAATTAAAGGGCAAGGAAAGTGTAAAATAGAATAAGGGTAGAAATGGTGTATTTTGTATACCAAACATAAACATGAACTTACTGCACCACAAGCCTAATCAAACAAATGATTTATGCTTTCAAAGTTGGCCACAGGGGGCTGTCATCTTGTAACTTTGTTATACATCTTTGTCTGACACTGGCACTGCACATGCTCAGTATGGTCTGTGCTGCTTAGGGATCGTCATAAATGAACAAAAAACAAAGCTGCTTGAGTTCCGCATGGCTGGTAAGTAAGGCAGGGGCTCCCCCTGCTGTTCATAAGTATGATTGTTTCCCTGCCACAGGTTAGGGACCGTCTGACAATTCCTATCCACAGAAGTAAATGAAGGGAGAATTTCACTGCATACAGTCAGGTTTCTTATAAAAATATTAGACATGTTTTAATTAAAGCATATTGGAGATAGATTTCTTTTTCATTAAAGAAAGTAAAAATGGGATTTTATTTCTTTGCCTTTCCTTGCCCTTTAAGGACTAGAAGCCCTGACGGAAAGATGGGACACAGACTGCTGTCTAATTGTTGATAAGGATAGGGCATTTTTCCCATTTATAGCAGTCATTAACTATAGGAGAAATGAGAATTGGAAGACAGTATATTTCAATGTACTAACTCGTGGTAATTTATTCTATATATATATATAAATGTTCTCTAGAGGGAGCTTTGAGTAATGTAATATTTTTCCTAATGGTGGAACAATAAAGGAAGAAAAAAAACTTCTCTTTACTTTAATCTATACATACATGTACAGCAACAAAACCTGGGTGCTAGTACTCAGGAAGAAGGACAACACTCCTTGGATTTAAAGGGGTTGTTTGCCTTTAAAGGACAATTATACCCCCGAAAATGAATAAATGAGCAACAGATAGTTTATAGCAAATAAAGTGACATATTAAAGAATCTTACCTACCTGGTATATATATTATAGTAAATATTGCCCTTCTACATCTCTTGCGTTGAAACCCCATTTCGTGATGGTCTGTGTGCTGCCTCAGAGATCACCTGACCAGAAATATTTCAACTCTAACTGTAACAGGAAGAAGTGTGGAAGCAAAAGACACAACTCTGTTTAATTGGCTCATGTGACCTAACTTTATAGTATGTTTGTGTGCACCGTTGAATCATACAATCCCAGGAGGCTGTCCTTATTTTTTAAAATGGCTATTTTCTATGACCCAATGGCACATGTTACTAAAAAGTATATTATTATGAAAGTGGTTTATTTACATGTTTTATGCAATATCTTTTCATAGAGACCTACATTGTTCGGGGGGTATAGTTTTCCTTTAACATTCAGTATGATGTAGAAAGTGGCATTCTGAGACAATTTGCAAACGGTTTACTTTTCTTTTTTTATTTGTGGTTTTTGCGTAGCTCTCCAATTTGCAATTTAATCAGCCTGGTTGTTAGGACTGACATTAGCCTAGCAACCAGGCACTGATTTGAATAAGAGACTGGAATATGAATAATGAACAGAAAGATGCAATAAAATGTAGCAAAAGAATATATTTGTAGCCATACAGAGCATTTGTTTATTTTTAGATGGGATCAGTGACCCCCTCATGGAAAGGTGGAAAGAGTCAGTAGATAATAAAAAGAGCAATTGTATAAAATACTAAACGTTGGCTTACAGCAGGTGAACCATTGCCAGAGAAACTGTAATTGCAAAAACAGAAAGGTTGACTCAATCTTACACAGAAACCTCCATCTGGAGTGAAACAGATATGGGTAAAGTTATAGCAGATAGTTATAGGGGATAGTTATAAGGTATAGTTATAGGGAATGGTTATAGGGGATAGTTATAGGGGATAGTTATAGGGGATAGTTATAGGGGATAGTTATAGGGGATAGTTATAGGGGATAGCTATAGGGGATAGTTATAGGGGATAGCTATAGGAAATAGTTATAGGGGATAGCTATAGAGGTTTGTTATAGGGGATAGTTATAAGGGATAGTTATAGGGGATAACTATAGGGGATAGTTATAGGGGATAGTTATAGGAGATAGCTATAGGAGATAGCTATAGGAGATAGCTATAGGAGATAGCTATAGGAGATAGCTATAGGAGATAGCTATAGGAGATAGCTATAGGCCAGGGGATAGTTATAATGTATAGGTATAAGCGATAGTTATAGGGGATAGCTATAGGAAATAGTTATAGGGGATATCTGTAGGGGATAGCTATAGAGGTTTGTTATAGG
>CM044444.1:97145759-97161115 GCA_024363595.1 Xenopus borealis
GGTGCAGTAAGCCCAAAAAAAAAAAAAGGCCACCATACTAGGCTGACTATAAATTAGCTTATCAAAGTAGGGCCTGCACACCAAATAAGACGGCAATGTGATATTCAAAAAATGTACCTACCAAACCAAATATACGACACCAAATATACCTTAACTGCCCAAAAAAGAGAATTACGTTACGGCCAAACGCCTTTATCAAGGGGAATTCTCTTGATAAAGAGCTGAAGTCATAGTTCGTATCATTGAGTTAAGGGCAATGAGACATCACTTGCTCAGTCAGAGGGTTTCACTGTAGTTTAACTAGAAATTTTCATCTTTCATAGTTGTTGTATGATGTCGATCCCATGCACCCAGAATTAGATCTTATGATGCATATTTCCCCCTCTAACAGGTGATGGAGACCCTCAATGAGTTAAGCCTATCTGAAGATGACCCCCATCTATGTGGCGTTAAGGATCCCACATCCTGCATCACAGAGGAGTTCTGTGAGTTCTCGGTGGCAGTTGCGGGTGGTCCTGGTGTTGGTAAAACCGTTTTGATCCAAGCTCTCCTGGGTCTGACGGAAAGTCACCAGCACACCAATGCAGCCTCCCTGCACCCAACAAGACCCGGAGGACCCTTACTGTACATTCACCCATCCCACCCTGGTTTGAGCCTCTGGGAGTTGCCCCTGGAGGATGGATCTCCTGAGAAGTGGATTTTCGAGGCTGACCTCCTGCTGTTGGTCACTAATGGGCAGTTTTCACCTGTCCATATAGATTTAGCCCGCAGTGCTCTCTCCCAAGGGAAAAAGCTATGCCTGGTGCGCAGCCAGGTGGATTGTGATTTGCACACCCTGAAGAGGAGGATGAAGGACATGTTTAGTCGGGAGGAAGCACTGCACTCACTGTGCTCACTCACCCTCCAGCCTTTTAGCGACCTGATAAAAGAATGGGAGATCCGGCTGTTTCTGGTGTCCGGCTATGAGCCATGGAAACTGGACACTGCAGGATTAAAGGCAGTAATAGAGGAGACAGCCAGAATGTGCGGGAGGTAAGTTTTTTTATAGGTATTTGCCTTTCTGGAATCTTTATTTATATTGAATGTTACTGGCATACCTTAAGGGCTAGGCCAGACGTGGAGATTCGGGGGAAATTTGTCGCCTGGCGACTTCTCACCGCGACTTCTCGCCCCCGAACCTCCCAGAATAGCCAGTCACCCACGCGCACCGGCATAGCTGAAAAACGCCGGCGCATGTTCACACGGAGCGGCGCGATTTTTCAAATCGCTCAAAATTGCCTGGCGAGGGGAGGTTCGGGGGCGAGAAGTCGCCAGACGACAAATTTCCCCCTAATCTCCCCGTCTGTCCTTAGCCTAAAGGAGAAGTACACTTTTAAAGGAACTAATGGGAGCAACATCCAAAGGCTTGGTGAGCAACATGTTGCTCAAGAGCCATTGGTTGGGGATCACTGCTTTAGGGTGTATTAAAGGTACACTGTCATGGGAAAACGCATCAGTTAATAGTGCTACTCCAGCAGACTTCTGCACTGAAATCCATTTCTCAAAAGAGCAAACTGATTTTTTTATATTCAGTTTTGAAATCTGCAGGCACAAGTCACATGACCAGGGGCAGCTGGGAAACTGACAATATGTCTGGCCCCATGTCACATTTCAAAACTGAATATAAAAAAATCTGTTTGCTCTTTTGAGAAATGGATTTCAGTGCAGAATTCTGCTGGAGCAGCACTATTAACTGATGCGTTTTGAAAAAAACATGTTTTCCCATGACAGTATCCCTTTAATGTTTCCAACTCTAATTACAGGAACAAAGAACATGGAGCCAGATTTGCATAGATCAGCTTGTTGGTTCGGCCTTGTAGAGTTTAGGATTAAGACAAATCTTATAGAAATGACGTTTCGGAGGTGAGATATAATCACTTCTGTACATTGGCAGGGTTTACAATAGACTGGGGGTATTATTCTAATAATATTATATTAACCCGTAATATTGAAATGAGTTAAATTAGCTCAGTGCAGCAGCCAATCAAGAATCAGCTTTGAGCAAAAACTGCAGGGGAAACAATGAAAAGAGGAACCTCTGTTTTTTATGGGTAACCGCACTGAGCGAAATCTGCCCAGTGTTGGTAAATGAGCCCTTGTGAATATCAAGTTATTGAGATTACAGGCAAATGTATTGCTTCAGCGCCGGTATAAGATTCACAGCAGGAGGCAGAATAACAACACTAACCTCATACTGGCTGTAAGTGATTCATTCAATAATAAGGTGTTTAGAACTATTTCACTAATTTGCTCGGTTCTTCGAAACAACCCTCCTTTTTTCTGCCACCCAGGAACATGAAGTGAATAATGAGAGTTTCACAGAATGTTCTACAGGAGAACGCCTATTATTTCCCTTTGATGTATTATTTGCATTCTCCTCTTTCATTTGTGCCTGCTAGAGAATGTATGGTAGTGAGCTAATGGCTGCAGGCCCTGGAAATGTATTAATGTACCTCCAGGTTGTACCTCAGTCCCGGCCTGATGGAGGATTCTGGGACTTCTACCATGGTTTTACAGCTCCACGTATATTGATTAATCGCTGCAATAGTGCTAAGCAAATCACCATAGCATGGTGTAGAGTCCTGCAACAGATCACATACCCATTGGCAACCCACAAAAAATGCGGATACTAGAGTCCGACTTTAGCGCTAGCGGGTATGAGATACCAGGAAGCCATTCAGGGAGATTTGTCGCCCCAAAGAAGAGGCACTAAGTCGCCAGGCGACAAATCTCCCCGAATCTTCGCGTCTGGATGAGCCCTTACTCCTCAGTTTATTTGTTTGTTTGCTGAGCAGGTGGCGGTTACAAGTCTCTGTTTACAGTCTGACACATTATCTAACTCAGATGGATGGCAGTTCTCTGCTTTTAAACATCTACTGATTTGTTGTCAAGTATCATCTAAAGACAGTGACTGCAGCAGAGAAAGGACTCAAAGTCATCAGATGGCTGGAAAGTAAACAAGCAACAATACGAGGACGGCAGAGATCATCATTGGTAGTAATTACAGATTTGTAGCAGAAATTAGAAGGGGGGGAGATTTTGGGACAGTAATTGTTTGCTTCCTTGATATCCCAGAAGCCCTAGGTCGGAGGCCATTGGGATTAAGATTCACGGATACTTCATCAGTGCTTTCCCAGATATCCGAGAAGGCCCACGGACAATGCCAGTTAGTCATATTTAAAGGAGAAGTTTACTTCTTTACTAAGTAGTAGGGTACAAATATTGTGTTGTTCACCTCAGCACTACCGTTATTGTGCTCTCCTTCCAAATTGGTCACACTAGCAGACCAGATTCAATCCATAAACAATAAAGTAGGATGAAGCACTCCAAACGCAGGCTCTGCTGCAAAAAAAAACGTTTATACTGTAACGTCATGTTTCGGATCACATGGATCCTTTTTCAAGTGTAATCACAATTTGTTTGTTTACAATTGTGATTTACACTTGAAAAAGTGATCCGAAACATGTTGTGATAGAATAAAAGTTTTTTGCAGGAGAGCCTGCGTTTGTTTTATACATCCTACTTTATTGTTTAGGGTATAAATGTTGTACTTGATGTTTTGTGCTTGTGTACCAGCCCAAGGCAACCACAGCCCTTTAGCAGTAAAGATCTGTGTCTCCCCAGTAGATGCCCCAGTAGCTCCCCATCTTCTTTTCTACTGATTCACTGATTCACATGCTCTGTGCTGCTGTCACTTACTGAGCTTAGGGACCCACTCACAATATACACCTGATGGTGACCCCCTGTGACAAGTTTGAAGTCCTGGATCATTGCTGCTATTGACAAGCTTAAACTTTAGGCTGGATACACTTGGGGGGTGCCAAATGTTAGGCACCCCCAAGTGACTATAGCGATGTACCTCAAACCAAGGGCCAGTGCTCCTATCAGGAGAATTCTGGCCCTGGTTTATAAAAGCGAGCACCACGCAGTGATCTTACTTACGCCTTCGCACAGCTGTCCATGCGCATTAGAACGAAAAGCTGAACTCTAACTGTAAAATCGGCTTTTTCTTTCAAATGCGCTTGCGTCGGTCTGGGGAAATGCACAGCAGCGCGAAGACAGAAGTGTTGATCTCTGCGTAGTGCTCGCTTCTATAACCCGGGGCAGATTTCTCTTGATAGGAGCCCTGGTTTTGAGATACGTCTCTATAATCACTTGGGGGTGCCTAACGTGCACCCCCACCTTTAAGAGATCAGATACGAAGATTTGAGAAGAATGTGTAGAGACCTCTAACCATCAAGTTAGGAGACCATTTAGAATACAGTTTGGGAGATAACGCCTATTTGCTCCCTTAGATTGAAAGGATAGCTAGGGTGATATTTGGATGAACACTTACTGTCTTAGATCTTCCTGGAACTATAGCTGAACAGCTGATAAAACAGTGTTTACGTGTTATTTGTAGCCTTTTTAGGGTAGGGGCAGACGAGCAGATTCAGGGAGATTTAGTCACCAGGGGACTAATTGCCTCTTTCGACCTCTTTTCAAAACTGCCTTCTGCCTGCCTTCCGTGTGATTCGATGAGTAATCGCCTGCTCTAATTCACTCACGGCGCTTCGATTTCCAAAGTCGCCGAAGTTTCCTCATGAGGGCTTTAAATGCTAGCAGAATGATCTTATATGCTATCCTTTGCTAGTCTCAGGTTCTCCCATAAAAATATCTCTAATTTTCATTAGTAGATACTAATGTAATTGCGGAAAACTTCCATCAGATCCAGTTTATGGTACTTGGTTTCCTCTTAACCTTTGTTCGAATGACCCCATGTTTGTCTCCCTTTTCTTTGTATATAGGCCACTCTCGCTGGTCCAGCAGGGGTACGAGGTAATAGGAGACAAGGAGATTTCAGAACTACAGTCTGCTCTGGAGAGAGGAGGAATTCCAGAGATGGTCAGATTTATCCAGAACAGTCTGGACACCCTACTTGACACCCGCATTGACTTTGCTTTTGAAGGAGGTGAATGCAGTGTCCGTCACTCACTCCTTAATGCACTTAGAGGAGTTCGAGATGAGGAAGATGGTTCAGCTAATGAGAAAGATCCAGAAGCCCCAACAGAGTATCCAAGTCTCAAATACCCAAAGGCATGTCTATGGGACCTACCAGGCCTGGAGAGCAATGAACTTCAGGTTAAAGACTACTTAGAACATGTAAATATCAACCACTATGACTTTTTATTTTTGCTACTGGCTAATGGAACAGAGGCCACTGATAGCTTCAAATCTTTACTTTCTGAGCTCAAAAATAAAGAACAGAAAGTGTTCCTTATTAGAGCCTGTGAGGAAGGAGCAATTCCAATGGAAGAGGAAATAGGGAATAATGAGTGTTTTGTTCTTTGCCCCACTAAACTCCCAGGGCCAGAATTCCATAGATTGCTAGTCAATCTGGAGAAGCAGCTCTCCACCCATAAGTCTCGTGCTTTTATGCTCTCTCTCCCAAATCTTTCCGCTGAAGTCATTCAGAAAAAGAAAGAGGCACTTGCTCATGAGATCTGGAAGGTGGCTCTGCTTTCAAGCCTGGTGGCTTGTGTGCCAGTTCCTGGAGTAGCCATAGCATGTGACATGTCTTTGCTGACTGCCAGGATAGACACTTACCGTCAGGAGCTGGGGTTGGATGCCAGTTCCATTTCCTCGCTTTCCCAACAATATGGGGTGCCTACAGCTACTCTTATGTTAGAAATTCACAGTCCTGCAGGAAAGGGGGTGACCCGGGAGTTAGTTGGCAAGTTGCTTGGCACTGCCACTGGTCTTGGTCTAGAAATAGCAGGTGTCATTCTTCACCGCTTCCCTCTCTTGGGCCCTCTGGCTACAGGAGGAATTGCTTTCCATGCCAACTATAGAGTGCTGAGTCGCTGCTTGGAGGGCTTGGCAGAAGATGCTCAGAGAGTGTTGGAGAAGGCTCTTAAATTTAATTCTACCCCTATGAACTGAACTATTAAACTAAGCATTCCTACTGGGGAGTATATTAAGTGGTGCACACAGAGACATAACCCAAAAGCACACTCAGTGGCTTCTGGGATAAGCAGAAGTTGTTGTGGACCCATTAGAATATTGACTAATGTGCAAGTTCAATATACTTGGGAAGAAACATCCTTCTAAAGGTTTGGAGGGTCTAAAATTATACTGTTGTGGGGGCATATTAATCTCTAGCTATGCTTCTGAGTTCATCTGTTATATTGGATGTAGTATCCCAGGCCAACAGTTAGTGGTCTAGTGCAGGTAGTATATACAAAACACCTGATTGGTTTAGGGATGCACGGAACCCACTGTTTTGGGATTCTGACAAGCCCCCGAAAAGCCATGTGATTTTAAAGGGATTCTGTCATGGTAGATCTAAGAACAACACTCAGTAGTAAAATCCAGGTCCCACTGGACACATTCAGTTACAGTGAGTAGGAGAAACAACAGCCTGCCAGAAAGCAGTTCCATCCTAAAGTGCTGGCTGTTTCACAAAGCACATGACCAGGCAAAATGACCTGAGATGCACCTACACACCAATATTATAGATTACAAAAATAAAATACACTTTTTAGTTCAGGAATGAAAATTTTATATTATAGAGCAGGGGTGTCCAAACTGCGGTCCCAGGGCCAAATACGGCCCAGTATGGATATGAATGCAGCCCAGCTTGAAACGTTCAGTTCTCGAGAAAACTTCATGTTGCAAAGGATATAGGAGGAGGGGGACTCTGCCCATTGCCTAGTTAGTAATAATAATATAATAATAAGTCTATTTAATGTCCAGGTGTCCCATCTTCCAGTCAATAGTTCCATCTGGTTTTCCAACTGGTATAGTTTTTTGTGTATTTTCTTTACTTTTACAAATCAAAAGTGTTTTTGTATTTCATGTGTGGCCCCCAGACAATTTTTTCCACTTCTTCCAATGTAGCCCTCGAAGCCAAAAGTTTGGACACCCCTGTTGTAGAGTGAATTATTTGCAGTGTAAACAGTGTCATTTAAAAATAAAAACTACACCATAAAAATCATGACAGAATCCCTTTAAGGATTTGGTTTGGCCAGGCTCAAGGATTCGGCCGAATCATGCTGAGAAAGAAAATGCCAAACTGAATCCTGGATTGGGTGCATCCCTTTATTGGTTGCCATGGGTTACTGACCTGGAGAAGACTTTGCACTAATAACCTGTAGCAGCACAATAGCAGTTACTCTAATGCAGGTTACTATAGATACCTGGAGCAACTTTGCACCTCATGCTGCCCCCTTATCCCCCTCATGCATGGCACTTTATAACTACAACTTTATCAAGAGGCTGAGAGGGAATTATTGGGACACTGATGGAGCAGGCCGGGCATGTTGCTGATCCGTCCTATTCAACTGGCATGAATCTAAAGCTTTATGTCTGCAACTGTAAAACTTTATTAGTAAGAGAATGGGAATGACTCGCTGAGGCTGCCAATGCCATCTTTTGGTTTTTATTGCAAAGCTTCCCATGCGCTGATGAATAAAACTGCTAAAATCCCTTTGTCCTTTTTATTGGAGAGTTTGAGAGGATTCCAGGAATCGTATTACTGCATTTAGTCATGAATTCCCTGAAAGATGAGGTGTGCTAAACAAGTTGCAGTGGCTATCTTTTTTTTCTATATTTTGTGATATTAACATTTTTATACTGGTGATGCCATAAATGATAATGCCCTGCTGTTCAATCCACACCGGCATCAGACAGAACAGCTAAAGAGAAGTTGCTGATGTAGAAAGCATCTTCGGATGTTTCTCTGCTCCGTTGTATTTTTCCTGTAACAACTGGGCAGAGAAACATCAGGAGTGAATCTGTAAATTCAGCTATTGTCATTCTGTCCAGAAAGAACCGCAGCAAGCTTGAGGCATCAAACTCATCATTCCTCCAAATAACACCAGTAACATCCCAGAAGTATCCATCATAGCTAACAATTCCACTATCACCCTGTCTCCCTGACATTCACTCCTCATACCCAGTCACTTATTAAAGGACAAGGAAAGTGTAAAATAGAATAAGGGTAGAAGTGCTGTATTTTGTATACTAAACATAAACATGAACTTACTGCACCACAAGCCTAATCAAACAAATGATTTATGCTTTCAAAGTTGGCCACAGGGGGCTGTCATCTTGTAACTTTGTTATACATCTTTGCAATATCAAGACTCGCACATGCTCAGTGTGATCTGGGCTAAGCTTAGGGATCGTCATAAATGATCAAAAAACAAAGCTGCTTGAGTTCTGCATGGCTGGTAAGTTAGGCAGGGGCTCCTCCTGCTGTTCATAAGTATGATTGTTTCCCTGCCAGAAGTTAGAGACCGTCTGACAATTCCTATCCTCAGCAGTAAATGAAGGGAGAATTTCATTGCATACAGTCAGGTTTCTTATAAAAATGTTAGACATTTTTTAATTAAAGCATATTGGAGATAGATTTCTTCTCTAAGGAGAAATGTGATTTTATTTATTTGCCTTTCCCTGCCCTTTAAATCATGTCACTTCCATCTAAGTAACAGCTAAAATATGATCATTTATCACCCAAGATGCCACCAAAATTCTTATTCACTTTCTCGTCCTATCACGGCTAGTCTACTGTAACTCTCTTTTAATTGACGTTCCTATCCACCTTTCCAGTCAGTTGGCGCTATAGAAATACATGTTAATAATAATGAACACTGCCACAAGGCTTATACACCTCAGCAACCGCTCCTCCATGCCATTCTGCCAATCCCTGTACTGGTTTCTGAACTAATCTATATACTCACCCAACCGCTTAATACGCTCTTCTACTCACCTGCTTCTTAACTCTTCTCTCATTACCTTCTCACATGCTCGCATTCAAGACTTTGCAAGGGCTGCACCCCTCCTTTAGGATGGAAAAAGTCATGAAACGAAAATCCGGCATCTCAGACCTACCGAGGTTATATATCAGTCAGGTGGAGAGGTCCCTATCCTATTTGGACATTTCTGTGGTCTACACTAGTTAGTCCGAATATACAACTATTTTCTCAGACCTACCGAGGTTATATATTAGTCAGGTGGAGAGGTCCCTATCCTATTTGGAAATGTCTGTGGTCTACACTAGAGTTAGCCCGAATATACAACTATTTTGGGATTTTCTGGCAAAAATTCAAGCGATTAGTGGAAAAAACATTAAAAAAGTACGATTCGGATTTTGTGTTTGCCCCGATCCAATTAGATTGTGCTTTTTAAAAAAAATAAGGTCCAATAGTAGATTCTAGTTTGTTTATAACCAGAGTTTGGAACAAGCAAATAAAACGATAGATATTATAACCAAGGATCTAAACCACATGGAGTGTCCATCAACTTCTTACTTCTAAATACCTTTACAGAATTTAGGACTTAACCTCCACTGTTCGTATACTTGAATAGATTAATAACAATTACTCAAACCACAATACTAAAAAGGCAATATTTATTCACAACCATGCCTAGAATAATAATAAAATCAAGTTAAAAACAAAGTGCTGCATATGGGAGAAGGGATCCCTTTCCTTAAAAAGGCTTACACACCCGCCCCGATTTAAACAAATCAGGTGGGATATACAGTAAATGTATATATGATCTCTATATTTTATACAAGTTATATGCTTATATCCATAATATCATGAAGGTAAGCCAAATTTGGCTTTACCTTCATGGCGGGTGTGTAAGCCTTTTTTTTAATTATTATTCTAGGCATGGTTGTGAATAAATATTGCCTTTTTAGTATTGTGGTTTGAGTAATTGTTATCAATCTATTCAAGGATACGAACAGTGGAGGTTAAGTCCTAATTTTTGTATAGGTATTTAGAAGATTCTAGTTTGTCTGACTTTTTTTTTTAATTAAACTAATCTGAAAAATTCAGATTTTGATCAAGTCAGTGTTTCTAAGCCAGTGAGATGGGTGGCCTTTATTACTCTGCAAGGTGTTAAGATTCAGGAATTTTGTAGAATCAGGGCAACTGCTCTTTGATTTACTCTAATAACATCTTTGTGCAAAACACTTGTTCAACTAAACAGAATTGGATACAGAGATGCACACAATCCATAAAATATACAGTCATATGAAAAAGTTTGGGAACCCCTCTCAGCCTTCATAATAATTGGCTCCACTTTCAACAAAAAAGATAACAGTGGTATGTCTTAGTCTTAGTACTGGGGTGTTTTCTGAACAAAGATTTTTAGTGAAGCATTATTCAGTTAATTAAATCAAATGTGAAAACTGTCTGTGCACAAATGTGGGTACCCTTGTAATTAACTTTTATAGAAGATTGGAATAATCAGCTTCAGGCAGTCTTTGGTTAACTGCAAATATTCGTACATACTGCTAAAATAAACGAATATTTGCAGTTAACCAAAGACTGCCTGAAGCTGATTATTCCAATCTTCTATAAAAGTTAAGGACTATGGTTGGGGATTGCACAACCCTTGGAATACTATCAGCTACATGAACCGACTACGTTAAGCCAAAATCAAAATAGGTACCCTTGTAATTTTGCTAACTCGAATGCATGTAACTGCTCAATAGTGATGACTGGCAACACCCAATTGGTTGGATTAGCTCATTAAGCCTTCAACATAGGCAGGTGTGTCCAATCATGAGAAAAGGTATTGAAGGTGGCCAATTGCAAGTTGTGCTTCTATTTGACTCTCCTCTGAAGAGTGACAGCATGGGATCCTCAGAGCAACTCTCAAAAGATCTGAAAACAAAGATTTTTCAGTATCATGGTTTAGGAGAAGGCTGCAAAATGCTATCTCAGAGGTTTAAACTGTCAACTGTAAGGAATGTAATCAGAAAATGGAAGGCCACAGGCACAGTTGCTGTAAAACCCACCCAGGTCTTCAAGGCCAAGCAAAATACAGGAGCAGCATATGTGGAGGCTTACGAGAATGGTTACAGACAACCCAAAGATCACCTCCAAACACCTGCAAGAACATCTTGCTGCAGATGGTGTATCTGTACATTGTTCTACAATTCAGCACAATTTGCACAAAGGACATCTATATGGCAGGGGGATGAGAATGAGGCCCTTTCTGCACTCACATCACCAGCAGAGTCACTTGTATGCAAAAGCTCATTTAGACAAGCCACAGTCATTTTGGAACAAAGTGCTTTGGACTGATGAGACAAAAAAATCGTTACTTGGTCATAACAAAAAGCACTTTTCATGGCAGAAGAACAACACCGCATTCCAAGAAACACCTGCTACCTACTGTCAAATGTGGTGGAGGTTCCATCAAGCTGTGGGGCTGTGGGGCTAATTCAGGGACTGGGGCCCTTGTTAGGGGTCCTTAGTCCAGGGTCAGATTAATTCAACCCAATATCAACAAATTCTTAAGGATAATGTTCAAGCATCAGTCACAAAGCTGAAGTTACGCAGGGGATAGATATTCCATAAGACGATGACCCTAAACACACTTTGAAATCGACAAAAGCGTTTATGCAGTACAATATTCTGGAAGTCCCCTGACTTGAATATCATGGAAAATCTATGGGATGATTTGAAGCAGACTGTCCATGCTCAGTAGCCATGAAATTTAACTGAACTGGAAAGATCTTGTATGGACTATTGGTCAAAAATACCCACATCCAGAATCCAGACACTCATCAAAGGCTATGGGAGGGTCTAGAGGCTGTTATATTTGTAAAAGGAGGCTCAGCTAAGTATTGATTTCATATCTGTGTTGGGGTGCCTAAATGTATGCACCTGTCTAATTTTGTTATCATGCATATTGCATATTTTCTGTTAATCTAATAGTAAAAGTTAGACTTTGTCACTGCTACAATTACTACTGTTTCCATAAGGCATGTTATATATTAAAAGGAAGTTGCTACTTTTGAAAGCTCAGTCATGGATAAAAAAAAAAAAACTCCAAAGAATTAAGAGGGGTTCCAAAACTTTTTCATATGACTGTAACATAATTCCTTATTGCTTTTCCCCAGTCTTTGATTTATTCCTATTTTTTCTATCTATACCATATGTAAAAATAAATCTACACCAACAGGTATGCACAATGATATTTGGACCTGTGGCCAGTGACTGGACAAAATTTAATTTAAAAAAAAAATCACTTTTAAAGGTAAACTAAACCCAAACATAGAGCTGTTCTACTGCATCCCCTAGTTCTCTATAGGGTAGAGAAAAAAAACATGGAAACCAATTCACCAATAAGAATTCAACTGACTAAAAAGTTAATTACAGATGCAAGAGAATGGACCAATCAGAATGCTTATTCCCAGCACTATGTCAGGCTTCTTGCTGCTATCTTACATACAGAGATTATTATATTGTGCTGTTTTGGAGTTATTATATTACACTGGAATCAGACATGCGGATAAAGGACAGACTTGTTCGCCTGGGATTCTCATTGGAGGAATATTTCCCAATATAATGCTGCTGCAGGCCCTGGAGTGCTGGAGGAATGCTGCTTTACGAATACACCCCTAGTGGTAATTTTTTTATTTTTTTTGGCACTTTGCTGCTAGCCCTACGCAGGGTAATTGAGGCCCTCCAAGTCCTAAATCGTTTCAGACCTGTTGCTACAGATACATGCAGCTGTCTGTTTGTCCGCCAAGTAAATGAACGGGATCCCTTATCTGGAAGCCTGTTAATGATTCCCTTTTTCTGTGTAATAATAAAACAGTACCTTGTACTTGATCCCAACTAAAATATAATTAATCCTTATTGGAAGCAAGACCAGCCTATTGGCTTTATTTCATGTTTACATGATTTTCTAGTAGACTTAAGATAAATAACGGAAAGATCCATTATCCAGAAAAAAAACCCAGGTCCTAAGCATTCTAGATAACAGGTCCCATATCTGGACTAAAAGTTCATTCAAAGGCGAACAACAGATTTAAGGCTGTGATTTTCATAATTTTGGGGTTCAAGTAGCCTTTTCTGGATGGCTCTTCCGATAAAAGTTGCAGGTACAGGAAAGCACTGTTGTGATTAGGGATGCACCGAATCCAGGATTCGGTTCGGGATTCGGCCAGGATTCGGCCTTTATCAGCAGGATTCGGATTCGGCCGAATCCTTCTGCCTGGCCGAACCGAATCCGAACCCTAATTTGCATATGCAAATTAGGGCCAGGGAGCTAAATCACGTGACTTTTTGGCACAAAACAAGGAAGTAAAAAATGTTTTCCCCTTCCCACCCATAATTTGCATATGCAAATTAGGGTTTGGATTCGGTTCGGTATTCGGCCAAATCTTTCGGGAAGGATTCGGGGGTTCGGCCGAATCCAAAATAGTGGATTCGGTGCATCCCTAGTTGTGATCACCCAGATCTTACCCCAAATAAGCCGTCATGACCAGCCCCTCTCTAAATAAAGGGCCAGACCCACAATTAAAAATCTCGGCCGATTTTGCTGCGATCCTGCAGGATCCTAGGCTGGCAGACGCATCCGACTTGACTCAGGCATTTGACGCTCAGCGCCAGATCCGTCTGAATCACGGCAAAATAGCCCGTGTAGTTCTACCCTTAAGGGGAATAAATGCAAGTGAAACTAAAAAACAGGATACTTTACCCCCTAAAGCATAAACGCCAGTGAGTTGAGGGGATGCGCATGTTTTAATAAACGACTCCATTGTGACTCTAGTGTCCCGTAGAATAATGGCCTTTAAATAAAGCCTGATGTGTAGCAGCACCTGTTATTACTTTCTCTTTAATTAAAATCAGATTTATGAGTGGGTTTTATGTGTAAGAAAGCGACATCAAACACTGCTTTTATTCCTGTTAATGGCACGCTGGCAAATCGCATGGAAACTGGCGCGCATTCTCCGCTGCTTTGCTGCCTTTGTGCTGCAGAGATGGGGGTAAGTGGAGAACAAGGCGGGTTATTGTGAGGAGATAGAAAAACAATGGGGCTTTGGGGTCCAGCATCAGAAGGACTCTGCTGGGGGAATGTAGATGAAAGTACAAAGGGCATATTATATCATGTATAAATTGTTAGGTATTAGTTTTGATGGATGAAGGGGTGGTTCTCCTTCAAGTTAACTTTTAGTATATTGTAGAAGGGTCAATTCTAAGAAACTTTTCAATTGGTCTTCATTATTTATTTTGCATAGTTTTTTTAATGATTTGCAATTTCCTTCTGTTTCTTTGCAGCTTTCAAATGGGGGTCACTGACACCATCTAAAAACAAATGCTCTGTAAGGCTACAAATGTATTGTTATTGTTACTTTTTATTCCTTATCATTCTATTCAGTCCCTCTCCTATTCATATTCCAGTCTCTTATTCAAATCATTGCAGGGTTGCTAGGGTAATTTGTACTGGTTACTGGTTAAATTATGGAATGTTGGCCTGGAACATAGTATTTGTACCTGGATAGAGGACTGGCTAAAAGATAGACTACAAAGAGTGGTGGTAAATGGAACATTTTCTAATTGGACCAGTGTTGTTAGTGGGGTACCGCAGGGCTCTGTACTGGGTCCCTTGCTTTTCAACTTGTTTATTACTAGAAGAAAAGGACTTTCATTTAAAGGAACAGAGTAGGTGGTTCTTCACAGTGAGGACAGTGAGGTTGTGGAATGCACTGCCGGGTGATGTTGTGATGCTCATTCTGTTAATGACTATAAGAGGGGTTTGGATGATTTACAGGACAGACATAATATCAAAGGCTATTGTGATACTAAACTCTACAGTTAGTATAGCTATGGGCATATATGGTTTGTGTGAAAGAGTGGAAAGATTGTGTGTGTGTGTTAATTTGGAGGGGTTGAACTTGACGGACTTTGTCTTTTTTCAACCCAATTTAACTATGTAACTATAGCCAGGTCTCTTATAAAAACGGTACATATTGTTTAATTAAAGTATACTGGAGATAGATTTCTTTTTCATTAAAGAAAGCTAAAATGGGATTTAAAATTTTTGTCTTTCCTTGCCCTTTAAACTATAGGCAGTAGAGGCATGTGTTTAACCTGCAGCGTCTCCTCAGTTGCACTCTAGGCACCCTAGACTTTTACCTGCCCCTAGTTCTGGCCCTGCCAGAGAAAGCAAAAGGGGGCCACACTGAGCTCCTTATACTTCCCGGGCTCCCTATACCTCCAGGGCCCCCCTGCAGTTTCAGGACTGCCTCCTCTGTATTTAGGCCGATGAATTGCTCCCAAATTAATGATCACAGGAATGAAGCTTTTGCTATGTTCAGATACTTGTATGATCTATACAAGATTATCTAAACCTGAAGCCGTGCCCCTTCGCTCTACCACTAGATGGCGCTGTATGAGAGTCTCACTAATAGTGAACAGGTGTGAACATGAGCTTCCACCAACGGCAACTTCTGAATGCAAAGTATGAATTATGACTTTTAAAACTCATAATTATGACTTTAAAACTCATAATTATGACTTTAA
>CM044444.1:97188408-97233499 GCA_024363595.1 Xenopus borealis
TATATATATATATATATATATATATATATATATATACAGGCCTGCATGGAGGAACCCTGGGGCTACCTTTCAGCCCAATTGTTTTTAATCTACAGTGCAGCGTAATTGCAACTGATGATGAGCTGGATGTGTGTACATGCAGTATTTGGGGGAAATTAGCAATGGTAGGCAGGTAAGCATAGGATCAGAAGCATAGAGACAGGGACCCCACGTCTTCAGGATTATTTAGGCAACTCTTCCCAACATAAAGTCACAGGAACACAGTTCATCAACGTTTCAACAGCATGCATTCAAGATGTTTCCCCACTCTGGGGTTCTCACCATACAAGGTGGCTTCCACACATTCTGGGCTTCTCCCTTAGCCCTGCTGACTCTCCCCTCAAGGAATACTAATTCTGACTCACCTTCTGGCAGCACCTCAATCACATTATAATCAGTCAGATGGTCTCCTTTCAGTGGCAGGCAGCACCCCAGCCCCTCTGGGAGTTCCTAAGACAGACAGGTAACCTTCCTGATCTGTGCCCTGCTCAGAGAAATCTTCCTAACACTCTCCTTAGATTTAAATACCTCCAATAGCTCCAATATGTGAGCCAGACTCGTGGAATGGAGTGCCTGGCTTGTCTGTTCCTTCCAGGACTCTATAGGTTCCAGGACCTGGCAACTAAAGTCTTTGAACAGAGAAACCCTTCTCAGTTTAGGGGGAGGTGTTCCCTCTACTACCCTGTACCTTGGGTTTCATTCAAAGATTCAAGGTACAAAGAAGCAAGATGGGTTCTGTGCCTAAGACAGGGAGTAAGTACAAGGCTGAACTGTGCTTAGGGTTGCCACCTTTTGGAAAATATAATGCCGGTGCAGGGGCGGGACTGAAAAGGGGTGGGACCGCCGTAAAAGGGGGCATGTCCGACGCAAAAAGGGGAGTGATCGACGCAAAAGTGGGCGGGTCGACGTAAAAGGGGGCAGAGCCAAGGTGAGCAATCGGCTGAAGACGCGAGAAAGGTAAGTATTCATAGGATTTGGCAAGGCAAGGGCCTTTTTTTAAGGGGTGTTACAAATTTACCGGCAGCTACATTGCCGGTAAATTTGTAATACCGGCCCCGGCCTTGGCTGGTGTTTTACCGGCTAGGCCGGTAAAATACCGGCCGGGTGGCAACCCTAACTGTGCTCCTGATTTTTCACCTGCCGTCCAATCTGCCTTGGTTGTTCCTTCTTTCTGTCTCACCTCGTTCCAATCAAACATGAATTACTTTGTTACAATGCAGTCTGCCTTGCCTTGGTTTTTATCAATTGCTTCTTTTGAGTACCAGATGCTCAACCCCACGTGAACAGTGAAAACAAAAGCCAACTTTATGCGTTGGCCTAACATTTCTCTGACAAGGGCATTGCATCGCTATAACTTTGCTCCAAACTGAGTCTCATAACTTTGAGAAATACATTCGGCCGCCACTGTGTTTAGATCTATGATGAATTTCTAGATTTTTCATATCTAGCTGTGCTAGCCTCTTAACTTTATTGGGCACTTTTAAGGTGATTTACCTTCATCTCACTGCATCAGAGGATTGTTTATATTCTCCATTCTAGATGTTGTGGTTGGATGTAAATCAACAGAGAAAAGAATGTGAACCTTTTCAACAAAGCAAAACCAGTGGAGGTGAGCAGCGTGAGAAGAGGGATAAAATAGTAACCGTGCCCTCTATTGCCCAAGAGAGAGAGTCCCAAGATACCTTAAAGGAGCCCGACTTCACAATTGCTGATTGGACAAACCTGCTGTGTGCATTTATTTTATGTTAACGACAGCCTCTGTTGAGGGCACTTTAAAACCTTAGAAATGGAATGTGACAATTTGTTTACGATATTCACAGTCAATGACGGAACTGGGATGTCACTTAAATGACGCCATTGCAGACAGGGCAAACAATCCATTATACAGTATTTTTTGTTGTTCTACAGAATCTGTTCTATGACCTTAACAAATGTAAATAAATGGTCTCCTGCCTTATAGGCATGGCAGGTTATTATAGCAATTGAATGAAGGAACCCAGCCTCTTCTCTGCAGATGCTGAAAGGCTTCACATGTAACGTCATTCTGATTACAAAAACACAAAGACTAAATAAATACAATATTTCACTCTAGCTTTGAAAGAGAGAGAGAGGAGGCATAAAATGTAGTTGTTCTACACCATCAGCAATACGTAGCACTATAGTTTTAGGGTATTGACTCATTCTACATGGGCATTGTTGGGCATCATTCTATGTTAGGCACTTACAAAACACTGTCCAATAGCAATTCCTTAATCACGCATTTTTTCTGCCAATTAAATGCCATTTTCAAAAATGGGGGTTTTAGTCAAAAATGTCTGCTCACAAAAGAAGCCATCATACCCCCTGTTTAACTCTTGTCCGATTTGTATAGGCTTCTGCTTTATTTCTTGGTTGCTTTTACATGGCATGAGAGTCTTTGAACCAGTACATTGGCCCAGAGCCTGTCCAGCTGTGACTGAGAGAATTTAAAGGCCAACATATATTCAAATGCACAAGGCCACTATTAAAGGAGTGGGAAGGTGTAATGAATGAATTTGTACAGCACAATATTATTTTCTGTGGTTCTGATCATAGCCTTGACAAAAAATGCAGGTAAACATGTTAATGTCCAAGACAAAGAAGAAACAAAAAAGGAATCCAACACGATTTAACCTTATTTATAAGGTAAAGTCAAGTTTGGAGGCAAAACAGAGCATTGCGGAGGCCGTAACATTGGAGTTGAGCGACAGCTACATACTCGTCAAAGGGAAATGTTCTCAGCGTTAATATAAAAATTCTCTTTTAGATATAGAGGAGCATCTGGCAGAGATGGCAGAAAGACTGATGAAGACCAGTGGGTGGAGGTTTGACAGACATATATGGGTATATTTATCAAAGAGTGAAGTTAAGAGTGAAGTTCCGCCACTAGAGTGAAATTCCGCCACTCTCGATTCATTTCTATGGAATTTTTAAAGGCGTATTCATCAAAGGGTGAACTTTCACTTCACCCATTGATAAATACGCCTTGCAAAATCCCATAGAAATGAATGGGAGTGGTGGAATTTCACGCTAGTGGCGGAACTTCACTCTTTGATAAATTTACCCCATAATGACTGGAATGCTTTGGCCAGTGCTAGTTGATCCAGAGGAAGGCAAAAAAAAACCCATCCGAAGCCCATCCAATTTGCCCCAGAGGTGGGGGAATTTCCCCACGACTCCAAAAAGGCAATCGGACTAGTCCCTGGATCAACTTGTACTAGAGCTATCTTCCATAACACTGTATTTCCTCACTTGCTAAACACCATCCAACCCCTTCTTATACCTATCTAATGTATCAGCCAGTACAACAGTTTCAGGGAGAGAATTCCACATCTTCACAGCTCTCACTGTAACAAACCCCTTCCCAATATTTAGCTGGAACCTCTATTCTTCTAATCAGAATGGGTGACCTTGTGTCAGCAGGAAAGACCTACTGGTAAATAAAGCATTAGAGAGATTATTATATGATCCCCTTATATATTTATACATAGTTATCATATCACCCCTTAAGCGCCTCTTCTCCAGCGTGAACATCCCCCAATTTGGCCAGTCTTTCCTCATAGCTAAGATTTTCCCTTTACCAGCTTAGTTGCCCTTCTCTGTACCCTCTCTAATACAATAATGTCCTGTTTGAGTGATGGAGACCAAAACTGTATGGCATATTCTAGATGTGGCCTTACAAGTGCTCTATAAAGTGGAAGAATGACCCCCTCCTCCCGTGACTCTATGTTTAATACAGCTCAAGACCTTATTGGACCTTCATGCTGCTGACTGGCATTGCTTGCTACAGCCAAGTTTATCATCTACAAGGACTCCAAGGTTCTTTTCCATTATGGATTTGCCTAGTGCAGTCCCATTAAGGGTATAAGTGAATATTTTTACATCCCAGGTGCATGACTTTACATTTATCAATATTGAATCTCATTTGCCACTTAGCTGCCCAGATTGCCAGTTTGTCAAGATCCTGTTGCAAGTGCCACATCCTGGATGGAATTAATTGGGCTGGATAGTTTTGTGTCATCTGCAAACACTGATACATTACTTACAACACCCTCCCCTAAGTCATTAATGAACAAGTTAAATAAAAGTGGACCCAATACCGAGCCCTGAGGGACCCCACTAAGAACCTTACTCCAAGTAGAGAATGTACCATTAACAACCACCCTCTGTACCCGATCCTGTAGCCAATTCCCTATCCATGTGCAAACGACTTCATTAAGCCCAACAGACCTTAGTTTAGAAAGCAGTCGTTTGTGGGGCACGGTATCAAACGCTTTGGCAAAATCCAAATAGATCACCTCTACTGCCCCCCCACTGTCCAGCATCTTACTTACCTCTTCATAAAAAGCAATGAAACTTGTCTGGCATGACCTATCCTTTATAAAGCCATGCTGATTGCTGTTACAGGATATGAAGAAAGTACCCAAATGTCTTGTGATAATTCAATGCATAACAGTAGTGCCAAGGGGCATATAGAATGTAATGACGGGGCATATAGAACTGTGTTAAATAGTTAACGACTAAAAACTGAGATGGAATTGGAGTACAAATCCCAGCTTTGCACAACTTTATAAATACCTGTCTGGCATACCATGACATTGAAGAGTTGATGTAAATTTTAGTGCTGCTTTTATAAATATGGTCCTAAGTGTTCTTGACCTATATTATTTGCAAGTATGCTGCATGCTTTCAGATGGGAGGGAATCAGGTTAGAATTCAGGGTGTGTCTGACCTTCTTTCATTTTTTACCAAACCTGTTTCAAGTTATGTTCCTTTTTCCTCACAGACGATCATAAGGGAACAGAGGGACAGCGTGGGGCTCCGGCAAGAAATAGCACAGTGTTGGATGGGGGGATTGTAGCCCAGGGATTTCTAGGAATCTGGGACAACATGGGGAAAAAATGGAGGATTTTATTACTACTCATTAACTTCTGGCAGGGTGAGTAACTTGTTGGATATTATCCTCTGGAGCATTGCTTATTAGAAAGGGTTTTCTCTATTCATTTTTATGTTGTTTATTTATAGAGCTGTACTATATAAAGTTTCAAGGAACATGCAGGTAAAGTTCCTTCCTATATCCAAAAATATTGTACAGGCCAATAGGTTTAGGATGCTTGAAACTGTTGTAGCTTTATTATCATTGGATCTAGATTGCCATGAGATTGACCCTTACAGAGTAGCTAGGGTAAAGGCTTTGTCTCTCTCCATTCAGTCTTAGGGGGTCCTAGGTTCAATTCTTGTGTCAGTCCCTTTTGGCACAACATCTAATTTTCATGGTTCTTTGGCATCAAATATTAAAACCTATATGGACAAGGAACCAAGTGCAAGAGAAAATATGAGTAACGAAGTCACAGCACCATCCAAATCTTGTGAAATGATAAAAAGCCTTTATTTCATGGCTTGGCTGAGAACGTATGCTTAGGTTTGGGTTAAATCCTTCAGATGTTGCCTGAGGCTACTGTTAGTATGACATCTCTCAATTCCACATGAATATCCTACAGCTAATGCTACACTGAAACCATAGGAAAAGTAAATTATGGACAGCTGTGTTCCATTAAGTTGATGTGTTCCTATGATTTGAAGGTCCCTCTGAGTTCTTTCTCTATATATTGTACACATATTGACTGCCTTCTTGTAAGATGTTCTCAGGTCTTCTAATCAGTCACTTGTTGACCCTCAGATCTTACCGTAACTGGCCTTTATTCTGGCATAGCCTAATGCAGTGCTTTGAATCCTCCGGGTTCTCAGCCAATAGTGATGAGCAAATTTATTCACCAGGCATGGATTTGTAAAACTGCTGCAAAAATTTTCTGCAAAAAAGTTCAGCAGGTGATTTGAAATTTGTCAAGCATAGAAAAACATTTTGCCACCCATTCACTTTAATTCATTTGGACAAAAAGTCGGCAAGAAAAAATTTTGGCTGAGAACCTTTTTGTGATGCCCATTGACTTTAATGCATTTTGAGTGAGAAAAAAATTGTCGCAAGCGATAATTTTCCCAGTTTCGGAGTTTTGCAAATGGGACAGATCCACTCATCGCTATAAGCGAAAAGTCTTCAAACCACAAGGGCTAATTTGAGTGTATTTCAGTGTGAAATATCACCACCATTTACCATGTTTTATTACTCATGATATGTACTCATGAAATTAACTAGTTTATAGTGGGCAAATGGGGGCAGTTAACTCCCCCTCCAGTTCTGACTGTCAGTGAGGGCTGGTAGTTACAGTAACAAAAGCACAGTATCAATTCTAATGTGATTTCTATTTTTTTTGCTTCTACAAGTTAAATAGCAGTGCCTGGCCCTTAATGTTTTATTCATCATGCTCTTTATTAAAGCCAGACAAAAGCACATTTTCCTCATGTCGTAGAGGCTAATGACATCTTCAAAGGATTCTTTTTTTTTTTTTGTAAGCCCCCTTTATATTTTTGTGCTAAATAAATATCCCAGCTCTTTTCAATTGCTTTTCATTCAGAGGGATTATCATTTATACTGCCTTGGAGACCGTAGTAAGTGCCTAGTAAAGGATAAAAGTCCCATTACAAAGGCAAAGGGCTGTTTTGGAAAAGCAGGGCCATGTGCAAAGAAAAGACCGTTGGTCTAGTAACCCATAGCAACCAACCAGATGAGTTTTTTATCAGCTGACTCCTGAATGCTACCTGCTGAAGGGTTGCTGTGGGTCACTAGACCAAATAGTAAATCTTTTATTACATTAACCAATCAGGATGCTATTCTGTGTTTGTCCTGTTAAGTAAACCCTATATTATACTAAGCATGTCCCCTAATGACATTAGTATGTATGACTATGACATAGTATTCGATGTTCTTCAGATAAGGATGGCCCTACCAGAATGTTCTTCTGTTGCTTTCTCAGTCCAGCTCCACACCATTGAGATGGAGCATTGCTTTTTCCAGCTTATTTCTCCAGACAACCCATAGATTTTCTAAGGAACCCTAGGGGATGGTTGAAAATAAAATAAACTGTTTTAGGATATTTGTCTCAAAAGATCTGATCACAGAAAAGTTTATGAGATGAACCCCATCTAAGTAGAAGGGATAGGACAATGAAATCTGGAACAGGTTTGCTATGTAGAAGTGGATTATGGTTTCTGCTCCTGGTAAAGGCTATGGGTTCAAGCTCACAAATTTATGGGATGCAGGTTTAGTTGTCACTACATCATGAAGAAGACTTATTTAGCTGCTATTGACAGGAGGACCATCTACTGTCCTTCCTTACTCAAGAACAGTGATCCCCAACCAAAGGCTTATGAGCAACATGTTATTTACCAATTCTTTGGCTCCCAGTAGCCTCAAAGCAGGGACTTATTTTTGAATTCCTGTCTTGGAGGCAAGTTTTGTTGCATAGAAGAAAACATAGCCTCCTGTTGGCTGACAGTCCACATGGGGACTACCAAATGGCCAATTACTGCACTTATATTAAACTACCGAAAAACATTTTTCATGTTGCTCCCTACTCTTTTTACATCTGCATTTTGCTTATGGGTAAAAAGGTTTTTTTTTACCCCACTAACGAACATGGTATGATACCCCGTAGCAACTATAAGAGGTTATGTTTTGATCTGACCTTTATACAAGGTTTTTTTTTACTAGTTTCATATATAGTACCAGTTGTGATATGGACATTGGGGATAGTTTTTTCAGGCATAGCAGTGATGGATATAATCATACCGGTGTATTACCCAGAGTTCTTTAGCTTGGGATTCATTCAAATATGATAGAGCCCTGGAGCAAATGGAGGAAACGAGAGAAATATCAAGAGATTGATTTGGAGAGTTAGCTCTCATTATGTAAAGCCAAGCTCTCCTCCCCAGTGAGCTCTTATTTTCCATCATGTGGTGAAAGCCGGCTACACAAAGGCCTGTCACAAAAATGAACTATTAAATAAATAAAGAGCCATTTACTACCCGAGAGAGCAGTTTTTGGAGCAAGATATTTCCAAACAGAATAACGTACAAGCTGAACATTTGGCTATTAAATCTTTCTGCTCAGAACTTTGGAATCTCATTTGAAGCTTTCATGGTCACTTTAGATTTGGGATTACGTAGCAGCTACATAAATTGCTGGCTGTTTAGGCACAGAATAAAAGAATCAGCCAGTATATGTTGGGTGCCAATATATGAGTCACTAATGTGTATGTGTGGGAATAGCAGAGACGTTATACTTCACCCCAGTTATTTCGTGGGGTTTTGGTGATGTCACTATTCTTGCACATATATAATCACTGTCTGCTAGGCAGGAACCAGCAATTACCCAGAGTAAAACAGTTACATAAATAAATTAACCCTACATCCTAAATAACAAAATGAGTTCCATTTACAGCACATACAAAAATTAGGGTTAAATGCTAATCTGGTGCAGAAAATCATTTTTAATAGAGCTGGCTAACTTGTTGTCAGTTACAACATTAGAAAATTTAAGGGGCAAGACCAACCCGGAGCCAATCAAGGCATGAGAACCTTCTTCAGTGTAATTAAAGTCAAAATTATAGAACGTTTACTGGATTAGCCCAATCAGTTTAGCAATTCTCTTTATTCTGTAGTTTCTCAACCCAACAGAACTCTCACAAGGATAAACCGCCCTATCACACTTGTACCTGTAACAACATTTAGCCAGTATGAACAAAACCAACCTCAAGAATATTTGAAAAGAAAGATCAGGTCTGGACTAGGATTCAAAACAGGCCCTGGAATTTCAAGTAGAGGCCCAAACACCCTCCATAAGTCCACTAAACAGTGACTGTCTAAGGCATCTTACAGCAAACTTAGTCTGGGCCTGGGCAAGAACAAAGAGAGCATTAGAACATTTTCAGGGAAGAGCAACCTGTAGCTATTCAGAAGATTTCAGCATTAAGGGGGTTATTTATTAAAGTCTGAATGCAAAAAAACTCAAAAACTTACTTTTTTTTTTACTATGAAATCCAAATTTTCAGTGGAAAAAAAAAAAGTTACATTTTTCAAAATTTATTAAAGCCCAAATACAAAAATCTGGCATCTCAGACCTGCTGAGGTTGTATATAAGTCATTGGGAGAGGTCCCTATCCTATCTGTTTTTGTGGTTTATTTCAGGCTTTCCAAAAAAATTTTACTTTTCGGAAAAGGCCAAAAAAAAAATCAAGCAGTTTGGTATAAAAATCTAAAAAAAATCGTACACCAATATGGACTTCCAGTAGAATTTAACTCAACAATTAGGCATTATTTCCATGTCTCTCCTAACTGGACTATTGTTTGGCTACCCAAAAGCCAAGGTTTTGAGTTCTCCTAGGGATAGGGTTGCCACCTGGCGAGTATTTTACCAGCCTGGCCAGTAATTTTGATGGTTGATCCCAGTGCTATTAATAGGAAAAAATATATAGGAAGGCCAGTATTTTTTCAAGAAAAGGTGGCAACCCTACCTAGGGATGGCATCCCCACAATTGGAGAAGCAGTAGTCTACATCAACCTGAAGCCAACGAGATAATTAGACTATGAATGTCTTATGTTGTTGAAAGGACAAGGCTAAAATACAATAAAAACAATGGGCATATAAATGCTTGGGATGAGCATAAAGTTATGGAAAGTAATAAACAAGCACATTGAAAAGGCCTAGGAATACTTTATTTCCATCTTAACACCAATTCAGCTTTATTTTCAAGCTAGGGATTGAACTTGGACTTAGAATAGCAAATACGTTCTTATATTCTGTACCACTTACATTAAAATTCAAGAAAGAAAATTAATGTATATCATGGCACTGGTATCTTTCTAGTACCATGAAAATTATTCATTTTCTCTCTAAAACACCAAAACACTCTGGGACAGATTTACTAAATTCACATGAAGGCTTTGAAGTTCGATCAAATTTTCAAAAAGATGTGAATTCGAATTTTCTAATGTTTTTGAAGACCATTTCGACCAGTGAATTTTGAAAATTTGATTGAATGAAATGATTCGAATAAAAATCTATTCGAATATTCGACCAATCGAAGTACTTCCCCTTTAAATTTTTACTCGACTGCCTAGTTCGCCTGATCAAAGCTACCGAATTGGGTTTTTAGCTATTTTTGATCGAATAAAAATATTCGATCTAATGGTTAAAATCATTCCAATCGATCGATTTGAACGATTTTATCAATCGGTCGAATATTTGCTATTCGATCGTTCGACCAATCGAATTGTGATATTCGAATTGGAAGGATTTTTATTCCCCATCTATTCACATGGTCGAATTTGAGGGTTTTTTTAACCCTCGAATTCGACCAATGTAAAATTCAACTCCAAATAGGTAGTTGGGAGGTTAATAAGAATGGATGAGTAATGTGCTGCCTGTAACAGAAATACCTTTATATACATTTCCTTACACATTATATGTATTTGTATATACAGGTACCCGTTATCCAGAAAGTTCTGAATTACGGAAAGGCCATCTCCCATAGACTCCATTATAATCAAATATTCCAAATTTTTCAAAATGATTTCCTTTTTCTGTGTAATAATAAAACAGTAGCTTGTACTTGATCCCAACTAAGATATAATTAATCCTTATTGGAAGCAAAACCAGCCTATTGGGTTTATTTCATGTTTATATGATTTTCTAGTAGTCTTAAGGTATGAAGATCCAAACTACAGAAAACCCCATTATCCAGAAAGACCCAGGTCCTGCGTATTCTGGATAATAGGTCCCATACTTGTGTATGTATATATATATATACTGAGTGGAGCATTACTGCTAACCTCATAGCTTTGAGTTCAATTCTAATCATGGCATGGAGACTGTTTCTGAAAACACTTAACGGCCTAAATGTTCATTTTGTTTCTGTGTATTTAAATGATTGGACTTTTATAACAGGCCTTTAACTCATGAATATTCCTATGGAGAACTGAATGCTCCAGCCGGGTACAGACCGACATGAAAAATTGAAACCTTATATTAGTATAAATGTAGTATAATCATCTTTGAAGTCCAACTGACAATTGAAGGCCATTTGTAGTGAGCCGGGGGTCTCACAAAGAATAATGGGGGTTATTGTTGATGCTAACTCATTACTGATTTGGGTTGTTGACCTGAATTATCGGCTTTACTGCAATGTTTTTGGCCCTTTGCTCACACATCATTCTGTCCTGACTTGTTAGATGAGCTTGTACAGCAATTAAAAAGATCCATGCTCCTCACACATGTTAATTTGAGTTTTATCCAGTTACATTGAGGCTTGATGCATTCATTGTGATGTACTTGCTAATGGTTTGATTGGATTTTACATTGATTGCTCTGTCTATTCTTTGTTTGGAGCCATAACTTGATTGGCCAAGAGTTGGGCAATATTGAATAATAGCCGCAGCCTGTAGGATGTATGAGGCCTTATGAGGATTGAGTTGTTGTAGCAACCTGCTGGTCAAATGAAGGTCTTGAATTCTCTCTCTCTGTGCATGCAAATATTTGTGGTTTAAAGGGCAAGGAAAGTGTAAAATAGAATAAGGGTAGAAATGGTGTATTTTGTATACTAAACATAAACATGAACTTACTGCACCACAAGCCTAATCAAACAAATGATTTATGCTTTCAAAGTTGGCCACAGGGGGCTGTCATCTTGTAACTTTGTTATACATCTTTGCAAGACTAGACTACATACACATGCTCAGTGTGGTCTGGGTTTCTTAGGGATCGTCATAAATTATCAAAAAACAAAGCTGCCTAAGTTCTGCATGGCTGGTAAGTAAGGCAGGGGCTCCCCCTGCTGTTCATAAGTATGATTGTTTCCCTGCCAGAAGTTAGGGACCATCTGACAATTCCTATCCACAGCACAAAATGAAGGGAGAATTTCCCTGCATACAGTCAGGTTTCGTATAAAAACGGAACACATTTTTTAATTAAACCATATTGGAGATAGATTTCTTTTTCATTAAAGAAAGTTAAGATGGGATTTTATTTCTTTGCCTTTCCTTGCCCTTTAAGGGCAGTATTCTGACGATAAAATGGTCCTTTTAACTGTGTTAAGGAAATGAAGGGCAGACTTGTCAAAAATATTTACCCAAATGATGATGATGATATTTTAAGGTATTCCGGGTGGGGGATAAAGTCAATAGCCTGTGCATGTTTGTAGCGTCTGTTACAATATATTCAACAAGGGATGTCAGCAATCCACACCCACTACCAAAATAACCTCAATTTTTGTTAAAGGGAGAAAAAAAAAACCCCATTGCTCGTAAATCATCAGAACTTCAGGGTTTGAATAGCCTCGCCCCGACCACTGATAGATCAAGTCTAACAATAGTTCCTAGTACTTACTGTAGGTACATAGTGAGCTGCGTGCAAGAAAATCAAAATCTTTCATATTTCACATATTTTATCATTTGCTTGAAGAAAAAAAACAGGTACTGGCCTACATTCATAGCACAGCAGTTATAATAAGTGTTACATAATAAGGCTCATTCACCATATATAGGGCAATGTGCACCAAATACAGTGTGCTTAGGTTATATAACCGTAAAATAAGATCTAACCAAAACCACTTCAGATATGGGACCTGTTATCCAGAATACTAGAAAATCATGTAGATATTAAATAAACCAAATACGCTGCTTTTGCTTCCAATAAGGATTAATTATATCTTAGTTGGGATCAAGAACAAGTTACTGTTTTATTGTTACAGAGAAAACGCAAATCATTTTGAAATATTTGGATGAAAAAAATGGAGTCTAAGGGGCAGATTCACTAAAGTGCGAAGCGTCTAACGCTAGTGCTAATTCGCCAGTGTGACGTCATTTCGCAACTTCGCAAATTCACCAACACGGACTCTGGCGAATGTTTGCTAGCGAAGTAGATAGACTTGCGCAACTTCGCACCCTTACGCCAGGCGAAGTTGCGCACTGACAAAGGATCGTAACTTCGCAAATTCAACGTTAGCACTTACGTTCAATACAATAGATAGGAGGTTGAAAAAAAAAATGTACATTTTTTTCTGTCCCAAAAAAAACGCTGGCGTATTTTAGCATAGGAGGGTGATAGTCTGAAAAAGATCGATAATTTTTTGGGGGGTTACCCTTCTTCCCCCCAACTATACAGGGGGCACATGTAGGGCAATAGGACCACTTTATTTTATTTATTAAAGGTTTCCTGGGCTTGTGTAGTGGAATGTAGTGGCTGGAACATATACTTCTATTATAAGTTAAAGTTCCCGCCGTATGCAAATTAGGCATCGCTAGCGTAACAGCGCTCTGCCTAGCGAAGTAACACTAGCGCAACTACGCTACCGTTCGCCGACCTGAGTGTAAATTCGCACTTTAGTGAATTTGCGTAGCGCTGGCGAAGTGCGGCGAACGCTAGCGAAGCCTAAACTGCCGAATTTTCAGATCTTAGCAAATTTGCCCCTAAGGGAGACAGCATTTCCAGAATTCTGGATAACGAGTTTCTGGATAACGGATCCTCTACCTGTACTGTCATACCATGAATCTGTAGAGGACTCTGAGGAACATTAAGATTTGAGTAAATGCCAATGCAGTGACACAGATTTCCTTGGATTTGCTAATCTCCAGCTGAGAGTCGCTGTTGCTGAAATGCCACGATAACGTTCACAATCTGTATTGCTGTGTCGCTTAAGCCTTTAATCCTGTTTGGGATAGCGCTACACTAATCACGCACCATTTCATGTTTGCATTTAAGATTTATGTATTTTGTGTGAAATAAAACATATGGCTTTGTTGACTGTAGCAGAGATCAAAAGCACATAACTCCACAGCTCTTAGAGCTCTTCCAGACGAAGAGATTGCAGGGAGATTTGTAGCCTGCGACAAATCGCCGCGTGTTTGGGGCAACAAATCTCCCTGCATCTCTTCCCCAAGTCTTGCGCCCGGTAAAGTCAAAGTCGCGTGCGCAAAATGCATTGGCGAGCAATTTGCAAAAGTGGACTTTAACTTAAGCGGGCGCAAGACTGGGGGAAGAGATGCACGGAGATTTGTTGCCCCAAACACGCGGCGATTTGTCGCAGGCTACAAATCTCCCTGCAATCTCTTTGTCTGGAAGAGCCCTAAGGCTAAGGCCAGACGGGGAGATTCGGGGGCATTTTGTCGCCTGGCGACTTCTCGCCGCAACTTGTAGCCCTGGAACCTCCCCGAATAGCCAAGTGAGCGTCGTAGGCAATTTGGAGCAATTTCAAAAAGCGCGCCGCTCCGTGTGGATACGCGCCGGCGTTTTCAAGCAACGCCGTTGCGCTTGCTTACTTGGCTATCCGGGGAGGTTCGGGGGCTACAAGTCGCGGCGAGAAGTCGCCAGGAGACAAAATGCCCCCGAATCTCCCCGTCTGGCCTAGCCCTAATAGTGCTTTTATTTTTCCAGATTTTATTTGCTGTGATGTCTTTTCCCTCACCAGATTGCTGATGTCTTCCACTCATTAAACGTAACCAACTACAGGCGACTCAAGGCAGCAATGCTATTAAAGTAGATTAGCCTTTCAGATAAAGGGCATTTGCTCCTCTGTGTATCTTGTGAGACACTTACTCTGACCCTGGTGTATTTCTTCCATGAACAACAGAAGGCTACTGGTTTTTGTCTGAACAAAGTACATACAGCTACACTTGTGTGACCTCTACACACAAACACAATAGGGGTCATTTACTGACGCAACTACAGTTGCAGTGACACTAATATGGACGTAGTTTTTGTGCGTATTGAAGCCGTTCTTGAAGGTACTTTTAGCCAATCAAGTTCCTTGCACTTCTAAATACTGGTGCTTCTATCCAATGAGTTCCTTGCATTTGCTCCTCAGTACTTGCGGGCAAAAAAACTCCTTGAATTTTTACATCAGCTCAGCTCCAGCTACATCAGTACTCAGCTCCGTTGTTTCCAATCTGTTTCCAGTTCTCAATTGCATACAAGCGTTCCCTGGAACCCTGGAGTTACCACCACCTTCTCCAAGAATGGTGGTAACTCCATGATGCCAATTGTTGGAAGAATTATGTGCAGACATTATTTTGATGATGAGCTGTGGAAACTCCTACACCGCTTCTATTATTTTGGAATTATTTGCCAAAAATGCTGGGTAAATAATACAATGGATGGTGTCCAAAATTGCACTTTGTGCACTGAAATTGCAAAAGTAAATGACCCCTAATTTTAGTTTTTTTAGTCACCCGAAGAAGGGGAGATTTGTCGCTGGGCAACTATTCTCCCTGTCTGCCCCTACCCTAAAAGGTGATCTAGGATATCAATTAAGGCACTGTTGGACAACTGATGTCTTATCAGTTGTCCAACAGTGCCTTAATTGATATCCTAGATCACCTTTTAGGGTAGGGGCAGACAGGGAGATTAGTTGCCCAGCGACAAGTCTCCCCTTCTTCGGGTGACTAATCTCCCCAAATGCCTTCCCTTCTTCGCTAGCAGGATGGCATATATTTCCGAAGTCGCCCATAGTTAACTCAGGAGGAAACTTCATGTGACTTCGGAAATCCGAATTGATTCGTATCCCATCCCTCTGCGGATTCGTATTCTTGCCGGCGGGAAGACATTTCAGGGACAAATTAATGCCTTTTTAGTTTTTGAGGACAGTGCCCCTTTGCATAAATTTAGGGAAAATGCCATAATATTAGTGACTACAGCGGTGTGTCGGACTGGGACACCAGGGGCCCACCCAAAAACCTTAGACCAGGGGCCCACCATAAAACCTTAGACCAGGGGCCCACTCTCAGTACTAATATTCTACATCTCCTCAATCAGCCTCTATTCTCCTAGTTTGTTTTCTTTACATACTATAATCAATGATTCCATCTATTTAGCCTCTTTGTTCTCATAGAAATAGGGAATGGCATGAAATAGGCCAAAAAGTTTAGCAGCATGAGGGCCCACTGACACCTTGGCCCACCGGGAGTTTTCCTGGTATTCTGGTGGGCCAGTCCGACACTGGACTACAGTATACAAAACCTTGATATTGACTAACAGCCTGTGCTACAGTACATAAGCAAGGGCAGATGGGGGCAATTAGAGAGAGGACTATGATAGGCGAGATATAAGCCCAGAATGAAGAGATTGACAGAGTCTAGCTGCTCTTTGGAAGAAGTTGTCTCTTGCGTCTAGCTTTTATGCTTTCAGGCCTTCTGTGCTATATGGACAATCTGTTAATCCATTATCTGGATGGGAAGGGTTACTAATCATGACAATCTTCTTCTTACATGTGGCAGTATGAGGATCACATAATGGTGGCAGACTGGTGCCAGTAATTCACTTTGTATTTCTAACCATACTTCAGAGACAACACTTCTCCTGCCATATGGACTTCATTATATTGTTCCTAGTAGGAACGCTCCTATCTGATTTGCAGGAGATAGCCAGTGGCTTCTTATTGACTTCAAAGCATTTTAGCTTTCTGATGAGATAAAGGCTTTCATGAAATTTTTGAATTATGCCCTTGGTTTTGATGTTCCAGCTTATTAAACTAGAGATGTGTAGGCCTAGGAATTTGATGGGGTTCAACTGCTCACCTTCAGTGTGTACTACTTTATGCAATTTTTTTCTGAAATCAATAATCAATTCATTTTTCTTAAAGACTCAGATTGTGGTTCTCTCTCTACTGACTGGTTGCTATAGGTAACTGCCCATGGGCAAATTTGCCCAGTTTTGATGAATTAGCCCCACTGTGTGTCCAGTGCTTGTTGTCTATATGACTTTTCATCATCATCATCATCATCATCATCATTCTGGATGAGGCCAAACATTTAGTGTTGCCTACATACTTGAAGCATGTGTACATATGTTCTGGTTCTGTAATGCAGAATACAGTGCTAGGGTTACCGCATCTTAAGTAGATCTTATTGGACAATAAGCATGTTAAGGTAGATTCAGAGAATTGGCATTGATGAGAACCAGTTTTCAAGGCACTTCATGGCAACTGGTGGGCCTATAACTATTTTTTTGATAGGGACGATTATTGAGATCAGGATTAACCTGGAGGATGAGCCTAGAGCAGTGCCAGGTTAATCGTTAATTGGTATCTGACAATGAAACTTGATGAACAATGAAGAAGAAGTAACACAACTTTGTCCAAATTAGTTTCCCCCGACTAAGCAGTACAATGTATTCAATAATTTTGCTCAGTCAGTGCCTGGGCCATTCCATTACTTAATGACGTCCCATGAAAAATGCTGCTGAAAAGGATTTTTTTGTCTTTCTTTTCTGCTGGGCTGAACACAGCAAACTGTATGGCTGGTGCTTGGCGCAGAACTGGTTTAGCCGACATTAGGGACTGTCAAAATCCTTTATGTGCCTTTTGACTAGAGAGCATTGTGTGAATAAAAGTAACTCTGATGTATGGGATTGTTTGAAGAATGCCGGGCTGATGAGCTCTCACAGTAGATCATAGTGTGGAGGTGATGGGAACAATTTACTTATGGGTGATGGGAGTCCTGTGTGAACAAAGGCTCCTCAATTCCTATTTTTGTTCTTTGCAAACACTTTATCAAGTGAAAAAAAAGGAACAATAACTGGCAAGGGCACTCAGAATCACTTGATGTCTCAGCCCCCCCCAAAAACTGAGAGTCTCACCCATTGTTAGTTTATTTTTATTAGAAAACCACACACCTATTATAATGGAAATATTTGGGGATGTAAGTGTAGGGGTAATTTACAGCCATAAGCATTCATTCAACTCAAATCATATACACAGAATGGGTATAGTTGTATAGAGGGCATGTTTGTAGGTGTAAAAAAGAGTGCAGATTCATAGTTTCTATTGCCACAATTTGCTGTGTAATATTTCATGAATGTATAGTCATGTAGATAGAGTGCAGTGTTATTCTAGTGGACATGCATTTTAAAAAAGACTTGCTGAGGCCTTGATTTGGAATTGTATACTTGCAAACAGCAGTTTCCTCTAAGGTCACATCAGGGAGAGACCAATATTTCCAACAGAAAAATGCTTTCAGGGCATGCTGGGACTTGCAGGCCAACAACACGGTCCAAGGTTAGATTTCCTTGTTTTATATGACTCCGACCTTCAATGGGTGCCCAAAATCAGTTAGTTTGGAGCTTCCACAAATGCATCGGGGGTCAAAATTTGCTCAGCAATAACTGGAGGGCCCCAAGTTGAAAATCACTATGTAACCACAACTCTCCAAAGGGACGTAAGTCAATCAGTTTGGAGGGACCAAAGCTGGCGATTTAATATCTTCATGATCAAACCTCAGATGCTCAAGAGTAGACAGTTTGATAGACTTCCCAAAAGAGCTAATGACTATAGACGATTGAACTGATTTTTTTTAAATCTTGATTCAGTAGCAATAGCCAACGTCAATTAGGTACAAATCAGCCTGTGAGTTAATTCAGGGCTGCCAGGGTCTGTATGGAGAATTGGCTATAAGTTGTGAAATGTATAAAAGGCAGTAAGGATTAAGTCACATTATATGGCAGTAAGACTTGGAAGAGGTAGATGAAGAGTATTGTATAATGGCCTTCAGTGCTGGTCATTGGCTGCAGCAGGTGAGTCATAAGGAATGCATCATGGTTATTTAACAAGTGTGTAGTGTTCTTCAGGTGTCCATACTTCAGCCTATCTGTGATAATGGCAGATTCAAGGAAGTTAGATGATATGTGGAAGGATTGGTGTCAGGACCATATTGCTAAGAAGAAGGTGAAGTCATAAAATGTAAAAAGATTAGATTGACTCTGATCTTGAAACCCTGTAGAAGCCAATCAGCAGGTAGTCTTTAATGGCAAGCTGTTAGATGCTAGACCTGGGCAAATTCATCTTTTAAAATGCATGGCCTCCATACATTGCTTAGTTTCAGCTCTGTAGCATCGCAGCCATTTGTACTGGAGCCGTTGAGGAACATACTGATGTCTGAGTGCTCTTACAGAACAACCATGTCTGAGCTTCAGGCCAAGTCTCTTTTCTGGGCAAAGATCCAAAATAAGATGCAGGTCAGATGCATTTCAGACCAGTCCTACCAGCTGGAGAAAGAACAATGCTCAATACACAAAACTTCACCTGCTGATCACCTCCATTAAACACCCCCTGGATGTCCAGCCCACCTCTGGCTGGTTAACCCAATGGTGTCTCTTAAAGGAGTAGCTTCTTTAAAACCTAAAGAATGGGAATATATACCGACCATCTACCAGACATCCCAACCAGCTTGTACAATATCCATATACATATACTGTATCTTTGTACAGTTATAATGATTTGTCTAGGCCAGACAAGCCCTGAACTATAGGCTGGCAGTACAGGGGAACTATCACGAAAATTAAAATTGAATATAAAATTGATTAAATACAATCAATGAAATACTCTGCATTGTTTCTGAAATAATCAAGTTTATCTTCACTATCCCTCTCTCAGCATCTGTTTCTCTTCATTCTGTCTTCATGCAGCAGTTGGGTGTCAAAGTGAAACGGGACAGATTCGTCCATCACTATTTATAAACAGGCCCGGATTTGTGGATAGGCCACCTAGGCCCGGGCCAAGGGTGGCAGGATTTTAGGGGGCGGCATGCTGCCCAACCACACCCACATTGGTTCAGAAATGTAAATTTCCTGCGTGCCAGTTCCCATTGCTCTGTCCTGATTATGAAAATTTGAGCAAATAAAAGGGAGGGGACAGGGGCGACAAACCACAGCAGGTCTAGGGGCTTCCGCTGTATAAATCCGGCCCTGTTTATAAATTTACACCACAATCATAGGGGTCAGTGGAGCATGCCTCCCAACATTTTGAAAATAGAAAGAAGGACAACATTTTTTGCTGTTCACAGCGCGGGGAATTTTTTTGACCATGCCTGTTTTATGGCCACACCCCCAATTATCATGTCCATTTTACTAAATTTGTCAGGTTGTGGAAAGTTTGAACGTGTTTCTAGGGGCTTTAGGGTCAGGTTTTATGTGTTATATCAGTTTTGCTAATGAAGGTGAATTACCCTTTAAAGGATTAGTAAACCTTAAAAATAAGTGAATGTAAAATTGATGAGGGGGCTATTCTAAGCACTTCTGCAATGTACATTAATTATTTATTTTCTTTTGATTCCAAGATATTAAAGGATATATGAACTGTTAATATGAATGAATTTTGTTGCAACAGCGACACCTGCTGGTCAGTTTCTCACCAGTCTGACCACCAGAAAGAGGAGAAAGAAAGAGGCTGCTCTGATTTTCTTCTGCTTAGGGAATAAAAAAAGAAACCTTTCTCAAATCTTTCCTAACCAGAAAACATCAGAGCAGCCTCTTTCTTTCTCCTGACAACTTCCTTGACTACTTGGTGGTCAGACTGGTTGGAAAATGACCAGCAGGTGGCGCTGTTGGAATAAAATTCATTTACATTAACAGTCCATGTATCTCTTAATATCTTGGAATTAAAAGAAAATAAATAATGAATGTACATTGAAGAAGTGCTTAGAATAGCCCCCTCATCAATTTTACATTCACAAATGTTTAAGGTTGACTTAACCTTTAAGCTGCAAGTCACAGTTTCCCCAAGAGACTTGTTTGTCTTAAATAGTTAATTGTTTCTTTGCTTGTCTTAAATTATTGCAAATGTATCTAAGTGCCACATAATCTGTGCTCTCTGCCAAAAGCCAATTAAAGGACAAGGAAAGTGTAAAATAGAATAAGGGTAGAAATGGTGTATTTTGTATACTAAACATAATCATGAACTTACTGCACCACAAGCCTAATCAAACAAATGATTTATGCTTTCAAAGTTGGCCACAGGGGGCTGTCATCTTGTAACTGTGTTATACATCTTTGCAAGACTAGACTACATGCACATGCTCAGTGTGATCTGGGCTGCTTAGGGATCGTCATAAATGATCAAAAAAGCTGATTAAGTTCTGCATGGCTGGTAAGTAAGGCAGGGGCTCCCCCCGCTGTTCAAAAGAATTATTGTTTCCCTGCCAGAAGTTAGGGACCGTCTGACAATTCCTATACACAGCACTAAATGAAGGGAGAATTTCACTGCATACAGTCACGTTTCTTATAAAAAACGGTACACATTTTTTAATTAAAGTATATTGGAGATAGATTTCTTTTTCATTAAAGAAAGTAAAAATGGGATTTTATTTCTTTGCCTTTCCTTGCCCTTTAAGTTTTAGAAACTCTGTATCTTTTTCATGCTCTTCAGTGCAGGAGATCAAAGATTTCAGTATCAATCCCGGGGGCTGAGCTGTCAAAATCAGGACTGTCCTGTGAAAAATGGGACAGTTGGGAGGTATGTGGAAGTACAGGTGTAGACAGCGGCAGTGGTGTAGTCGGTCTGCTCAGAAACTAGTGGAAGTGGTAGAATTACAGTAGAAGTTACATAACATATGCAAATATAGTAACTAGACATATCTCACCCTGTTTACTAGACTTGGGCAACTTTTAACTCAGTTTGTGTTATTTTGTGAAAACCATGTATATGTATAGTCATATGTATAGTCATATGTATAGTCATATGTATAGTCATATGTATAGTCATATGTATAGTCATATGTATAGTCATATGTATAGTCATATGTATAGTCATATGAATAGTCTTATGTATAGTCATATGTATAGTCATATGTATAGTCATATGAATAGTCTTATGTATAGTCATATGTATAGTCATATGTATAGTCATATGTATAGACATATGTATAGTCATATGTATAGTCATATGTATAGTCATATGTATAGTCATATGTATAGTCATGCAATCTGCACTAACTGCCGTGCAAGGTGATTTCTAGCAGAACCTGGCAGTTTATTCAGATTACACAGGCAGCTGTAGATGTAACATTGCCGTGAAAAAGGATTTCGACTTCTACAACTATTTGTCATTGTCACAGTCTAATAACTATTGTACCTCCAAGGTAAAACAATCATCAGCTTAGATTATAGGGCTCAGGTTCCAAGGCAGTGTTCTGTGCAAAAGTGAAAAATTTGGACACAAAAAATTATTTTTTTTTACCCACAAGCACATGTCCCCCACCAGAATTTCTGTATTGTTGTGGGAGTGAGTTTAGCAGTAAGATAGGATTATGTTTGGTGCTTTGCATGCAGTTTATGGTCCATGGTTTTCTCTTTAGTTGTGGTCATTATGGGATGTACAGCTGCACAGAGAGACTAAGGGGCAGATTCATCAAGGCTCGAATTTCAAAGTGCAAACACTTTGAATTCAAAAAGACCAAATGAAATTAATTCCATTTTGTTTTTGATTGAATAGGTCAAATTTTCATTTGACCCCATAAAGGTTCTAGGAGGTCCTCCATAGGCTAAAACAGCAATTTGGCAGGTTTTAGATGTTGAATGGTTGAATTTGAATTTTCAAATTTGGGCTATTTCCTAGTCGAAGTACTCAAAAAATAACTCAAAATTCTAATTTATTTATTCGAATTTTCACTTCGACCCTTGATTAATCTGCCCCAATGTGCATTTATCTCTCTAGAGACAGATATAATACATTGGACAGATAGTTATATGAGCATGATAGATAGACAGACATAGATAGATAGATAGAGAGAGAGAGATAGATAGATAGAGAGAGAGAGAGAGAGAGAGAGAGAGAGAGAGAGATAGATAGATAGATAGATAGATAGATAGATGATAGACAGACAGACAGATAGATAGATAGATAGATAGATAGATAGATAGATAGATAGATAGATATAGACAGTTTGATACACAAATGTGGACGATATGAAATCAGGCATACACTAGATTGTAGATAGATAAAATATAGATTTGCTACTGATAGTTCCAGTCTGTTAGCAGTGTAGGTATACAATGTGGATGATGCAGATAGGTAGGTAGGGGTGAGTATGTAGCCTGAAGGTAAGAAACACATGTCCAAATTCCTGAGATGTAGGTCAGTGCTAGAGATTGGGTGCAGTAAAGAAATGTACAGTATCTATGAGTATAACTAGAGATAAACATCTGCTCTCTCTCCCTTCCACACAAATGTCTTCCTGTGAAATCACAAGTGTGAGTCATGACAACGTCCCCATCAGTACAATTTGTTCATTGTTACCTTTTAGTCCCCCACTTGTATCCTTCATCACTGTACCAACTCAATGATTCATCAGTTCAGTAACAGTATTGATCCAAGCCCACTGGCATCTACACAACAGACAACAGTCCCACCATACAATGGTCCCACCATACAACAGTCCCACCATACAACAGTCCCACCATACAACAGTCCCACCAGACAACAGTCCCACCATACAACAGTCCCACCATACAACAGTCCCACCATACAACAGTCCCACCATACAACGGTCCCACCATACAACAGTCCCACCATACAACAGTCCCACCATACAACAGTCCCACTATACAACAGTCCCACCATACAACGGTCCCACTATACAAAGGTCCCACCAGACAACGGTCCCACCAGACAACAGTCCCACCATACAACAGTCCCACCATACACTCATCCACTTTTTTTGCATCTGGCAGTGAAATGGGAGGGGAGTCTTAGGGGCAGATTTACTAAGGGTCGAATTTCTAAGTGAACGTCATTTTTTTTTTTTTTCGATCTAAAATGGGCCTATTTCAATCGAATAGGTCAGTTTTTGATTGAATAAAAATCATCCGAATCGTTTGATCAAATAAGACCTGGTGGCATCCAATTAGCCGGGGGCTCCTCCCGAGGTTAAAGTCGGCGGTTATAGGCAGAAGTGACAGCCGAGACCAGGGAGCTTAGCCTGGGTACTGGATTTAGGGTGCCGTTCGTGACAGCCCCATAGCAAATTATTTTTCAGACCCCCAAAATGTCTAGAGGTTGACCTGTTACCAATATTTATTGACTGTATATGAATTAGGGCACCTATACTTCCTGCCCCCCCCCCTGCAGCTGCAGGGTCTGCTTCCTTTGTAGTTAACCCAGCTAGGTAGTAACCTATAGTAACCAATCAGCATTTACTACAGGTACAACAATAATAGAAATGGTTTGATTACAGCCTACAAGCCCCACTTGAATCCTGCAGAAATGAACATTGGGGTAACTAAAAGTGCTAAATTTGCCCCCAGGTTCCATTACCCCATAAAAGAAATCTGCAGCCAACCTATACTAGTCTTCGATATGAAAGCAAACATCTGATTGGTTGGTGACCAATCACAAAGCAATGAGATGCTCATTTTTATCCAGTTATCCAAAGTATTTGTCTTTGCTTTATCCTACTTATCATTGACTCTACAACCTTACATTGCTTCCTGTTCTATATTTCTATTCACGGCCACAAGGACTTTTTATTTTATATATAAAGTAGTTATGACCTCATGCAACATAGAAGTGACCTCATATAACAAAGGAGTGACCTCATATCTGGAACGTGATCTCGTCCTACCGAGTGCTAAGACTACCTGACTACCATTGGATATGTAGATCAAACGTCTTTTCTTTCTTTCTGCAGTTAACAGTTTGCGGTGCCTACAGTGCATTGGAAGTGCCTCCTCCTGTCGTATGGTGGCCAGGAAATGTCCAGCCTATGAAACCACCTGCATCTCCCTGGCTTATAGATCTACAGGTGAGATATTTGTAAACGGGATTTAGCAGTTCCAACAGATTTCCTAAAGTCTGATGTATAGATGGTGCCCTTCCCATTTATATGTAGTCATCAGTGATTGGCGAATCTGTCCCATTTTGCAGAATATTTTGTGAAAAATCTGCGAAATGGGACTTTTAACACTGGCAAATTTTTGCACCCATTTATGCGCCGGCCGCTAAACGAGGAAATTCACCCATCACTAATAGTCGTAGCTATTTTGGTGAGCAGATAAGCCACTAAGTCATAGTAGAGTGAGAAGGTTGTTCTAAAGGTGACCTACTCTGTATAAATAACTACAAATAACAGGTCTTTTGAGTCAAATCTGGCAGGACCCTGAAGTAAGAAGAGGGATTTGTTGATTAGATCCCCCAGACATTGTATATATACAATTAGATATAACCACAAATGCAACAGCAGTTCAATGAACAGACGTGGCAGTAGGACTTAACAGGGTGATGAGAGTTCAGGGAAGTCATTCAGAGAAATGTACAATTTCATCTATTTATTCAACGGCAGTGACCGATGATTATACGACTCGGCAGCCTGTAAAGAACAGATCAAAAAAATATGACTATTTGTGTAGAGGGAGGATGAAATAAATACCTCTTCTGAAGCAAATGTCCAGCCACTCCGTGCCTGAGAAATGGGATTCTAATACAAGTGTTATGTGACAGTGATCATTACGGCACATTTAGGCATCTCCGGATGAGCAGATGCATTTACAGAGATGTTACATGTCACTTACCTGAAGGAGAGAGGTCTCCACTGTCTCTGAGGCTTACATAAAGAAATTCATGATTGACTGATACGTTTATTGACTGGAACAAGTTCTCAGAGCAAGGCCCGGTGCCCCACAAGAGTACTTTTTGTAGAATGCCGCAGGGCTTATCACTCTATTTCTCAGCCAGCTATATATATATATATATATATATATAGAAAGTCCAACAATGCCAGCACTCCAAACAATATAGAGATGGATGGTGCACGATCCAAGTGTGTGGTTATAAAGTAGAATAAGGGATCAGCACTCACTTGATTCGGTGAAAAAGTGTATTTAATGTACACACATAGAAAATCCGACGTTTCGGTTCCACTTGGGAACCTTTCTCAAGGTATATATATATATATATATATATACAGGGGGTACAAAGACAACAACACGGTTTTATGTTTCTGTGTGGATCATGGTTCTTGATTTATTTAACATATTACACAGACCTTTACAAAAATGTTTAATCATTCGCTTCAGTTCCTGCCTTAGTGAAGCTTAAGATCTACTGCAATCAGACATACACTATATATATAAAGTATATGACCATCAGTTCTAATTACTGGAATTCTGTAGTTACATCAAACCCAACATTGCTGACAAAATCTATGACAAGTCCATGCTTCCTGTGTTCTGACAACAGTTTGGGGTCGGCCCGTTGCTGTTTCATCAGAATAATAACCCATGGGGCAAAGTATGGTCTATATAAAATGGACAAAAAGTTGACTAGTGTGGAGAACACTGGTCTCAACCAACTTGCCTACATGCACTTGGAGCCCAAACCAGGCCCGATTACCAGATTTCATGCCCAATCTCCTACAAATAAAAGAAGCTAAATCCACCAACGATTTTTCATCATCTAGTTGAAAGCCGTCTGGGAAGAATAGAGGGTAAAAGCTGTTGTAGCAGCAAAGAGAGGAGCAATTTCATGACATGAGATGTTGGACAGGCAGCTGTCCACATACTTTTGGCTAAAGAGACGTTCTCAAAGCTTGGGGGGGGGCCTTGTAACTCTGGAAATGTGTGTGTTGTAACTTGCATACTCACATCAAAGTTATGGTTTAAGTTACAGTTTCAAATAAGACCTATAAACCTAGAGGTGACAACGCTTGAGACTTATTTATATAGGCTAGACCTAAACAAACACCTATACTGGTTATATATTATACTATCTACCACCGGCTCCTCTTCCCTTGAGAGAGTTAGGGACAAATGGCAAAGAGATATCCCTGAACTTGATGAAGAAAAATGGAAGGACACTCTTTAAGGACAAGGAAAGTGTAAAATAGAATAAGACTAGAATTTCTGTATTTTGTATACTAAACATAAACATGAACTTACTGCACCACAAGCCTAATCAAACAAATGATTTATGCTTTCAAAGTTGGCCACAGGGGGCTGTCATCTTGTAACTTTGTTATACATCTTTGCAAGACCAAGACTGTGCACATGCTCAGTGTGATCTGGGCTGCTTAGGGATCGTCATAAATGCTTGAGTTCTGCATGGCTGGTAAGTAAGGCAGGGGCTCCCCCTGCTGTTCATAAGTATGATTGTTTCCCTGCCAGAAGTTAGGGAACATCTGACAATTCCTATCCACAGCACTAAATGAAGGGAGAATGTCACTGCATACAGTCAGGTTTCTTATAAAAACGGTACACATTTTTTAATTAAAGTATATTGGAGATAGATTTATTTTTCATTAAAGAAAGTAAAAATGGGATTTTATTTCTTTGCCTTTCCTTGCCCTTTAAATGAAAAGCTCTCATTACCAAATATTCACTCACCAGAACTCTGTCTGTTGGGGTTAACAGGGGACTTGCAACTTCATCCCTACTCTACCTACGGCTGCTATAGTTTGCCAAAAAAGCCATATTAATGCATTGGAAATCCCTTATCCACCCTTTAATACACTATTGATACAGTATTGATGCTATATTACTCTCTCTCTCAAACAAAAAACTGGCCAATCTGGCTAGAGGCTGCACAGAAAAATTTGAAGCCATATGGGGTACCTGGCTAAATATTCAAATTGTTTAAGTGCATCTAAACATACAACAACTGGTACAGTACCTCTACCTCCCCTCCCTCCCCTCCCTACCCTCTCTCTTCCTTCTTCTCTGTTTTCTATTGATTTGGTAAATGTTTAAATCTAAAATAAAAACTTAAAAAATTAAACCAGTCCCAAATGGCAAGTGTCCTTAAAACCAATTGGCAATGAGTGTTCATGAAAGTATCGAGCTCTAGTAAAGTACTGGGGCCAACTGAGGACTCTAAGAACTTTAAAGGGCAAGGAAAGGCAAAGAAATAAAATCCCATTTTTACTTTCTTTAATGAAAAAGAAATCTATCTCCAATATACTTTAATTTTAAAATGTGTACCGTTTTTATAAGAAACCTGACTGTATGCAGTGAAATTCTCCCTTCATTTAGTGCTTCTGGCAGGGAAACAATCACTTATGAACAGCAGGGGGAGCCCCTACCTTACTTACCAGCCATGCAGAACTCAAGCAGACCATACTGAGCATGTGCAGTGCCAGTGTCAGACAAAGATGTATAACAAAGTTACAAGATGACAGCCCCCTGTGGCCAACTTTGAAAGCATAAATCATTTGTTTGATTAGGCTTGTGGTGCAGTAAGTTCATGTTTATGTTTAGTATACAAAATACACCATTTCTACCCTTATTCTATTTTACACTTTCCTTGTCCTTTAAGCTATTTAAACTGTGCAAACTGGAACATTCCTCTTCCACTGACATCTGAACATAATCCTGGGGAAGCTGCAGTTATTCAGCTTGGCTGTGGGATACCTTTGTTTTTCAGATTCACTTACCTTTGGAATGAGAATTACTGTATAAAACAACATAAATTCTCTCAATGATGTCAGCTTCTCACAGGGAATCTTCTAAACAAAGAAATCACCATGAGTACAAATAAAATCCTGCTCTCCAGCACCAACCCAACCTTCAACTACCCTACAATGGACTATTTCTTTAAGTGCAGGAGAAGCATACATACGTGGTCTTTAAAACCTAAAAGCAAAGTCAAAATAAGCTTTCTTTAGTGATGGCCGAATCTGGGGCATTTTGCTTCGCCGAAAAATCAGAATCAGAAAGTTCACGAAAAATTTGTGAATTTTTACAGTTTTCATGAAAAATTCATGAAATTCGAACTACTTCACTATAAATTTGTGAATTTCAAGCAATTTCACTATAAATTTGTGAATTTTGAACTATTTCACTAAATTCATGAAATTCGAACATTTCCACGAAAAACTTGTGAATTTCGAACAATTGAAAATGAAAATCGGAAATTGATGCCGGCAAATTTTCTCTGGCGAATTTTCACAGCCTTTTTGCGAGTTTATTCGCCGGCGGCTAATCCTGGAAATTCCCAGCGAATTCGAACTAGCTTTCTTCTCTTGAGAAATTTATCAAGGAAACCAAGGTCAGGCTTTAATGATCCGGATGAATTAGTCCCAGATCCAATATTTTTGCCTGATCATGAAATATGTGAATATTATTGCGTTCTGTACCTTCTAAACTGTAAAACAATGCTCCCGTGCCGTGAACCCCTCCCAGAGAAGTACAAGTAAGCAGCTTCAATATTGAAAATCAACATTCGGAGAAAAAAGAGATTAAAGCCACTGTATCTCCCTGATCTGCTTTGATTGTTGTTGAAAACCTGTGTTTCAAAGATATTAGACACAATAGCCTTTCATTTTCTTTCTGCGCCCGGGAAATTGATCAAACCGCGGATGTGATTGGATCTGATTCTTTTGAAGACATAAAACCCAAGAGGTGCATTATTGCTTTACATGGGAAAGTTTCTTCTCTGTGCATGAATGATCTCTTGTCATTTAGTGTGTCTGTCCATCATATTAAACTAGATAAAGACACAAGAAAAATATAAATATTTACATTTTCATATTCATAATTTTTACATAGTTACATGTTTATTTGGGACAGCAACCATCATGCGAAGGGTCAGCGTTTGGAGACATAATAATCTCATCCCAACAAAATATAGTCATTCATCCATAAAGGAGACATAATACCAAAATGGATACAAAAACTATGAAGCCCTTCCGACAATTTAGAATAAATGAAGAAGGCAGTTTATTCATTTTCTAATAATTAAGAGAATTTTTTTATTTACAAAAATTTTTTGATCAAGTCAATTTTGGAAAAAGTGAAAATCATATTGTAAATTGTTCATTTTTAAAAATTTGACACAAATTATTTAGTGCTGTTGAAAATACACCTCACCTTGCAATGTTTTAGCTGCTGGATTTGTTTCAGTCAAACTGTCAAAATTCATGTTTCATAATACCAAAAAATGATAAATAATGTTTTTTTTCATTGCTATTTGAAAGTGTGGGACAATAGTGATGGGCTAATCTATCCCGTTTCGCTTGGCCGAAAAATTCGAGAATTTCCAACAAAATTCGCAAATTGGTGAAAAATTTGCAAAACGAGTTGCGGCACGTTTTTGACGCGTCTCGTCGTTTCCATTTTCAGCGTGCGACTCATTTTTTTTTTTTACGCCAGCGAATTTTCGCTGGCGTTTTGCGAATTTATTCGCCGGTGGCGAATCGCGAGAATTCGCCGTGAATTTGCCCATCACTATAGGACAACATAGAATCAATACACACAAATTATTAAGGGGCAGATTTACTAAATTCACGTGAATAGATCGAAGTTCAATCGAATTCCGATCGTACGATTTTATCGGATATTCGAATATGCAAATTTGGCCACTTCGATCATCGAATACGCAAAATTTTAGCGTATCGAATAGATTGAATAATCGAATATTCGATCATTCAACCATTTGATGATCGAAGTACTTTTACATTAAAATTTTATTCGACTGCCTACTTCGCCAGATTGAACCTACCGAATTGCAATAGAAATCTATTGAAGCCCCCCATAGGCTTTTTTTTCTAGCACCTGCTCAAATACCATCAGTACGATCGCCTCAATCATTCGAATCGTACAAATTTTTCGAGCGAAAGGAAATTTTACGATTTTTCCGTGAAATTGATCGGTATTCGATCGTACAATTTCATTGAGAAATCGAATATCGAAGTAAAAATAGCCTAAAACTAATCGATAAGCATTCGATAGTCGAATGATTATCGAATTTCGGCCGAATTCGATGGCTTTTAGGGAATAATGATAAATTTGCCCCTAAATGTTACAGAAATTAATATTTGTCAGTATATCCACAAAATATACATAACACTATGCAGTAATATGGTTATTATTTACGGGGCGCGTTTATTCCAGAAAGAACCCAACTGGAGATTATGGCACAAGAATAAATTTACTTCAGTACGGTACAAAACAAATCGCTAAAGTTACTGCTGTTTTATAGACTTCTGGCAGCAGAAAAAAGTCTAAATTATATTTATTCAGTATTCTTCTTCTAACAGGGTAGTTATTCTTTGTGGAATGGTAATTTAGTACAACATTTTACTTTATTTTCCTATACTACCCTTTGTCCTTTCTCCTATTCCTTAATACCCCTATCTGTTTCAGAAATAATAGAGAATCCTGAACTAAAGCTGAACCCACATTTGCTATTATACGTATGTGTATCTTTATTTCATTTTACGTGTTTATTGTTTTTCATAAGCAAGTCAATAATGAAACAGTACATAAACAAAATTCCAGAAAAATTGAATGTAGAAGCACAAAGATACAATAACAAATGATTATCTTCATGGACAAACCAAGATCAATAAAGATCTAACAAAAGATGATAAAAATGAACAAAATAAAAATACATTAGAGCAAAGAATAAATAAAATAAATTGAATGAAATAAAAAAACATCGAAGCACTTAGAACATTACATGAGAAATAATTAGATTGTTTTCAGGAAATATTTTGACTATTAAATTCCCTTATTCAGATGAACTTATGAATCCCAATTTAGTCAACAATTCTTTCTTGGGTTTATCAAATAAATCTTTATTTGTACATCATTCCTTGTACATGGAGCACTGTACATTTAGGCATTCCATTACCTGTATACAGGGAATAAACATTGCAATAAATAAAAAAATAAAATAAAAATACATACAATACATACATACAGTTACAAAGGTCAAAAGAGAAGGAAAGTCTAAATCACTGGGGTGCCATCAGGCCCAGATTTATGGGCAGGTCACAAAGGCCCGGGCCGAGTGAAGTGAACCTGTCCCCACCACACTCCGAACCTGGCACTCTGAATCCACCCACCACCACAAATGAACCCGCCCTCCCAGTGCCGGCAAATGGGAGAGTTGCAAATGAGCGGGACTTTGTGAGAAATATGGAGGATTGTGAAGGGTTGGGGAGTGCAGGGGATATGTGAGTGGATCGGGGTGGGGGGTTGAGCTGGTCGACAGTGGGGGGATGAGGGGGTCTAGTGGGGGGATGAGTGGGTCGAGTGGGGGATGAGTGGGTCAGGGATGGGAGGTGAGGGAGGTTGGGGTGGGGAGGAGTGCTGCCTAGGAGTGCCAAATAATGTTAGGTGATCCCTAGTGATTATAATCACTTACCAAATACCCCAGGCTGGTGCAGAAAATTGCACCAGCCCTGTCTACTTTTCTACAAGGTTTCAAATTTCATATATTTCACATTTTTCATAGGGACTTATTTGGGATAAGAAAAATCAAATACTTGTTTTGCTACAATTTTCTCCTGCAATTAATTGAGGCAAAACAGATATAGAGGGTATATACAAAAAAAATGTTGTCTTAAAGGGAATGTCAACCCAAGAATAAAATTTTGTCTAATGAAAGAAAGTGGAATTCCAAGGAACTTTCCAATATACATTCAATGCAAATTTTAAATGGCTTTAACATATTTGTAAATGTCTTTACAGGTGGAGATCTGACTTCACAACATTGTTTAAATGTAGGACATTTTTCACTCAGGAGTCATATTGCAAAAATCCTGCAGCAATGATAGGTCAGATAGCTTCTGTTCTGTTGTTTCTAAAATCAGAGCCAAAGAGGTTAAAAAAAAAAAAAAAAACACTTTTCTGTAGCAATTACGTTTACACATATCTTTCTAAATGTAATTGATAATTGAATTCCATTTTCTTTCATTGAACAACATTTTAGTGTTTGGGTTTATATTCCCTTTAAGCTGTCCAGAACTTTAAGTTTACATGACTTTATGCACAGGGACTGATTCAAGTGAACACAAAGGGACCTTGGTGTATAATGATTTTACAGCACATACTGTAAAACTGCAAAAGAACTGCAAACCGTAGAACTGCAAAGTTCTAGCGTAAAGTGGTCACTTGAAATAAATATAAATACAGCACTGACCATCACTGTTTTTGTTTTTATTTTAGCCTTTTTCACACAGCTATTTACATTGGACTTTTCTTGGCACTTGTAGCCAAATGTAGCAATATTTTAACATACACACAGGTTTTCTGGCCCAGGTTAGGTTTGAACCCACAGCCTGCTGGATATTCAGAAGTATGTTCAAATCCAGGCAGAGCAGCAAACCCCCCCCCATGTGTACATTTCACTTGCAGTTTGAATATAGACCACAAGAACGAAAAAAGTCAGGAAAAAATATTGAATAAAAGTTTATCAAGCTAAGTATAATACAAATTAATAAAATAATTTCTTCTGTTTTTTTTTCCCAGCTGGAAGCATCACTTCCAATACAGTGATGAAGGGCTGCTCAACAAGGACTTTGTGCAACCAAACATCTGTCATGGACACAGGAAATCGATCAATATATATGTCTGCATCCTGCTGTGAGACAGATTACTGCAACATCAACCGCTACTCAAGTAAGTAGTTGGAGTAAAGCCACGTAGACACTTGCATTACCATAGAAGTAGATGAAAGGGGTTATGTAGTGCTTGGAGCTTATGTAGCAATAAGGATGTTCCATTAATACATCCATAATGCAATACTCTGGACTTCATCAGTAGTCTGATTTCTGCTTTCCATTTCACCAGCTAAGGCTGTGTTCTCCAACCGGATGCAGTGTTACACGTGTAAAAATAACAACCTCCAATGTGGCTTTCCAAACCTCGACAGAGTATTCTGCGATGGAGTCGACAACTGGTGCGTGGATGTGCTTACTAAGGAGTATACTAATGGTGAGTTGGAGATTGCAATCCTAGTTCATCATGCAAGTCTCTTTCATTTGCAAGCAGTGGTGCAATGAAAGGGGACATCAATAAATGCAGAATAAAGAAGGAGACAGTAGGCAGAAAGGTCCAAGTCTTTTGCTGATGGTGCTGTGAAAAATGATGATCGGCATGTACAGAGCAAAATGGAGTCACAGGAGCACTGGGGAAATTAGGGGTTAAATTAGAGTTTTGAATTGCTAGAGAGCGAGCTATAGGGTGGTGACCACTGACTTGCCTCCCAAAGGAACCATGGTTTGAAGTTCACCAAACTTGAAAGCAGAAGACATCACTTTCTTGTTTTCTATCATGGACAATGAACTATTGGCTGATGATCACAAGTTGAGTTGGTTGCTGATCACTGTTTTTATCCTGACTAGGGATCCACAATTCCATTATGATGACTGGATGTCCACCAGATGGAATCACTAAGTTTACCTTTGGCTTAAGGTGGCCATACTTGATAAGATCCACTAGGTCACAAAACAAGTGGAACTTTCCCAGATATGCCCACCAATGGCATGGTTAATCTGAAAGTTTGGCCCTAGAGCAATTGTATTGTACGAATAAAATAAGCGCGGATAGCTAGTGGGCCAGCATCAACTATCCGAAGTGGTCCTCAACCACAAGAAAAATTAAACCTGCCTGATCTCTATCAGATTTTTGTCCAGATATCGATCTGGGAGACCCATCAGATGCCCCCCACACACAGGCAGATAAGCTGCCTAATCGGTCTAAAGGACTGATATCGGCAGCTTTAATCTGCTTGTGTATGGCCACTTTTAGGCTTTCCATTAGACTTAAAATTTACAAAAACCATTATCTGTATCATAGCTGTTAGGTGAAATTATCTGGGAAAAGTGAATTACCAATTTATGGTTGTTCTTGAGCAATGGATCCCAGGCTTTTACGGAAGGGTTTTGCAATGACAGTTGACTTTTCTTTCAGGTAAGGTGACAGCAAGCGCCTACACAAAGGGCTGTGGATCTGGGGAAGCATGTAACTCATTACTTGCATTTGACACGGGGTCCTTCCAGCGCTATACACAGTACTCATGCTGCAACAGTCAGACCCTCTGCAATGTAGCCTACCAGTCTAGTGAGTATTCACAATTCAGGGGCACTGGGTGAGAAAGATTCATTGGCAAAGGAGTTTGGACAAAGCTGGTCTTTGTGGTACCAACAGCCAATATATAATGCGTTTTACTTGTTTTATTGTTTTATTATTTAGAGCAATGATGCATTTACTTTTCCAGGAGAACATCCCTTAACAAAGATATATTTTCATGACCTATATTGAAAGCCACCTGAGATATATAGAAAGAACTTTTTAAGAAACGGCAAGTCTTACCTGTTTGAAGACATGACTGCAGAGCCTAACAATAGGATACTGAGTATTATAATCAATAACACTATGAAAGTCCTGTGATAAACTACTATTTTAGTGAATGTAGTGAAACGAGTAAGGCTGGAAAGTCTGTTGAGTATTCTTGTTGTTCTATACATCACAGCAGGATACGGAATTGACTTTTCCTTCTTTCCCCTGAAGGACACGTGTAAATGTACACACTTCTACATATAGATTTGATAAAACATCAAATAAACAATGTTTTTCTCTTGAGGGGCTTTTGTTATAGACTTGTATTCATTGTGAGTTTCTACATAAGCCTGATTTACATCTATATTTTCGCAGCAGCACCAGTCCTCAATAACATAAATGGGATCACATGCTGGGCCTGCTTGGACACAGGCAACAACGAGTGTGATGTGAAGAACCAAGTGCAGATCTCATGTAAAGGCTCACTTATCAGATGCATGGAGGCTTACGGTAATAACCAGCTATTTTGTCTCATTGTTGAGGTAGTAACTGCCCAAAGCTGTAACAATACAGGGAGGAGTAGGGAGAAACCACTATTAAATAACCCAATTCCATTGCTTGTCTGTAGACAATGCTGAATATCAAATAATAGTAGATGGGTCCATGATATCTAAAAGTATGTATTCTAGCTAAGGGCTTGTTATCTTAGACAGGGTCAGGCTGGAGTAACTTGGTCAACCGTGTAGCTCCAGCTTTAGGGTTCAAGTCTGGAGACAGTAGGCTTGAGCTGGGCTACTAATCTCCAAATTGAAGCCAGAATCGTTGGGCGTTTTTACACGTGTGACCATTTTTCTTGCTCCAAATGCATTAAAGTCAATGGGCGTCTTTTAATGTGGGACAATATTTACATGTGCAGCAATCTAGGATTCAGTTCGGGATTTGGCCAGGATTCGGCCTTTTTCAACAGGATTCGAATTCGGCCGAATCCGTCTGCCCTGCCGAACATAATCCGAACAAATATGCAAATTAGGGGCAGGGAGGGAAATTGCATGACTTTTTGTCACAAAACAAGGAAGTAAAACATGTTTCCCTTTTCCCATCCCTAATTTGCATATGCAAAATTTGCATATGCAAATTAGGGTTCAGTATTCAGCCAAATCTTTATCAAAGGATTCGATTCGGGGGTTCAGCCAAATCCAAAATAGTGGATTCTGTGCATCCCTACTCCAAATTTTTTTGTCCTAATGCATTCAAGTTAATGGATTTTTTTCTTATGGTGATTTTTTTGTCCTAATGCGTTAAAGTCAATTGGTGTTATTTCATATGGTTATTTCATATGGCGACTTTTTTGTCCTAATACATTAATGTCAACGAGTGTTTTTTCTTATGGTCACTTTTTTGTCCAAATGCATTAAAGTTAATGGGCGTTTTTTTCTTATGGGCGTCTTTTCTCTGCAAATTTTTCGAGCAGCGAATTTTTGCCACAGTTTTGCTAACAAATTCGTAAATGGCAAAATTTGGAATTTCCATGTCATGGCTGGCAAATAAATTTGCTCATCACTAGAAGCCAGTCCTTGTGGGTAACATGTGCTATACTTGTGTTTGTGGCCATCTTTTAAAAGCTGGGTGCACAGTATGGCCAATGAGCCTGCAAGTGGAGAAATAAACTGTTATATTTAGAATAAAAAAAATTTCTGACATCTTGGAACCCCCGTTTTGTTACTGAACTGTTTCCAAGTCACTTTTATCGGAGACCACTTTAAGATAACGTTTAATTTGACTGCTTTTGACAAGCTCAATGGATTCTGAATTCACAAAGAATCAGAATTCCCAGAAAAAACAAAGAGCTGCTCTTATAACCAAGAAGGTGGCTCTGCCCCAAGGCCACTGCTAATAACCAAGGCTAGTTTGAGAATAGAATCCATCTGGATCAGGGGGAATCTCAGTCAGGGGGGTTCTGTGCATATTCAGAAGTTTACACTCTCTCACATTCCTGTGCCCTTTGTCTCCAGACCAGAACCGTAAGACAGTGATGAAAGGCTGCAGCACAGTGACTTATTGCTCTGCCACCTACCCATCGCTGAAAGTGCCCAACATCTCGGAGATCCAGTGCTGCGCAGGGAGCAACTGTAACAATTTCACACTAATGCCCACCACAATGGAATCCAGCGGGGCCTGGAGCCCAAGCACAGACGTCAGACTTCTAACGCTTCTCTTCACCTTGCTCTGTACCCTCTTCTGCATAGAGGATCTCAACTAGGCCCTTATTCAGACTAAAACAATAATTATTTATAAAGAAGGGAAAGCAGTGGGGAATGTGATACCTACTGGGCTTCCCCAATCAGTGTTACCAATACAGCACTTATGTATCTTCCTGTGCTATATACATCTCATCTATAGGGGGTTATAGTGGTGCCTACAATGGTGAGAACAGCAGAATGTGGAAATTAATATTTGCACAGATGTCTATGTACTTTGACCACTACATGTTGTCGCTCAACTATATGCTGCTGCCAGGCCCGGACTGGCAATCTGTGGGTTCTGGCAAATGCCAGATGGGCTGCTATAAGGTGCCATGGAAAGTCTGTATTTAGTGGGCTGGTGGGGATTGTTTGGGCCTCTTTGTGGGCTGATTGGGCCTCTTTGTGGGCTGATTGGGCCTCTGTGTATCTGAAATGCCAGGGCCTATTTTGATTCTCAGTCCAGTCATGGCTGCTGCACAGAGACTGATACAATCAGAATTGTTTTAAAAATTGGACTTGCACAAGCCCATTGATGCCACATAAGAAGTAGAACTTGCGTTGAATCACAGCCCTGAAGCTCAAATAACCAACACACAGAATGGAAGAATGTCGGGAACTGGGAGGGCAATAAGCATCAACTTCTCATAACCCTTCTGATAAAGGCTTTTTAGTAAACCTTGGAACTTGGCTTTGGATATAATCCGTTTGAAAACACTAATATTCCACTGTGTACTCACACTCTCTAATTAACACTACAGAACTGAACTACATGGGGAAACTTTGTCAAGACAAAATATTTAGCTGTGAACTTCTAGCTCTGTTACAACACCCCCTTCAGTGGAAGAAAAACTTGTATGGCGGCATAACTGACCCTTCTAGAACATTGGATGCACAAAATATAATTGTTTTGACTGCACCTCCTAACACATCATTTATAACAAATTAATTACCTTAATGGAATGTGCTGACAGCTTCCATTAATTTACATGAACATAAAAGGAGAAGGAGAAAGGAGAAGCTATAGATGTCGCACCATTCAGGATATTATGACACTATGTATCCAGAAAATGAAGGCCTTACTTATTCAATCAAACAACCAGTTATAGTCTTAAAGTGGAACATACCCAACTAATTATCCATATGTAATATCAAAAACAAGTGCAGAGAATTCATCAAAAAAGTTCATCAAAAAAGTGAAAATACAAATTCATGTCAGTTAATTCATCAGTTAATGCACCCATGGAGATAATTGACGTGAAAAATCAAAGTGAAATAAATTAATTACAATAAAAAGTATAATGTGCCAATTCATTGAGCACCTCTATTTGCAAATTGGTGTAAATTGTTTGATTCAACATAGATAGGTCTCTATTTTCTCCATTTCTTTGGTAAAGTAAGTAATTATGGCTTTACTGGTCGCTCATAGCCACCCAAAATGGTTTCAGCGATCATGTGCACAAATAAGTATAAAACTTAACCTTTAATTCATTATGTTAAAAGTTCACCAGTATTTTAGTTAAAAAAGAGCATCACTAAATTTAAAAACACTTAAAAATGAAGGATGGACTGGTCTGAATTATAATAAGGAATAAATTGTAGCTACAAATAGAGTCATATCCTTATTCAGACCCCCGCACCCAGCCTATCAAAAGACCCAAAATAGTTATCGCACCTCCTGACTGTGGTGGTCTTGTAGGGTGCGTTCAGCTGCGGTGAGTGCTGTGGGAAAAGTAACAGCGCACCTTTAAAATGAATCACTTCAAATTGTTATGTTCACTATGAGCCAGATATTGTCCATGCGACCCGATTGCCTCTGAATAGTGCACTATCTCTGGTCCTCTCAGAGGCACCTAAGTGAAATGGTGGCCTAGTCCCTACTACTAGTTTCCGAGGCAGTCAGGCTCACAAATGGCAAAAATTGAACTGGCATTAAAGGGCACCAATCATAACTAAAATGATTTACTAAGTAAATACACTATGGGAAAGTTCAAGAAATCTGATTTTTAAAACAGAATTGTTTGTATAATGTAAATGATCAGCTCACTATACCTTCTGCAAAATCTCCCCTATCTACACTGCAGTTCTAGCTGAGGCAGCCATTTTGGATTTCACTGACTCCTCCTACCTTTATCTTCACAGCCAACTGTAGCTCTGAAATCTCGCACATGCTCAGTTGAAATTCCTTGCTTGCCTAATAAACCTTCTAAGCTATTTTGAAATCTGCCAAACTTCTGTGTTAGTGCTGCCACCTTGTGGAAGTTGCTGTGTGCACTTCTCTTGATACTTCTTGATACTTACTAAATCTAGGCATTCTGGGTAGAATACTCAGGGCAGTGCTACAATCTGAGCATGCTCGTGAACTCATTTGCATGTTGTAGTCACAGTATGGACTCCCTCAGTGAGAGAACCCATTTGACAAAGTATGGGATATTTTAAAAACGACTTGTTTTTTCCAAAAAAACTGTATATGTAGTTTGATTAACATGTTTAGGTTGTACTGGTCAGTTTGTTAATATGTTGATTTTGGCTGTGATTGGTGCCCTTTAAGCGACTCTGTGCTACAAATTATTGCGCTGTTTCAGAGAAAACCCCACCCATACTTCCCTCACGCTACCCACAAACTGATTCGCCGACCAACCACGGTAGTGACAAACAAGGAGGCCCACGTTTGGGGTGAAAAAAATCGATGCTCTGCGCCTGACGCGCGTTTCGCCAGAAGGCTTTGTCAAAAGCAAAATGGCTGCCGCATCTCCATGGGTGCATTAACTGATGAATTAACTGACATGAATTTGTATTTTCACTTTTTTGATGAACTTTTTTGATGAATTCTCTGCACTTGTTTTTGATATTACATATGGCTAATTAGTTGGGTATGTTCCACTTTAAGACTATAACTGGTTGTTTGATTGAATAAGTAAGGCCTTAATTTTCTGGATACATAGTGTCATAATATCCTGAATGGTGCGACATCTATAGCTTCCCCTTTCTCCTTCTCCTTTTATGTTCATGACTCTTCTAGAGCCCTTTCCTTTGCTTCAGTAAATTATTTTATGTCTGTATGGTGACGTTACAGCAGTGGTTCAGCTTTAAGTTGCCTTTTAGTATGTTATAGAATGGCCAATACTAAGCAACTTTTTAATTGGTCTTCATTATTTATTTATTTTTATATATATTTTTTTTTTTATTATTTGCTTCTTTCTTTCCAATGGGGATCACGGACCCCATTAAAAAAAAATCAAATGCTCTGTAAGGCTACACATTTATTATTATTGTTACTTTTGATTGCTCCTCTTTCTATCCAGGCCTCTCACATTCATCTTTCAGCCTCTCACACAAATCAGGATATGGTTGCTAGGGTCATTTGAACCCCAGCAACTTGATTGCTGAAGTTGCAAACTGGATGGCTGTTGAATAAAAAAAACTAAAAAACACAAATAAAAAATGAAAACCAACTGAAAATACAGAATATCTCTGCATCGTACTAAAAGTTAACCCTTTTAAAGGACAATGAAACCCTAAAAATGAATGTGGCTTAAATGGCATATTTTATATAGTGAACCTATTGCACGAGGCTAAAGTTTCAGCTTGTCAATAGCAGCAATGATCCAGGACTTGAAACTTGTCACAGGGGGTCACCATCTTGGAAAGTGTCTGTGACACTCACATGCTCAGTGCGCTCTGAGCAGCTGTTGAGAAGCTAAGCTTAGGGGTCGTCACTAATTATCCAGCAGAAAATTAGGTTGACATGTAATATAAGCTGATGCTACAGGGCTGATTATTAAATTCTGATGCTAATTGCACTGGTTTCTGTTCTGCCATGTAGTAATTAACCATATTAATGACTAATCAGCCTTATATTGTGACTTTATTGTAGGTCAGCAGGCAAGTTCTGCAAACCACTTCTGTATAACAATATATTCCAGAATACTGAATTTGCGTTTTGTATATATTAACACAGTCTTGTTGTACATTGCTATAGCAGACATGTCTAAAAGCACATTATATGGAACTTGTACAGTTATATTTATTGGTGTCTGTTTATTATTCTATATTTTTGGATAAACAGTAACACGTGCACATTCTTTGTAGACTTGTTTTACTGATCCTTAAGTGAAAGTGCTTGGAAGTAAACCATGGCAAGACTGGTGGAGCCCAGGCATATGCACTTCTATAAATAGGGCTCTGGATCTTTTATATATGGAAATTTATGCCAATATTGAACCTCAGCTTTATTTTAAATGTCGCAGCTTTATAAAGGGAAAGTGTACACCTGCATACAATGAAGCAAATAATGGGTCTTGCACTGAAATGTCTATTCTTTAAATTGATAATAAATCTCTTTATTTATTTTATTACAAGCAGCATATGGCTTGTGGTTTTGTTTGTAGCCCCCAACATGGAAAGGGTAAAATGTGGCCAGACAGAGTCAGCAGGTGGCTGTGTACACAGTAGATAACAGATAAGTACTACTATAGTTTATATAAACAAGCTGCTGTGTAGCCATGGGGGAGCCATTCAAGCACAGGATACACAGTAGATAACAGATAAGTACTACTATAGTTTATATAAACAAGCTTCTGTGTAGCCTTAGGGGGAGCCATTCAAGCACAGGATACACAGTAGATAACAGATAAGTACTACAATAGTTTATATAAACAAACTGCTGTGTAGTCATGGGGGCAGTCATTCAAGCACAGGATACACAGTAGATAACATAAGTACTACTATAGTTTATATAAACAAGCTGCTGTGTAGCCATGGGGGCAGCCATTCAAGCACAGGATACACAGTAGATAACAGATAAGTACTACTATAGTTTATATAAACAAGCTGCTGTGTAGTCATGGGGGCAGCCATTCAAGCACAGGATACACAGTAGATAACAGATAAGTACTACTATAGTTTATATAAATAAGCTGCTGTGTAGCCATGGGGGCAGCCATTCAAGCACAGAAGAATTCTATTGTATATTACAGAGCTTATCTGTTATCTGCTGTGTATCCTGTACCTATTCTCATTCTTCAGCTTTGCATGGCAGCCCCCACTGGTGTTACTGCTCCTTCAAAGGTGACAATCCAAGAAAAAAAATCTCAACATTATTTACAGAAATCGTAACAACTGTGTGTTTGTATTTAAACTCTCTCCAATCTCTTTCTCCAGACTGTGAACTCAGAGGATCTGAAGATCCGGGGGGCCAAATTTAGAAGCCGGTTGTAATTGAGGAAAAAGAAGGTTGCGGGGGACAATTGCCGCATACAGATGGGCTCAATCTGCGCCGCGGGTCTCCTTTAATAAATAATTCATTAGAGGAACGTTTTTTTTTTATCTGCATCAGAGCTTTCAAACTGAGTTTCGGGTAGATAAAAAAAAAAAAAAAAACGTGCAACAATAAATATTTCACCTTTTATTTCTGTTGTTAGTACAATTGGGAGAAACTTTTAAGGGGCAAATTTACTATTATTCCCCCAAATTCCTACTTGAAATTCGATAAGCATTCGGCCATCAAATGCTTATGGAATCATTTTGCTCGATATTCGATTTCTCGATTAATTCCTACGTTCGGATACCGATCGTTCGATTTCACGAAAAAAACGTAAAATTTCCTTCAAACATCCGAGAAATTTGTACGATTAGAAAGATCGAACGCTTCGATCGTACGAATGGTATTCGAGCAGGACTTGGGGGCAGATTTACTATTATTCCCCAAAAAATATTCGTTTTTCCTCGATAATCGAATAGTTTTAGGCTACCCTTTTATTCAATCTTCGATCCTGCGACGATCGAATAACGATCGTTCGATCATTCGAATGAATTATTCAATCATTCTAATTATTCGTACGATTCGAATGATCGAAAACTTTGATCGTATGAATCCTATTGGATCAGGACTCAGCCTCAGAAGCCTATGGGAGGGCTCCCATAGGCTTCTATTACAATTCGGTAGGTTCAATCTGGCGAAGTAGGCAGTCGAATAATTTTTCAATTATAAGTTCTTCGATGATCGAATGATCGAATATTCGATCATTCGAATCTACTCGATCATTCGCTCGTTCGCTATTCGATGATCGAATAAGCCTAATTTGCATATTCAACTAATTAATCCTACCATCGGAATTCGATTGAACTTCGATCTATTCACGTGAATTTAGTAAATTGGCCTTTTAGTCTCAGAAGCCTATGGGGGGTTCCCATAGGCTTCTATTACAATTCGGTAGGTTCAATCTGGCAAAGTAGGCATTCAAAGAATTAAAAAATTTTGATTCCTTCGATCATCGAATGATCGAATATTCGATCTATTCGATAATTCCGTATTCGATGATCGAAGAGGCCAAATTAGAATTTACGAATATACGAAAAATTCATACAATCGGAATTCGATCGAATTCGATAGAACTTCGATCATTTCACGTGAATTTTGTAAATTTGCCCCTTAAAGGGCAAGGAAAGTGTAAAATAGAATAAGGCTAGAAATGGTGTATTTTGTATACTAAACATAAACATGAACTTACTGCACCACAAGCCTAATCAAACAAATGATTTATGCTTTCAAAGTTGGCCACAGGGGGCTGTCATCTTGTAACTTTGTTATACATCTTTGTCTGACACTGGCACTGCACATGCTCAGTGTGGTCTGCTTGAGTTCTGCATGGCTGGTAAGTAAGGTAGGGGCTCCCCCTGCTGTTCATAAGTGATTGTTTCCCTGCCAGAAGCACTAAATGAAGGGAGAATTTCACTGCATACAGTCAGGTTTCTTATAAAAACGGTACACATTTTTTAATTAAAGTATATTGGAGATAGATTTCTTTTTCATTAAAGAAAGTAAAAATGGGATTTTATTTTTTTGCCTTTCCTTGCCCTTTAAGGCAGGACTACACAGAAGACTTTGGTGCGTTTCTGTTGGATCCGACGCCGGGTGACAAAACACCTGTACCAAGTCGGATCCAACAGGAACACAGTAAGTTCAAAGAAAGTCGGACGTTGAACCGACGCGACACAACTTTCGGATGAAAATGCTGCAAGCTGCATCTTCATCCGACAGTTGTGTCACAACGGTCAACATCGTCCGACTTTCTTACTGTGTTCCTGTCGGATCCGACTTGTCGCCCGGCGTTGGATCCGACAGAAATGTGCCGAAGTCTTCCGCGTAGTCCAGCCCTTAGGGCTCTTACTCACCAGCGTTTTTCCCTGCGCTCCCCAATGCTCCATTTTGCTGCGTTAAGCCGCAGGGGACTCGACGCAAGCAATTCTTTACAATGGGGCTGTACTCACACAAGCGCATGTAGGCGCCGAACACAGTTTGAGACTCAACATGCTGCATATAAACATGCAGTCATATAATTACCCCAGACTTAATATGCCAAAAAAATGTGCACAAGTTTCTTGTGGAACGGGAGATAAATGGCAGCTAGATGTTGCATATAAATAGAGCCTACTGTTGCTTTAATAGGCCACATACAGAGACATTTCGGCTTTATGTTGAGTGTTGATGTGGGGAGGGTGAGCTTAGCTGAAGTGCCACTTATTAACCATCTCTGATTTATTGCTGCCAAACTCCACTGAAAACTCCACTGCCACTCTCCTCTAATAGCCTCTAGCTGCTGGGGTATGCTGGGAGATGTAGTCCACACCAGCTGGAGGGCTGGGAACCTGCTGTATTCTCTGAGTACTCTCACTGGGGACGTGTGATTCTCATTTGCTCAGCGTGGGGAATTATAAGTAGCAGCAGCTGCCGGTAAAGTTTGCCTACGGCAGCCCAGCGGTGTCCTGTCCCTTCTGTAGGCAGCACAATGCAGGATCACTCAGCTCTAATCTGGGGGATAACTTTATTTGTGGCATGTTTATGAGATTGTGAGATCTGAAATCTGCTCGCTGCTCACGGCTAATTATGCCTGTTAATTATTTGGCTACAAGATGATGTTAATTATTAGGTGAAAATCCATCTTGTGTCTCGCAGACGTCTGACATTTCTCAGCGACAGGTCAGTGGCACATGGGGGAGGGGAAGGGTTGCCACCTGACCGGTATTTTACCGGCGTGGCCGGTATTTTTGATGGCTGATCCCAATGTTATTAATAGGA
>CM044444.1:97234763-97249495 GCA_024363595.1 Xenopus borealis
GGCTGTTTAGAGCAAATTTAGAGATAGAAAAAAAAAAACGTTTACTTGTTCTTTAACTATGGATGCATTGGCCCACGATAGTTTGGTAGATTGAGGCATAGTGCTAAGGGGCAGGTTTACTAAATTCACATAAATTCACATGAGGGATTCGAACATTCGACCAAATTTGACCATCGAATATTCCAATTCGAATTATTCGGATTTAATTTTATTCGAATATTCGAAAATTCAATGGTCGAATACTTCCCCTTTAAATTTGATCACCTACTTCGCCAGATTAAACCTACCGAAATGGGGATCATTCCCTAAGATCGAATAAGAAAAATTCGATCGATCACTTAAAAATTGTTTGAATATTCGATTCGAATTCGATTCGAATATTCGATCGATTTGAATTCGAATTCGAATTTTTTAAATTCCCCACTATTCCCCCACAATTCCCTGGTTGAATTTCGAATTTTTTTTCCGTTCGAAATTCGACCAATAATAAATCTGCCCCTAAATTTTGGACATTATTGTAACCTTATTTTTTAATTTGTTTCATGTTAAAGTAACTAAATAGCTAAACATCGGCGGTTACATATGTCTTGGTTTTATCTGTAACTGTAATGAACTAGGGGATATAAATTGTCTAGTTTTGGATTCTATGTGGATTTTAGATTATTTAAATATTTAAAGTGAATGTACTAATAGCAATTGAATTACTGATCATGTGACTTTTACCAGCTGTTTGTTCCCGCCCAGTGTAAGGCGGTTTAATGTTCAGTTTGTAAATATTATGATTTTTATAAGTCCTTTTTGTAGTAGTTATGGATAATTTACTGGCACTGCACCCAGGTATATATATATATATATATATATATATATATATATCCAAGGACACGATCCCAGGATTACATTTTTTGGCTGGCAATTTTTGAAATCCTAGGAGTGCTATATTAGGTCCTGTGTATTTTCTGCACTAGCTCCCTGGTTCTGTTGCTGCATATGGTGGGCACCCTTTGAAATATTTGATATATACGTATCTATATACAGTATATAATGCAGAAACAACCTCTTGTCTTGCCATTAAGCAAGTAGGTTATGCAGTTGATAAAGGTGAGCAGAGTGGGTTGCTCTTTTAAGCCATAATATCGTCTATAGAGTTGTTTCATTTATGGTAGCGAGCGCTGCAGGGTGATAAGAGGAGTATGTAATGTCAATAAGTGCTGAGACATACAAAGTGGAGGCTACACATGCAGCATTTCCCAGAAGTCACATAAATGCACGGAGCAATGCACAGGGGGGAGGGGGGCTGCCCAGTGGCTTTAGAAAGGAATATAATGTTTCCGTTATAAAATATATGAACCTCACCCAAAAGTGCACATCTAAAGAGCAGTTCTTAAAGGAAGAGTTCAGTGTAAAATAAAAACAGGGTAAATAGATAGGTTGTGCAAAATTAAAAATGTATCTAATATAGTTAGTTAGGCAAAAATGTAATGTATAAAGGCTGGAGTGAGTGGATGTGTAACAGAACAGAACTCTACTTCCTGCTTTTCAGCTCTAACTCAGTGACTATAGTCAGTGACTATAAGGGGGGCCACATGGGACATAACTGTTCAGTGAGTTTGCAATTGATCCTCAGCTTTCAGCTCAGATTCAAAAGCAACAGTTATGTTCCATGAGCCCCCCTCCCTCAAGTCTCTGATTGGGTAGTGCCTGGTAACCAATCAGTGGAAACCAAGAGAGCTGAAAAGCAGGAAGTAGTGTTCTGTTCTGTTATGTTAGACATCCAGTCACTCCAGCCTTTAGGGCAAGGCCAGACATGGCGTTGTTACGCAGTGTTTTTAAAAAAGCTCAGTCGGGCGTAAATAGGCATAAACTGCACTACCTTTTAAACTAATGGAAAACGCACTTGTCAATTGTCACAGGGCGCTTGCTAGCTGAAATCCGCCACGGGACGCCAGTGTTGGCGGCTTTTTTTAGCAGAGACATCAAGAAACTACCGAATCAATAGACTCTATGGGATCTGCACGTTTGGAACCAAACGTTATGTAAACACACATTGTATTTTAAATATGGTGCCAAAATTCTCGCGAGATAAATGAGGCATGTACATTTTTATAGCGTATTAGGCCGGTGATGTATTTACGTTGTGTATTGACGTTCATTGCTGCTCTATTTTGCTTGTAAATAGCATTTCTGTTTTCTGTTTCCGAGAAGTGCACATTGGGAAAAGAAACCTATGTGCTGAAAAACGCATAAAAAAAAAAACGCATGTTAACAGCCGCACTTGGTTTCAGTGGCCTATTTACACCCAACAAAGCCACGTGTGGCCTTGCCCTTATACTAGGGATGCACCAAATCCACTATTTTGGATTCGGCCGAACCCCCGAATCCTTCCCGAAAGATTCGGCCGAATGCTAACCCAAATCGGTGCCCTAATTTGTATATGCAAATTATGGGTGTGAAGGGGAAAACATTTTTTACTTCCTTGCTTTGTGCAAATTAGGATTAGGATTCGGTTTGGCCAGGCAGAAGGATTCGGCCGAATCCGAATCCTGCTGAAAAAGGCAGAATCCTGAACCGAATCCTGGATTCGGTGCATCACTACCTTATACATAACCTTTTGGGATAACTAACTATATTAGAAACATTTTTTTAATTTATCTAAGTATTTACCCAGCTTTTAGTTTTATACTGACTAATTCCTTTAACACCGGCTCTTGGCATAAGGGCACAGAGTGCAGATTCATGGCGCCAGCACAGGGTGCAAGTAACATGACATTGATACCAGCGCTATCACACTTTTCTTTGCACCCTGGTTTCTCTATTTAGTGTAACAGAGTCAGCAAATGATTCTCCATTGATATCTAATACTCCAGCACCAGGATGTCAGCAGTCTAAACCCCTGCAACAGAGAAACCAAAGTTTGATATGGGGGTCAGTATTTGCCCATAACTTTTATTCCCCTTCACCTGAACAAAGGCAAACTGCACCAGCAACTGAAAGATGTTAAAATGATGAATTGCATTTCCAATTGCCAGACTGATAGAGCTAAGGCTCGGGATTTGGGTTGTCCCTCTTGGGAGTCACTGGGAAGGCAAATGCTGGTAAAAAGCATCAGCACGAAGATTACTAGAGCACTGACAGTGCATTCAATTAAAATATACAGTCATGTGTCTTTGCTGAATGTCATGCAGATGACAGAAAGTAAGAGACTTGTACATGTTGTTTTACTGTGACGCTTAGGATGTTCCACTCACCAGTTACACACACTACACATAACAAACACGCAACATAACCAGACACGGGCCAGCACACGTGGCTTGACAGGTCCGTAATAAATGCCATTGCCAAATGACCTGATGAGAAGAGATGGGTTATTATGGGTTATTATGGGTTTCTAAATTTTTTTTCCTAAGCAGAAGAACATCAGTCTCTTTCTTTCTCCTGACAACTTCCTTGACTACTTGGTGGTCAGACTGGTGGGAAACTGACCAGCAGGTGGCACTGTTGGAACAAAATGTATTCACATTAACAGTACATGTATCCCTTAATCTCTTGGAATTAAAAGATAATAATGAATGAATGTACATTGCAGAAGTTCTTGGAATAGCCCCCCTATTTTTACATTTAATTTAAAGATTTACTTATCCTTTAATGAAACGATTAAATAGCCACACTCTTTGTGGAACTTGCCCACATTCTAATATAAAAAAGTTAACTGTCAGGTACCTAACACTAACATGATGGGCCCCCTAAATATCTGGGGTTCACTGGTTATAGAGAAGCACCCAACAGGTGGGGACACTGGGCCACCGTTTGCACCAGGGCCCTTTAATCCTAGAGGAGAAAAAAATCACATTTTAAGAGAAAAGATTACCCCCAATATGGGTGGAACTGGGCTGGCAGGACATCGGGAACAAACCCGCTAACCCAGCACCTATCCCAGCCTGCCCTAGTCCGTCATTCTCCAGCTGCCCTCCCCCTATCATGGCAAAAGTAAGTATAAAGTGTGCACGGTGGGGGGGGGGCTGGAATTGGGAGAACTGGCGGGTGGTGGGGGCCCCAGAAGGAGTCACTTGGGTATCAGCACCAGTAGGCCTTACACACCTCAGTCTGATCCTACCCACAATGCAAGATTTTCCCTTGATTTCATTCCAGATTTGTGACGAGGCCACAAAGGCCCGGGCCTAGGGTGGCAAAAAAAATAGGGGCAGCACACCGCCCAGCCACATTATGGGGACCTGTGCATCCCTGTTCAATGGTACCCTTCCCCAGCGCATATGCCCAAGCGCGCATCCACTCATGTCGGGAGGGGGAAGTATGGGCGGGCACTAGGATCACGCCCGATCAGACCACACAGCCTAAGGGCACCCGTCAAAAGAATACGGCCCTGGGCTGGTCCAGGGTTCTAAACACAACTGTCAGAAAAATCATACTTAAACTGAGACATTTCTGTGGTGTTTATACAAATGGCCTGCGGGTGTCACTGTGCATACACAGGACTTTCTGTACAGCTTTAAAGTGAAAGTAAGAAGTTACTGCTGTTGTGTAATGGCTGCATGAACCTGCTAATAAAGCATCGTTAAACCTTGCTCATCCTCGGCTACCAAAACACAACAATTTCTTGTCTTAATTCAACAGAGAGTACTGGTTGCATTATAAACCAGAGAAAGAGAAATTCATTCTGCCTTGCACAGTTCCTGGGGAAATAGAATTGCCTATTTATTAAGCAATGCAAAGTGTTCTGCCGATATTAATGGAAAATACAATAGATATAAATAAGAGAATGACACAGGAACAGTAAAACATTGCTTTGATACCCTCTACAAGGACATTTTGATGATTTTCCGTTTGTTTGTTTTCCCATAATTTCTGCAAAAGTAAATTCCTTAGACTCCCATAGGAAATAAAGAGTTTTAGAGGAAATGTTTGTTAAAATTCAGCTAGAAAAGTCTATGAATACCAGGCAGAACAAAAGGAGTCCTAGACACGTAGGTGTTATTCAGGTATGTAAGTTAGGGAGTAACAATGAACATAGGCCACATTGAGGCCCTGCACTTACTCTCTAGGACTAGGTTATCAAACTAAAGTTTAATTGTCTCCCACTGTGTTTAATGGGCCAGTGCCCACTGTCTCCCACTGTGTATAATGTGCCAGTACAACTGTCTCTAGTACACTGAGTAAATTTGGGGGGGGGGAACTACTGTTTAACCCATCCAGAAGCTGTTATCTGGTTACCTTCCCATTGTTCTGTTAGGCTGCTGGGGGGGGGGTGATATCACTGCAACTCCAACAGTAGTAAAGAGTGACTGAAGTTTATCAGAGCACAAGTCACAGACTGGGGTCAGCTGGGAAACTGAGAATATGTCTAGTCCCAAAATTAAATATTAAAAAATCTGTTTGCTCTTTTGAGAAATGTATCCCAGTACATAATTCTGCTGGAGCAGCACTATTAACTAATGTGTTTTGAAAAAAAAAAATTCCCATGACAGTATCCCTTTAATAAATATGGTTAGCTTTAGTGGCAGAGCAATGACACAACAGAGAGCTAAACGGTAGATCAGGAGGTGATTAAGGAGGTGAAAGGGCAAAGTCTGGGTGGGTCAAGGGCTTAGTTAACGGGCCAGGGTCTACTATAACGGATATTTACTGGCAACTACTGGTTTACTGGTCCAAAAACATGCACAAGGAATTAAATGTACAAGAAGCTTAGTCACCAGTGATTCCACCCTCCATGGCACAATCACACTATTACTTGTTGTGAGTAACTTACTCAGGAAGGGATAAAGCTGGCCATAGACATAAAGATTTTTGAAAGATCCATTGGTTATTGTGAGACAACGATTGTCTCAAAATGATAATTTAAATGCCTGATGTGTCCATCAACTAAAAAGACCATTTCAGGCAATATTGCAGCAAAACTGAAGGATCGCTGCCTGCTTGGCCCTACAAACATAGGTAGATTGTATGGGACCGATAAAGATTTTCTAATCTGGCTGATCAATCGTCAGACCAATATCGGACGAAAAATCGTAAGATGTACGATCGGTTGTATCCCACTAACTGCACGACAATTTGACAGATTGGCCGGACTTCCCTAAGATTGGTCATTTGGCAGGGAAAGATTGTTGCGTCTATCATAAGTATGATAGTTTCCCTTCCAGAAGTTAGGGACCGTCTGACAATTCCTATACACAGCAGTAAATGAAGGGAGAATTTCACTGCATACAGTCAGGATTCTTATAAAAACGCTACACATTCTTAAATTAAAGTATATTGGAGATAGATTTCTTTTTCATTAAAGAAAATAAAAATGGGATTTTATTTCTTTGCTTTTCCTTGCCCTTTAAGATAAGAAGTTGAAATTAACCTAAATAAACATTTTCTGCAAATTAGTCTTACCATATGCAGATAACCCTACAGAATGGCCTACCTGCCTGTTCTACCCTCTGCAGCCATAAATGGTGGCTACTAACCCTGTTGCCCTGGTACAAGGGATTTGGGGCAGTCCATGCAGTTAGGGAGGGGGAATTGGTCCCAGTGCTTGGGGGGAGGGGGGGACTTGCAAAGGCACAACATCAGATTTCCAAGTCTGTGACTATTAAAATCCAGACGCCACATTTAATGTGCTCAGCTTTGCTCCACATCAGTGATTGCAGTAACAATAAGCCCCACTCTGGCCCCCGATTCCTCCCGTAAATATCAGATGTGAGAATGGACCCATTGCCAAGATGCATGTGGATACAGACAGATGGACCCAGGTTTATATGGGCGGCTGTCTAAGGGATATCTGAGGATAATGCAAATAATTATGTTCTCTCCATTTGTTACCGTTGATTCCTAGAGAATTTAATGAAATGGCGAGGCGCACTGTAGCACGCTGTGCTAAATGGACCGATAGCTGTTACCTCCATCTGTAGGTAACACATGTGGTGCCCCCTGTTAACTGCTGCAGGCGCTGGCATAGACTGGCAAATAAAATCACATAGGCTGACTAGACTGGCAATGCCGACACTGTCTGATCAATAGTCCATGACACAGAGCGAGACAAGCCAACAGATCATTTATTTGTGTGACACAGAATGTTGTTTGCTTTAGACCTGATGTATTCCTGGGAAACCCTGAGGTTATTGCCTGAATAATCTCAACAATGAAGAATAAATAGATTGTTATGCAGGGATGCCAGTGCAAGGGGAAGTGCTGTACTTCTTACACAGTCTGCCCCATAAATATATAAAGTAATGCTCATATAGCTCTTCTGCAAGATAAGAACAAAAAGAGTAATATTCAAAGAGTATTAAAACTTTTTCTGTTTTCACCTACAACATGGTGCATATGGTAGCAGTGGGGATATTCATATATCTTAATATATAATATATCATAATAAATATAATATAACATATCATAATAAAAGCCCATGGGAAGGGACTGTGGGATAGCAGGTATAGTAGGGAGAGATGGTGTCTATAGTAACAGGGGGATAGTAGTCTCTGGGAAGGGAGTGTGACTGTGGGATAGCAGGTGTAGTAGGGAGAGATGGTGTCTATAGTAACAGTGGATAATAGTCTCTGGGAAGGGAGTGTGACTGTGGGATAGCAGGTATAGTAGGGAGAGATGGTGCCTATAGTAACAGTGGATAATAGTCTCTGGGAAGGGAGTGTGACTGTGGGATCGCAGGTATAGTAGGGAGAGATGGTGCCTATAGTAACAGTGGATAATAGTCTCTAGGAAGGGAGTGTGACTGTGGGATAGCAGGTATAGTAGGGAGAGATGGTGTCTATACTAACAGTGGATAATAGTCTCTGGGAAGGGAGTGTGACTGTGGGATCGCAGGTATAGTAATAATAATATAATAATAAACATTCACAAGCTACGTGGGTTCTGATACACAAGTAGGTCAGAACTGAGAAACAAAAGATTGACTACACATTATATGCCCTCTAGTGGGGAACTTCATGGGAATGGTATGTGAAAGGAGTAAAAAAGGGAGTATAGGGAGTGATGAGGGGGTACATGTCAGTGTTATTAGCTAGTTATGTGAAAACGAAGGGAGTACCACTGTGTGTGAGCTTCAAGGCTAGTGCACCTTGTTACTGGGAAGCAAAACATAACATAATAGTGGTAAGAACCTTCTCAGCAGATGTTACACATAACCTTGAACAGTTTCTAGAAGGGCCCCATGGGCACTTAGAAACTGTTCACTCCATTAAGGGGGGCCAAACAGGGCCTGCAAGACTTTTTCCTCCACAATTCCTCCCTTTTGTCAGTATGTCTGACAACAATAATACAAAACAAACAATTAAATATAGCATACCTTATAAATGCTATGACTACAACCTATGTGAGAATTCATCTGCTATATAATGTTCATACACTGCGGTGGTTCATTAAAGTCATTTCAGACTTTTGGCGCTCTTAGGATAGAACAGAACAGGCTTAGAAGAACTTGCCTTTAGAGAAGAGTGAGATAATAAGGAGGTAGAGCAAGAACAACAGCAACAAATGATGTTAGGTAGATAATAGATGACTAGAAGGATGACACCAACACAGACGAGGACATACAGAATGGTATGGAAAATCTTACAAAACCAAGCACTGATATCTTGGAACCATGTGGATGGGTCCAACCAAGGGAAGATGGATTGTTCCTTGTGATTGGTTATAAAGGTGTCCTTCATCTGCTGAACCTTTACAGGCTTTCATTACCACTGCACCTAACCCTCCTTGACTAGCTGTAAGATAATCTAACACTAAACAATGTTGCATGCTTCCTTCTTCAATTGTTGGCGTTCATGACTTACTATATTCAAACTTGTCGTTGTATTCATTAGTAATGTTATGAAGCATCAACGACAAATCAGACATGAGACCTCAAGGCCTGTTTACTATATCCTGACAGCATAGAGATTCTGCTATGTATGGCATACTGCGATCTGACAAAGGAGAATTGTCACGGTCGGCACCCAATACCAGAACAAGTGCCAAGCACCCTGGTCTCGGCTCGTGCTTCACCAGTAGTGTGACCGCCTTTGGCTTCGGGAGGAGCCCTCAGCTACTCAGATGCCATCTGGACTTATACGAGAGGTGCAGGGCAGGAGTTCTGGCTAGCAATAGGGCGCAACAGTATAAAGTCTTTAAGGCCGATGGTCACGGTACAGATAGGAGTAGGCAAGTTCGTGGTCAAAACAGGCTGGGTCGAGGCAGGCAAATAGCGAAGAGACGTCAGACAGGCAATGGGTCAAACCGGGTGATCAATCAGGTAGGATTAGGCAAAATCGGTAGTCAAACAACAGGCAGGAGTCAAACCAGGAAGTCAGTCAAAGGGTTAAACTGAATCAAGGTCGGTTTCAGGCAAGGGTCAGGTTCCAGAGATCAGAGTAGTCAAAAACAGCCAGGCAGGGTCAAACACAGGTATCAGACAGACTAGAAGCTTTACAGCACAAAGAACAGGCACCAGGAACAAAACCTATCACGGGCAATGAGTTTAATAAAAATGCCCCTTTAAATATTTGAATTTGGCGCCATTGCGCGCTGGCGTCATGACTACCGATTTTGCCTAATCCTACCTGATTGATCACCCGGTTTGACCCATTGCCTGTCTGACGTCTCTTCGCTATCTGCCTGCCTCGACCCAGCCTGTTTTGACCACGAACTTGCCTACTCCTATCTGTACCGTGACCATCGGCCTTAAAGACTTTATACTGTTGCGCCCCATTGCTAGCCAGTACTCCTTAAAGGCATGCGCCTTTAAGATGCGGAAGTGCGCGCCGCGCGCACACTATGGAGCCTGGCAGCAGGGGGGAAGGAGCGGCGCGGCGGGCGTCCCCGCCGCACCACTAGACCACCAGGGTGAGTAACACTCACAAGAATGTGTACATATCCAACAATCAGTAGTAGTGTGGATGCTGCCATAACATACATTTTACCAAGAGCATTATAATTAGGCTTAAACAGTTGTGCATATAGATCTCTTTGGACAACTTGAACCTGATCTGGTGATGAAACATTAACCTCAGATGCTCTTGAGGCTGTTGTTGTGTTGACTTGGGATTTGTCATTAACAGTAGGCTTTGTGAGTACTATAATCAGCACAGCAATGAAGATCTGGATGTGCAGCAGGAAGACACAGATTCGGACCAAACATCTGGCCCACAAAGACATGAAGATGTTCACCTGATGGGGATCTACATCTTTAGCATTGGATGTTATGGTCCCTGGGACCCTGGTGGAAGGAAAGAGGCGTTATACAATTCCCCCTTACTTACACAATATCCTTACTGTGAGACGCGTGGATCTGATTCGGTTTCCCTTCAACCTTTACAGCTGTTTCTGTGACTAGGAGAACCTGGAATGGTCCTTCCCAGCGAGATCTTTGGTAACGTGTCTCTATATGAGGACCCAATCTCCTGGAATGAGAGCATGTGATTCCAGAACATCCGCTAGAGTTGAAATATTTCTGGTCAGGTGATCTCTGAGGCAGCACACAGACCATCACCAAATGGGGGTTCAAGGCAAGAGATGTAAAAGGGCAATATTTACTTACTTAAATATATATTCCAGTTTATTTAATATGCCACTTAATATGATATAAACTACCTGTTGCTCGAGTATTCATTTTGGGGGTATAGTTTACCTTTAACTGTAATGTAGGACATTGTATTGGATTTACATTGTACAGACTGCTACACCAAAACTTTAAAATTATTGTAATGGCCCTTAAAAACATAGGATCTGTATCAAAAACAAAAAAAACAGGTTAGAAAATCCAAGGATTACTATAGAATGTTATTTTCATTCTGCGAGTGACAAATACCTTAAAATAACACACAAAATAACGCATGCTTCTTAAGTTAGACAAGTGAACTTTTAGTGAATTGATCGTTAGTGATGGGCAAATCTAGGGCGTTTCGATTCATCAAATTTTTCGCGAATTTCCCGAGAAATTAGCGAAATGGTGGAAAATTCGTGAAAATTTCAAAATTGGAAAATTCACAAAAAATTCGTGAAATTTTACGTTTTTCACGGAACATTTGTGAAACTTACCTGTTTTCATGAAAAATTCGTGAATTTCAAGCGATTTCACTATAGATTCGTGAATTTTGAACTATTTCACAAAATTCGTGAAATTCAAATGTTTTCACTATAAATTCGTGAATTTCGAACATTTTCATAATAAATTTGTGAATTTCAAACGTTTTCACTATAAATTCGTGAATTACGAACGTTTTCACGAAAAATTTGTGAAAATCGGAAATTGATGCCAGCGAATTTTCTCTGGCAAATTTTCACGGCCATTTCGCAAATTTATTTGCCCATCACTAATAGTTAATTCTAAAAATATAAGAAGTGATAAAAATTTTTAACTCATGCTGTAAATAACACTCACTTTATCAACCATTAGTGAATTTTATTTTCATTCTTCTGAATTCCTGTTTTGCCTAATTTTGTCTTACATTCTCCCTATTGTACCAGCTCCTCGTTTCTTTATATTGCCTGTTGTAAAATGTTGGTGATTAAAAGCCTTTTCCCCTCGATTACAGAATGGCAGGTTGGTTCGAAACTCGGTAAAAAGTAGATCAAATTAAGTTTTTTTCTGCCAGCTGGAATGACAAATTAAATATTATTCCAAGTAATAAATAATAAATGAAGATTCTGCTTCTCACTTAATTGCCCTTTCTGGAATAGCTGGAGACTTAAAGCAAGAAAACAAAAATAGCCGTGAGGATGGCATCTGTACATAAAATATATTATGTAATAATACGCGGGAAACGGCTTTCGGGGAGGGAGACAACAATACCATTGGGAAAAAAAAAACATGTCCTATAAAGTTTTTAAGGGGGAGCCATAATAGCTATAAAACCCACCAAATGTTGATTTATCATAATGTTATTGATGTTAACTAAGAGTGAGCAACGGAAGATACACCTCTCATTTCCTATAGTCTAGGTCACATGACCCTATATATATACACAGTGCATACAGTATACAGTGGACCTAGAGAAGATATGGTCCAGGACAATGTCTTTACTACAAAAAACTACTGAGATTGCCAGTTAGTGCTTAGCAGAAAGGATTTGGCTATGCAAATGTAATGCTTGTGGTGTGATGATGATGTGCTCTGTATTCCCTTTGGATAGAGGACGCTATTGTATACGTAGGAATAGGAATGGTGGGATACAACTTCCTGTAACCTTCATCATGGTCTCTGTCTAACGATGGACCCTCACAGTGTAGTTGGAGGAAAGGTTATCCACGCTGGTCTCCTACACACAGGTAGATCTCTCAATAACTTGGGTGCCAGTGGTTCCTCAACAGTAGTCAACTGTGTATTTGCTGGAACATATAGCAGTCTCTTTGGACTGATAATGATGAATTGGTCAGTAAATAGCTTCCAATAAAATTCTCTTGGTGGTATTGCCTAGGCAGGACAGGACTCACTCAAGGGTGTCCAGCCCCCAAGTATAAGTTCTGTGGGGTATACTTTGTACTCTTTACATCTGAGTAGTCCTATTCTTCCAGGTGACACTCAGGATACTAATCCTTCTCGTTGAAAGGTTGCTCACTAACTACCATGAGCCTAACCCTACTAGAGCAAGCTATAACAAATCTCATACTGAGGCCAACCTCGACCTTGAGATCTTTCGCATCATTCACCCTCTCCAGCAAGTCAGATCTCAAGAGGCACAACCACATTGTCAAACCCTAACTCTGTATATCTGAGTTTCTAGTCTTCTAGATACTAATCCTTCCCGTTGGAAGATCAGGTTGCTCACTAACTAACCTGAGCCTAGCCCTACTATAGCAAGCTATAACGAATCAATCCTCACATTAGTCACTTATACTGAGGCCAACCTCCACCTTGAGATCTTTAGCACCATTCACCCTCTCCAGCAAATCAGAGATAAAGAGGCACAATCACATGCTGAATCCTCTTTTAAACACTAAAGATGCCTAACAGCCCTGGCCAATAGAGGAACCATCAGGTGCTGAAAAGCAAAAAATCACCTCCCACTCATTTACGAACAAGTCCAACCCTTAGTCGAAATTAACCCTTAAAGGGCAAGGAAAGTGTGAAATAGAATAAGACTATAATTGCTGTATTTTGTATACTAAACATAAACATGAAGTTACTGCACCACAAGCCTAATCAAACAAATGATTTATGCTTTCAAAGTTGGCCACAGGGGGCTGTCATCTTGTAACTTTGTTATACATCTTTGTCTGACACTGGCACTGCACATGCTCAGTATGGTCTGCTTGAGTTCTGCATGGCTGGTAAGTAAGGTAGGGGCTCCCCCTGCTGTTCATAAGTGATTGTTTCCCTGCCAGACGCACTAAATGAAGGGAGAATTTCACTGCATACAGTCAGGTTTCTTATAAAAACGGTACACATTTTTTAATTAAAGAATATTGGAGATAGATTTCTTTTTCATTAAAGAAAGTAAAAATGGGATTTTATTTCTTTGCCTTTCCTTGCCCTGTAAGGGGATTTCCTGGATTGTAGGGAACCTTAAGTATTTCACATGCCTACATTAGCTGGTTTCTATTTGTATGGGCTATGACTAAACCTTGAAAGTTGATCCTACTTTGGAGAGTGGCAGCTCTATCCCTGTTTGAATCACCATATGAATTATGATATCATATCATGCACCTGGACTGCAGATAACTTTCTGGTTAGAGCTATGGGATTAGTGCACATGAATGGTCCTATGGGAAGGGATAAGGAATCTTGTGGGCAGCCTGACAGTGAGACAATGGCTGGGAAATTAAATAAAGGGAAAATAAGCATACATTCAGCTCTTAATATTTAGAGTCTATAATCAGTATGTTTAATTAAAGAGTATAACAAGCAGCCTCTCAATTGCTGTTTAACACTTCTATAAAGTGTTACTGTCAACCTACAACTACTGCTCTAAAGAGCCCTAATGTTTGTGTGGGGCTTTTGGCAGCCAGCTGTCTCCAGATCCTTAATTTTATATAGAATATAAGCAGCAGACATCTATTAGCCCCACTGATGACCTCTATGGTTTAAAGGTCCTACTCTGTTTACCAATTACAACTTTCAGTGCCATTATTAGTCTTTGGAAGAAGCTTATCATTGACCTTGGTTGCTCCTCTTTTATCAGGTGTTTCCTGAATAAATAATAAGAGATTATTTTACCTTAGTTAAATCATGGCTGCTAACAGCTTCTGTAGCTCCATGTGCATTCGGTAGATAAGTTATCCAGTAAATTGAGTATACAGTAGATGCACGTGTTGCACAGCTCAATAGGTTATCTCTGTGCAATGTTAATCTACCTTGTGCTAGACCCCTGCCTGTTAAATAAGCTTTTAGATTGTGCTTAAAGGAGATGGAAAGCTACCAAGGAAGTTTATTGACAATAGATTAGCCACAACAGTACAAGCTAGAATGTCAATTTTGTTCTTTAGAATGTTTTTATATACCTGAGTAAACCGCTCTAGACACTCTCTCTGTTTGTTTAGGATAGCAGCTGCCGTATTAGCTTGTTGTGACATCACTTCCTGTCTGAGTCTCTCCCTGTTCACTCATAACTCTGAGCTCAGATTACAACGGGGGAGGAGGGAGGGGGGAGAGGAGCAAACTGAGCATGCTCAAGCCATGGCCCTGGAGGTTTATGCTGAAAACACAGAAGCCCATGTGACACAATAGAAGGAAGGAATTACTGTGTTTCTTTTGACAGAGGACTCAGTGCAGCATTACTTTGAGGGTTTACTGGTGTATT
>CM044444.1:97250220-97285812 GCA_024363595.1 Xenopus borealis
ATATATATATATAAAAATAATAAAAAAAAATAAAAAACTGAAAATTGGCATGTGCATATGAATTCACCCCCTTTGCAATGAAGCCTCTAAAAAATCCTAGTGCAACCAATTACCTTCAAAAGTCACATAATTAATGAAATGAAGTCCACCTGTGTGCAATAAAAGTGTCACATGATCTGTATAAACACACCTTTTTTGAAAGGCCCCAGACACTGAAATACCACTAAGCAAGAGGCATCACACCATGAAGACAAGGAGCTCTCCAAATATGTCAGGGACAAAGTTGTTGAGAAGTCCGGGTTGGGTTATAAAAAATATCCAAATATCTGATGATCCCCTGGAGCACAATTAAATCCATCATGTTCAAATGGAAGGAACATGGTACCATAACAAACCTGCCAAGAGAAGGCTGCTCACCAAAACTCACAGACCCTAAGGGCAAGGATGGTAGAGGTAGCACAGAGACCAAAGTTAAACCTGAAGGAGTTGCAGAGTTTGACAGCAGAGACTGGAATATCTGTCCATAGGATCACAATAAGCCATACACTCCATAGAGCTGGGCTTTATGGAAGAGTGGCAAGAAAAAAACCATTACTTAAAGTTAAAAATAAGAAGGCACATTTTGAGTTTACCAAAAGGCATGTGGGCGACTCCCCAAATGTACAGAGACTAAAATGTAACTTTTTGGCCACCAATGAAAATGCTATATCCAGCAAAACCAAAACATCCCATCACCCCTAGGGGTAGATTCATCAAAGAGTGAAGTTCCGCCACTAGAGGGAAACTCCACAGCTCTCAATTCATTTCTATGGGATTTTGAAAGGCGTATTTATCAATGGGTGAAAGTGAAATTTTACACTTTGATAAATACACCTTCAAAAATCCCATAGAAATGAATTGAGAGCTGCGGAATTTCCCTCTAGTGGCGGAACTTCACTCTTAACTTCACTTTTTGATGAATCTACCCCTGGGACGGAGGTTCACCTTCCAGCAGGACAATGACCCGAAGCTAAAGCAACACTCGAGTGGTTTAAGGGGAAACATTTAAATGTGTTGGAATGGCCTAGTCAAAGTCCAGACCTCAATCCAATTGAGAATCTGTGGTCAGACTTGAAGATTGCTATTCACAAGCGAAAACCATCCAACGTGAAGGAGCTGGAGCAGTTTTGCCTTGAGGAATGGGCAAAGTTCCTAGTGGCAAGATGTGGAAAGCTCATAGAGACTTATCCAAAGTGACTTGCAGCTGTAATTACCACAAAAGGTGGCTCTTCAAAGTACTGACTTTAGAGGGAGTTGTCACGGTCGGCAGCCAACACCAAAAGCAAAGTACCCTGGTCTCGGCTTGTGCTTCACCAGTAGTGTGACCACCTTTGGCTTCGGGAGGAGGAGTCCTCAGCTACTCAGATGCCACCTGGACTTTTACGAGAGGTGCAAGACAAGTTGGCGCTATAGAAATACATGTTAATAATAATAATCCATACTACATAAGCTGCCTCACAAGGTTTACTAAAGATTATAGCCAAATATAGACAAAATTGTCACCAATTTTTATCACCAACCAGAGAGTGGGGTTATTTTATAAATAAAGACAGAAATTGTATATTAAAAGAGGAGTATAGTCAGTTTTTTAAACATAAGCAGCAAAAACTGGAGAAGAACGATAAAAATTTAAAAGAATGGAAAAATCATTTATTCCTGCTAGTACTTAATTGGCCATAAGTACATTTAATAATACATTATAAACTGGTATTAAATACTATATTATATAAACTCGTTCGTATATATATATATATATATATATTCATTAGTGTGGCCATTGGCAGTAATGGTGCCAATAAAATCTACAAGATTTAAAGGAGATTATGAAGTTAACCTAAATGAGTGCCAAAAAACTCTCAATTCGCCAGAACAAAACGCTGGAAAGAACTGCTACGCTTGCGTAATTAATGCTGCTTGTAAAATACAAATTAGTCTCATTGTGCTTTAGTAAACGTGTAAGTGCCGTTGATTTTGTGGCAAGAATATTCTCAATGATAATGGGCGATGGGTTACAGACAATTTTTATGAACATTAGTAAACAGACTCCTGTATCAGGACATAAAGGAGAAGAATAGTGGAAGCTATAACACTATTTTAACACTATATCTATTCTGCAGAATGCTTTACCATACCTTACTCTGTTTGTTTAGGATAGTAGCTGCCATATCAGCTTGGTGTGACATAACTTCCTGTCTTTCCCTGCTCACTCATAGCTCTGGGCTCAGATTACAGCAGGGAAGGGAGGAGGGAGGGAGAGGATCAAACTGAGCATGCTCAAGCCCTAGCCCTGGAGGTTTAAGCTGAAAACAGGAAGTCTGATACAGAAGCCCATGTGACACAATAGAAGGAAAGAAATGTGGTGTTTCTTTTGACAGAGGACTCAGAGCAGCATTAATGAGGATTTACTGGTATATTTATATAAAACTTTCTGATAAAGCTTACTTAATTTTATCCTTTCCTTCACTTTTAAGAAATGTGATCTATGCATCTAAAAGCGGTTGTTATATCATTTACTGCATTTGCCAAAGACAAAGCCATTGAAACCTTTCAGTCACAAAATAAAGGTCTGTGAACCAGGGTTGCTATACACAAGACCACAGCCATGTACTTAATGTCTAAATGCTAGTAACTAAAAAAAAATGTAGTTTATTTTACTATAAAATCCTAATTTTTAGTTGGGAATTTTTTTTTTTTTAGATTTATTTTACCCTGAGGATATAAAAAGTCTGAATACAAAAATTCGGCATCTCAGACCTGCCGAGGTTGTATATAAATCAGTGGGAGAGGTCCCTATCCTATTTGGAAGTTTCTGTGGTCTGTACTAGTATCAGCCCTGAAAATCCAACTATTTGGGGCTTTTTGGACTAAAATCCAAAAAAATTACTTTGATTTTGGTAAAAAAAATCATACGATAGGGGTTCTTGCTTGATTTTATTAAATTTTTCCCTGATCAGATTAGATTGAGACAGTAACACCAAAAAATTTTAAATAAATTCACCAAAAACAAGTCGCGCAGCATTTTTGACGCAACGAAATTGACGAGACGCGTGCCGAAAACGATGCGACGCAACTCGTTTTGCGAATTTTTTCGCCAATTCGCGAATTTCGGTAATTTTTCGGGGAAGGGAAACTTGGTAGTTCGCCCATCACTAAAGTTTAGTAGTTAAATGGAAAGCTGGGAAGGCTGAATGCCATGGGTAGGGCACAAGCTGCACCTGATGTATATGGGGCACAACTGGATATATATTTATAGTGTGAATTCTCTGCTTCATTATGATGAGTTCGGTTTGTTAGGTGTTTAGTAAACGACCATATTAGCTGCCATGTGTTATGGGTTTTTTTTGGCTGCTTCGGGGATGAGCCAGGCTGTCACATTCACATTCAACTGCAGAATGAGATTTGTACAAACAAATATAACATAATGTTGGCAGGACGGCCAGACAGCTTTTTGATTCATGGAAATGTTGTTGTACATCCAAATAACTTGTGAATAAATAACCCTTAAAGGACAAGGAAAGTGTAAAATAGAATAGGGCTAGAAATGGTGTATTTTGTATACTAAACATAAACATGAACTTACTGCACCACAAGCCTAATCAAACAAATGATTTATGCTTTCAAAGTTGGCCACAGGGGGCTGTCATCTTGTAACTTTGTTATACATCTTTGTCTGACACTGGCACTGCACATGCTCAGTATGGTCTGTGCTGCTTAGGGATCGTCATAAATGAACAAAAAACAAAGCTGACTGAGTTCTGCATGCCTGTAAGTAAGGCAGGGGCTCCCCCTGCTGTTCATAAGTATGAACAATTCCTATCCTCAGCAGTAAATGAAGGGAGAATTTCACTGCATACAGTCAGGTTTCTTATAAAAACGGTACACATTTTTTAATTAAAGTATATTGGAGATAGATTTCTTTTTCATTAAAGAAAGTAAAAATGTGATTTTATTTCTTTGCCTTTCCTTGCCCTTTAAGCTATGGCTGGCTCCGCCTATGCACTTTTTCATTAGCCAGCCTTAATGCCTAACATGGTAGGCCAACATTGTCTGTATTTCTGGCTCTAAGCTCTGTTAGCAGAAGCAGATGAGCCCCTCTTGTACCGAGCCCTGAGGGACCCCACTAAGAACCTTACTCCAAGTACAGAATGTAACATTAAAGGGAAACTGTCATTGGAAAACATATTTTTTTTTTTTTAACTCATCCATTAATAGTGCTGCTCCAGAGACTTCTGCACTGAAATCCATTTTTTTATATTCAATTTTGAAGTCTGACATGGGGCTAGCCATTTTGTCAATTTCCCAGCTGCCCCTGGTCATGTGACTTGTGCCTGCACTTTAAGAGGGAACTGCTTTCTGGCAGGCTGTTGTTTTTCCTTCTCAATGTAACTGAATAGTACGCAGTGGGACCTGGATTTTACTATTGAGTGTTGTTCTTAGATCTACCAGGCAGCTGTTATCTTGTGTTAGGGAGTTGTTATCTGGTTACCTTCCCCTTGTTCAGTTGTTAGGCTGCTGGGTGGGGGAAAGGGAGGGGTGATATCACTACAACTTGCAGTACAGCAGAGTGATTGAAGTTTATCAGTCACAAGTCACATGACTTGGGGCAGCTGGGAAATTGACAATATGTCTAGCCCCATGTCAGATTTCAAAATGAAATATAAAAAAAGACTGTTTTCTCTTTTGAGAAATGGATTTCAATGAAGAATTGTTCTTGAACAGCACTATTAACTGATGCATTTGGAAAAAAAATGTTTTTCCCATGACAGGATCCCTTTAAATCCTATTGAAATTTATTTAAAAAATTGAATTTTTAAAACTCATACAAATTTTACCGATCCGAAACCTTCAATCAAATATGATTCGAATTATACAAAACTTGATTCGAGCTTTATCTCTGAAAAAAACTTGAATGTCAGGAAGGCTACAAACATCACCAAATTGATCCCTGAGCCTCTCCCATTGATTAATAAAGTAATTTCTCAGGTTTCAGCTGGCGAATAGTCAAATTTGAATTCTTAAAGGGCCAGAGTATTATAAATCTTGGAAATGGAATTGAATTTTTTTTTTAAAAAAATCGAGTTTGGATGATTCCCTAGTTGAATTTGAGAGTTTTGACTACAACATTTTTTAAATTAAAATTTTCTGTTTGACCCCGCAGTTGCAGGGGGGCCTGGGGAACAGGGGAACTCAAACTGTAGGGTCTGCTTACTCTATAGCTAATAAAAAACCCTCCTCCCCAGCTGCTGTCTTATCTGCGGCAAGGAAGGATGACGCAAGTCGGGCAGGAGTGGGCAGAGGTAGGGAGTGGTGGGGTAGAGGCGGGGCATGGATGAGACAGAGGTGGGGCATGGGTGGGGCATGGGTGGGGCAACAGCAGGACAGGAAGTGAGCGGGAGGATGGGGATTGGAGTGCGTGAGGTCCCTCTGAAGATTTTTTGCAGGGAAGCCTAGCACACTCTAGTTACACCACTGCCTAACCCTATCCACTCCTCATGGGTGTAGGCAGCATTGTGTTCATGGGGTCCAAATCACTCATGAAGTATCACTATCATGGAGCAGTTGGATTTCCTGGTAGACCAATAGGGGAAGACCCTTCCAGTTATAGGTGGTGAGATAACTGGGACTTGTGACTATCAACATCATGGGTTTGTTGGATTTTTTGTTAGATCGATGTTGCCTTATTAAATATTGATTGTTTAAGGGCTCTACAAAAAGAAAGTCTTTTCAGTAAAGATTTTCTCTCTTAAAGTACAGTTATGGGACCTGTTACCCAGAATTCTGGGTACCTTGGATTTTCTGGACAATGGATCTTTCCATAACTTGGATCTTCGTACCTTAAGTCTGCTAAAAAAATCATGTAAACATTAAATAAACCCAATAGGCCGGTTTTGCCTCCAATAAGGATTAATTATATCTTAGTTGGGATCAAGTACAAACTACTGTTTTATTATTACACAGAAAAAGGAAATCATTTTTACTAAATGTAGATTATTTACATAAAAGAGTCTATGGGAGAGGCTTCCATAATTCAGATTTCTGGATAACGGGTTTCTGGATAACGGATCCCATTCAATAACGTATAAGGCCCAAATCAGTATAGGCAATTCAATGCAAATGCATTTATATTTTATATTAGCGGAAGTGAGAATCTCCATATAAATTGCCCTGCTGGGTGTATTGTAACGAAATGATTGAGAAGCACCTCTGATCTACAGATAAAACTTGAGGAAATTACAAGGGCACATGGACAAATACACCAAGTTATTCTAATAAAACTGAAAGAAGGTCAGGCATTAATGACGTCTGAGCTCCTTCAGTCAGTGGGAATCAGCAGGCTAGATATTAATCTGCATGGAGTTTATGTTTCTTAATAGCTGCTGCTGACTTTCTCTAAATTAAGACTTTATTTAGGCCACCGCTCTTAAAGAGGAGCTACTGCGAAGATCAGATTCGAATCTGTTATGGAAGATGTTAAAAATTGTATTGCCTTATTTTTAGGTTCAGGACAGTTAAAGGGCAAGGAAAGGCAAAGAAATAACATCCCATTTTTACTTTCTTTAATGAAAAAGAAATCTATCTCCAATATACTTTAATTAAAAAATGTGTACCGTTTTTTATAAGAAACCTGACTGTATGCAGTGAAATTCTCCCTACATTTACTGCTGTGGATAGGAATTGTCAGACGGTCCCTAACGTCTGGCAGGGAAACAATCATACTTATGAACAGCAGGGGGAGCCCCTGCCTTACTTACCAGCCATGCAGAACTCAAACAGCTTTGTTTTTTGATCATTTATGACGATCCCTAAGCAGCACAGACCACACTGAGCATGTGTATGTAGTCTAGTCTTGCAAAGATGTATAACAAAGTTACAAGATGACAGCCCCCTGTGGCCAACTTTGAAAGCATAAATCATTTGTTTGATTAGGCTTGTGGTGCAGTAAGTTCATGTTTATGTTTAGTATACAAAATACAACATTTCTACCCTTATTCTATTTTACACTTTCCTTGCCCTTTAAAGGAATAATGCTAGTAATTCCATCAGTGGCGGAACTAGAGTTGCAAAAAGATATTTAGAAGGGCCCGGCAGGGTTGCCAGGTCTAATTTCCAAAACCAGCCAAAGTCAGCTACAAAACCAGCCCAAAACTAGCCAAGATGCACTTCAAAAGTAGCCCAAAAATAGCACAATAGGTGGAGTAAAAAAAAGTCTTAAAAATAAATGAATAGATGTGAAAATACACCTTTTTTCAAAATGGGAAAAATTGGCCCCCCGTCACCAGGGGTGTAACTACAAAGGGGGCCCAAGAGGTGAAGTGGCCCCATGAGGCCCTAATACATATACAATTTCAACAAATATTGTAAAAACAAATCAACATCTAGATATTTTGGTGCCCGGCATATTTTTGCCCCAAAATTGTCTGAAATTGAGGAAAGTCACCAGAAAATTCAAGAATGCTTAAGAGGGAAGGGAGACTGGGGTACAGAGCCCAAAATCTGGTGCCTCCTGATTTCTACACAAGTCGGTCCCATTGCATGCTGGGTATTGTAGTCTTTATTAAACTTGGCAGCTGGCAAATTGATAAACAAAAACTACATTACCCAACATGCCCTAGGGGACAGGCTTAGCACATTAGGACAAGAAAAAACTTTGGCTGGTTTTCAAAGTAAAAACCAGCCAAAGGCCCAAAAAATTGCCCAAATCCTTACCTTGGCTATTTTGTACTTTCAAAACCTGCCTGGGCTTTAAATTAGTAGCTGGAAACCAGCCAACCTTGCAACCTTGGGGCCCGGCGAACTCCGACCCCCATGCTCCCGCCCACTTCCCATCCTGCCTCTGCTCCACCCCAACTCCACCCACTCCCACCCTGACTTGTGTCCCCCTTTATGGCTGCAGGTAAGAGAGAGGCTGGGGAGGAGGGGATTTTCTATTAGCTATAGAGGAAGCAGACACCACAACCTGTTCCCCAGATATCCCTGTGACTGTAGGGTCGGCTTCCTCTATAGTTACACCATTGCATTCCATCACCTTATATGTCCTTTCAGTTTAAAGGAGAAGGAAAACTAAGTAAGCTTTATCAGAAAGTCTATATAAACACACCAGCAAACCCTCAAAGTAATGCTGCTCTGAGTCCCATGACAAAAGAAACACAGCATTTCTTACTTAGACAGGGAACCAGGGAATGTGCATTGATTCATTGGCCAAATCAGTAGCACTTCTATTATAGTTATTTATTTTATTTATTTAGCCTTAGGAGTGCACCCACAACCTCCTTTTTGTATTTCATTGTGGTCGTGACCTGGCAAGGTGATCTTCATTGTGAATTTCAGATGTTAAGCCCCCAGACATGTGACTCGTGCTCTAATAAACTTCAGTCACTCTTTACTGCTGTACTGTAAGTTGGATGATATCACCCCCACCCTCCCCCCAGCAGCCTAACAACAGAACAATGGGAAGGTAACCAGATAACAGCTCCCTAACACAAGATAACAGCTGCCTGGTAGATCTAAGAACAACACTCAATAGTAAAATCCAGGTCCCACTGAGACACATTCAGTTACATTGAGTAGGAGAAACAACAGCCTGCCAGAAAGCAGTTCCATCCTAAAGTGCTGGCTCTTTCTGAAAGCACATGACCAGGCAAAATGACCTGAGATGCACCTACACACCAATATTACAACTAAAAAATATACTTGTTGGTTCAGGAATTAAATTTTAAATTGTAAAGTGAATTATTTGCAGTGTAAACAGTGTAATTGAGAAATAAAAACTACACCAAAGTTAACTGTTAGTAAGATGTAGAGACTTTTGAGACAATTTGCAATTGTTTTTGATTAATTAATTAAAAAAAATATTTTTTATTTGCGATTTTGAGCTATTTAGCTTTTTAATTCAGCAGCTCTCCAGTTTGCAATATCGGCAATTTGGTTGCTAGTGATCAAATTCCCCTAGCAACCATGCATTGATTTGAATAAGAGACTGGAATATGAATAGGAGAGGGACTGAATAGAATGATAAGGAATAAAAAGTAACAATAACAATACATTTGTAGCCTTACAAAGCATTTGTTTTTTGATGGGGTCAGTGACCCCCATTTGAAGGCAGGAAAGAGTCAAAAGAAGGCAAATAATTTAAAAATAAACAATGAAGACCAATTGAAAAGTTGCTTAGAATTGCCCATTCTATAATGGTGTCGCCACAGACAGATATTCTGTAATGTCAGTTAGAAAATCTCTAGTTGGGGCCTTGCCAAATTAATGTTTTAAACTGAATAGTAATAAGGAATAAGTAAGTCATAGGTTACAACAGAATATAAAGCTTCTAACTAGTGATGGGAGAATTTATTCGCCAGGTGCAAATTTGTGGTGAATTCATTCGCGCATCACCTGCGAAAATTGGGCAAATTTAACCAAACGGACGCCGCCGTTCAAAAATATTTCGACGGAGCAAAATGGGACAAATTCACCCACTCACTATTTTTAACTTAAAAGTGATGTACATCCCGCCGTAACGCCGTCCCACAGCGCCCCCTTGTTTTCTAGAGAAGTTGCAGAGAACCATCATTATAGATTTAAGAAAATTCACCTATGGGAATTCTACTCCCTCATTATAAATGCAAAATAACTGACCAATAAGAATGCTGTTCCCCAGCACCATGTCAGGCATCTTGCTGTTGTCTCACATATGGAGAGAAGTATGTCATTTTTTTATTGATGATATTACACTGGAATCAGACACGGGGATAAAGAAAAGACTTGTTCAGTGATGAGAAACTGAGCTTAAAGGGGTTGTTCACCTTTGAGATAACGTTTAGTATAATGTAGAGAGTGATATTCTGAGACAATTTGCAATTGGTTTTAATTTTTTATTGTTTGTGGTTTTATAGTTATTTAGCTTTTTATTCAGCAGCTCTCTAGTTTGCAGTGTCAGCAATTTGGTTTCTAGGGTACAAATGACCCTAGCAACCCTGCATTGATTTGAATAAGAGACTGGAATATGAATAGGAGAGGGACTGAATAGAATGAGAAGTAATAAAAAGTAGCAATAACAATACATTTGTAGCCTTACAGAGCATTTGTTTTTAGATGGTGTCAGTGACCCCCATTTGAAAGCTGCAAAGAAACAGAAGAAAACTGCAAATCATTAAAAAACTATGAAAAATAAATAATGAAGACCAATTGAAAAGTTTCTTAGAATTGTCCATTCTACAATATACTAAAAGTTAACTTGAAGGTGAACCACCCCTTTAAAGTTTCCAACGCCAATTACAGGAAAAAAACAGTCAGATTGATGCAGCTGGGATTCTCATTGAAGGGTTTTTTGCATTTTAATGCAGTTGCTGGCGGTGCAGATTTGGTAATTCTTTATGGAAAAAAGTTTTATTGTGAAATATTGGTTTAAGAAGGTCCCATACCTGTATTAATATCTGGGCAGAGGAAGGATACATCCCCATTAATATATATCAGGCCAAGGCACATTACAGACGGCAGAAACATTTGGGGGTAGATTCATCAAAGAGTGAAGTTAAGAGTGAAGTTCCGCCACTAGAGGGAAATTCTGCAGCTCTCAATTCATTTCTATGGGATTTTTGAAGGCGTATTTATCAAAGGGTGAACTTTCACTTCACCCATTGATAAATACACCTTTCAAAATCCCATAGAAATGAATTGAGAGCTGTGGAATTTCACTCTAGTGGCGGAACTTCACTCTTTGATAAATTTACCCCATAGTTTTGCAGTTGCTCCAACATGCCACGGTCTGGTGCTGAAATATTGTGCACAATGAATAACCTGTAACATATTGGTTATTATTACAAACTATTATTCCCGAAAATTTGCTCGACTAAATTCGAAATTCGATAAGCATTCGAGTGAATTTCGTAAATGTTTTTTCTTTAATTGATACAGGGAGTGTCCTTAGTTGGTGTGCCACACCCAGCTAGTATATATATATATATATATATATATATATATATATATATATAAAGGAGACATCTCTTTCATACTGGAGAGGAGAGTCCTGTTACTTGAGTACAGTGAGCAATAGACTGAGGGGCAAATTTACTATTACTCCCCAAAAAAAAATTGATTATCCCAGATATTCGATTAGCATTCGATTTTTGAATGCTAATCGAATAGTTTTAGGCTACCCTTTTATTCGATCTTCGATCATTCGATGATCGAATAACGATCGAATAATGATCATTCGAATTAATTATTATATCATTCGAATGATTCGTACGATTCGAACGACTGAAGACTTAGATCGTAGGAATCCTATTGGATCAGGACTTATCCTCAGAAGCCTATGGGAGGGTTCCCATAGGCTTCTATTACAATTCGGTAGGTCCAATCTGGAGAAGTAGGCAATCAAATAATCTTAAAATTTTAAATCCTTCGCTGATCGAATGATCATTGGAATCTATTCGATCATAGATCGTTCGCTATTCATTGATCGAATAAGCCTAATTTGCATATTCGACCAATCGAATTAATCCTACTATCGGAATTCGATCGCACTTCAATCTATTCACGTGAATTTAGTAAATCGGCCCCTGAGTGCTGGAGGGTTTAACCCCTTTATAACCACACATAATAGTGCGTGTATTATTCAAAGTGATGTCTACGTGGCAAAGACGCTACAGAAAGTGTCATTCAAAGCCTTATGGGTAATGGGTTTCTTGATAAAAAAAATCCCATAACTGCAGGAGGACTTGTCCATGGTGCTGAAACTGACACAATTCTGGGACCGTTGCATATCTGCAGGGCTATTGGTTGAAACAATGATATCTATCCATTTTACTGAATGAATTCTTACTTCTAGATGATCTAGAGATACTTGGGAAAAAGGCAACTTCATGGCAAGTCCTTGTCTTGTAGAGGTCATGGTCTTGCTTTAGAATACAGTGCTTTAAGTGTGAGACACAGTTGGCTTCTGCTCTGACCGTGATAAGCTGTTAAAGGCATGCCCGTGGATACAGATAGATAAGAAGGTTGTGCAGTCAAGGAAATCCATTTCTCAAAAGAGCAAACAGATTTATTCTATATATTCTATTTTGAAATCTGACATGGCTAGACATATTGTGAATTTCCCAGCTGCCCCTGGTCATGTGACGTGTGCCAGCACTTTTGGAGGGAACTGCTTTCTGGCAGGCTGTTGTTTTTCCTTCTCAATGTAACTGAATGGAACGCAGTGGGACATGGGTTTTTACTATTGAGTGTTGTTCTTAGATCTACCAGGCAGCAAAGATGTTATCTGGTTACATTCCCATTGTTCTGTTGTTAGGCTGCGGGGGGGGGGGTTGGAGAAGGTAGGGGGTAATATTAATCCAACTTGCAGTACAGCAGTAAAGAGTGATTGAAGTTTATCAGAGCGCAAGTCACATGGGGCAGCTGGGAAATTGACAATATGTCTAGCCCCATGTCAGATTTTAAAATGAAATATAAAAAAATCTGTTTGCTCTTTTCAGAAATGGATTTCAGTGCAGAATTCTGCTGGAGCGGCACTATTAACTGATGCATTTTGAAAAAAAATGACAGTATCCCTTTAATAAACATTAGGAAAGGGTTGTTTCTTGGCAATTTGCATTAATAAGGATCTCTGTACATTTAGCTGCCTCCCTCTCCTCGTAAAAACCCTACCATGGGAATCATGGCCACCCACCCCTCCTACACAGCAATGGAAAGCACCGCAGCACAATCTTTATGCCAATCTATACGCTATGGGCCTGTCCATTCAACTCTTTTCAGTGTGCCACTCCCTATAGTGAGCAGTGTTTATGTCCTGCATGAAGTCTGTCTTCCCTCTACTCCCTCCTCCTCCTCCTCCATCACAATGAACTTAAAGGGTTATGTCCAGATTATCTGTTTGGAATTCAGTGCAATTTCTCTTATAATAAAATGGTTCAAAGAAGCAGTCGCCCTGCCCGGCCGGGGAAAGTTAAGCGCCCAGTCTGCTTGATGTTCTATTACTTAGAATAGGCCTTTCTGTGCAGGGAAGGGTTAATGCCCAATAACCCCTCTATTTGGCCACTGCCCTGCCAGGGAGATGAGGTGTAGCACCGATGATTCTAATGTTTTTATGAAATGACGCACACTTTTTTTCCTTGGCCTTGCACTCATTGGTCTGCTCGCCCCCTCCTCTCATTGTATCCCCTCTTCTCCAAATCCTTCCCCTCTCCCCCATCCATCCTGCGTATAAAAGGCCACACCCTGAGGATGGGATGATCTGAAGCTTCCATAAAGCATTGCAGAAGCCACATCTCTGTCTACCCTGCACCATGAGCTCTATAGCTGTCCTGCTGCTGTTGCTGTCTGCCGGGCTGCAATCAGGTGAGACTATTGCTGTCTGCGCTCCTGATCAGCATAACAAGTAGCAGTGTGTAGGCTGCATGTGTGTGTGCCCCACTAGAGATGTATGTGTCTGTCTAAACTGCCTCCCCTCTAGGGGATCTCTGTGTAGCCCCTACGCTTTCTTAGTCTCTTTATTCTAGACATGCCATTGAAGGTTCCCATAACATTGCTCCGTGTTTGGTTTCCTTCTGGCACTGCATTAGCAGAATAAGAGAAGAGATTAAAAATCCTTATTTTAATAGCCCGCCATCCCCACTGAAATGTCTACTGCTCTATATAAATACCGAATAAATAAGATATGTTCGTGTGAGTGTTCAAGCAGGAACCACGTAGATCCTCGCAAAGAGATGTGATAAATGATAATGCCTGTCTGGATAGTGTCTGGCTGTGACGCACATCGTCCAGTACAGGTATGGGACCTGTTATCCAGAATGCTCGGGACCTGGTGTTTTCCGGATTACAGATCTTTCCATAGTTTGGATCTTCATACCTTAAGTCTGCTAGGAAATCACGTCAACATTAAATAAACCCAATAGGCTGGTTTTGCCTCCAGTAAGGATTGATTATATCTTAGTTGGGATCAAGTACAAGCTACTGTTTTACTATTACACAGAAAAATGGATTATTTGATTATATGGGAGACAGACTCCATGATTCGGATCTTTCTGGATAATGGGTTTCCAGATAACGGATCCCATGCCTGTACTAGGATGTTCATCCGGTTATTAGGAAATCAAAAGATGTTTAATAAACATTAGCGACAGGAGACTTCTTAGGCCAAACCCCAGAGAAGGGAAAAGATACAAAGACTGGGAGAGATCTTATCTCCATCTGTGATAAGAAGCTGCAACTACTGCAACACTGGAAGTGAGCCCAAACCCAGAAGGATAGGTTCTCTGGCAAACGCATCTGTAGATGCACCCTCTGTAGATCTGTAGATGCACCCTCTAATCTGCTTCAATTGGCTTCTTGGGGACTACATATTAGCTCATCTGTCCAATTCATTTGCAGTCTCATCTGTTTCTTTCAATGCGATACACTCAATAAGTGGAATTTATTTATAGCAACAGCTGTTGGCTGGAGATGATGGGAGCTGCCACTGTCCAACCACCGTAGAGCCACAGTGTAGAGATTTTTGGACATACCTGTTCCAAGTCAAATACTGAGAATAATCCTTTAGGGCAGGGCTCCTACCAAAATAACTTGACATTGGCCAAAATGTTTTTTTTTTTTTTTTTTAAATCATGAGAATCAGCATGTTAGGTTAGTAGCACTAAATGAAAACTCAACAGCCTTTGACAGGTGTAATGGGTTTGATTGGCTGCTGTTTACTGTTCCAATCTTTATTTAGTCCATTAAATTGGCCATACAGGTCTAGAAATAATCAAGCTATTTTTATCTACCTTACTGTTTGATGTCTGGCCATGAGTGCAATCACCCAAAGGTGAAGAAAAATAGAAATCAATCAGATAACCCAAAAATAGGCTTTTGTATGGCCTCCTTAAGCTGCTGCCGACCAATCAAAACTGTAGGCCCATGGCCTCTAAGAACAGACCATACAACAAACACAAGATATTCATGATCAAACTTGAGTTCTCCAAAAGCCTCCTATCTAACTATGCTAACCATCCTCACTACCTCTCACCTCTAAGACAAACTATTACAGGCTTGACCTGTTACAGGTATGAGACCTATTATCCAAAATGCTCGGGACCTGGGTTTTTTTTTCCGGATAATGGATCTTTCAGTAATTTAGATATTAATGCCTTACGTCTATTAGAAAATCATGTAAACAATAAATAAGCCCAATAGGCTGGTTTTGCTTCCAATAATGATTAATTATATCTTAGTTGGGACCAACTAAAAGCTACCGTTTTAGTATTACAGAGAAAAAGGAAATATTTTTTTTGTAAATTATGGCTTATTTGTATAAAATGGAGTCTATGGGAGATGGCCTTTCCTTAATTTGGAGCTTTCTGGATAATGGATCCCATACCTGTACTAACTAGTCCTATTCAAGGCCAGCTTCAAGTGATCAGGGCCTTGGCATAGGAAGTCCTTGCTTCCTTCTAAGATGTTCATCCTTAATATTGCTAGCCTGGCCTTTAACAACCCCCTTATATAGGGTATTATCCTGACTTTTAACATCACATGTAAAGTAACTCTTATGTTTCCAATGATCTTTATAATTTCAGATCAGTAACTTTTGATCTATGGCTTCCCAGCAATTACTGAGCCACTACTCCCAGGGTCACAACACAAAGCTGGGAATTACAGCTCAGCAGCTCAGAAGTCCATCACAACTACCTTGACTATTATTGGTCCTCTCTTACACTTCCTTATTGATATACTGAAGAGCACAGGAACTGCATCATAGTTATAAGTAACAATAACCTCCAATATGGGAGGAGCAAGGGGTATGACCTAAGTGCAACAGTGTGTGGCCAATACTTATGACACGGTTGGGTTTTCATATTATTGAAACTTCTGTAGTCGTTTTTAAACTATAAAATCCGAATTATTAGTGGGGAAAAAAGACCCTTGAATTTTTCAGGATTTATTATACCCCGAGGATGGAAAGAGTCAGAATCTGAAAATCTCTGGTGAGGTTGCATATAAGTCAATAGGAGAAGTCCCGAAGTCTTGATCTGGGTTGGGTTTCGTGCAATAATCCGTAGATAATGTGGTTTTCGGGCACAAATCTGAAAAAACTTAGTTTTTGGGTGGCAAAATTTTCAGGAAAATGTAACTATGGGGGAAAAACCCATGAGGATTTGGTCAGAGAAGTTTTCAAAAAATGAGATAAATTCAGACTTGGCTAAATGGCTTACTGTCCCAGTCTCAAAGGAGATGGCATATGGGCCATGGTCTGGTTGGGGAGAGCTGTATTACTATGAGTGAGCTTTGGGGCCTATTTTGAACATATCAGGGATGGGTTGGGGGGGGATTACAGATTTATACGCACTGCCCTGCCTTCAGCTAGTAATGTAATGGCTACCAGCTAGGCGGCAAACTTTGGGTGCGGCCAAGAAAAAACCCAGATTCAGTTCTTTGGCAGTAGACGTCTCTGAATTTCCCCATATGAAAACAATCAATTGTATTTGTAGGCAGCTATAAGTAGCCGCTATTAATCTTCATGTGTGACATCAGCCTTAGAGAACAGTTTATAAATGTGGAAACAAAGACAGGTTGTGGCAGTCTGGGGTGGATGGGGGGCTACTCAGAGGCCAGTCTCTGCCGTTGCCGCAGGTAAGATAAGTCAAGATGATAACAGCAGAAAGCATTACACTTATCAGAAAACCAGGCGCCATGGCATATTGCAGGCAATTTACAAATAGTGGGGACTGATCCTTGGAGACCGACTAGAAATGAGAACGGGGCAGGATAGAAATGTAGCCATGACATCACGTGCATTAGCCTTGGCTTATCAGTAGCACTGGGCAAGTCTGCCGGGAGTCTGATTTATTTCCCAGATCCCCAGTCTGGATTAGATTACAGTTTAGCATCATAAAATAATTATGAAGAAATAAACAAAGAACGTAATGGTAAGGGGAAGCTTCATGTGCCTCATCACATCATGATATTAGGAATTAGCGAGATCTAATAATAATAAGTGGCTGAAGCCCTCAGAATCCTTCTTAGACTGCAGTGCAAGTGGTTTGAATCATTATCCATTTTATTCTGCAGGTACCAGTTCCAGTAGCTCATCATTTTTATAATACTTCCAGTAGCTCATAATAGTTTATTTTTTCTTTGAATGATTTGGACTTCTGTTTTACACCTCTCCAACCTGGGATTTCAGATATCATCATTGCTAGGGTCACTGACCCCAGTAACCAGAAAATAGAAATTGTTAACTTCATATGATTTTAATAATTCCATGCTATTCATCTTTTATGCTATCTGAGCCACTGCCTGGTTGCAACTGTCACTGGAACTAGAACATACAGAGCTATTGTCCCCACAGATCAGTGTAGTAATTGGGGGGGGGGGGGTCAATCTGCAATGGTTTTAGAACAGTGGCACCCTATCCTACATTTTTATGACTTGAGACAGGTCTCTGCACCCCATAATAGAGCACAGCGACCTTTATGTACCCCATGAACAAATGAATACTGCATTGTGCAGCTCTGTATTCACGAAGGGCTGGATGGAGCAATGTAGGAGTTCACCCTTCAGACCCATACCCCTAAGTGCAATTTAGTAGTTAGAAAGTGCTGGTGGGCTCAGGCCTCAAAAATCTCTAATTAACACCCACCCTACGGCCACCATCTGCTGTCTCTACTCTCTGCACCTAATGTCACAATTTCCAGTGAATATAGTAAAGGTCTTGTTATTAGGGATGCACTGAATCCACTATTTGGGATTGGCAGATTTGAATAACGAACTAAAGTCAAATTCCAATTTGCATATGCAAATTAGGGGTGTGAAAGGAAAAAGTGGAAAAACAACTTCCTTGTTTATTGACAAAGTCATGTGTTCTCCCTTCCCACCCCTAATTTACATATGCAAATTAGGATCTGAATTTGGTTCGGCCAAGCCATCCTGCTGAAAAAGGCCGAAACGTGGGCTTATCCCGAACTAAATTTGTGCATCCCTACTTGTTATATTTGCAACCAACTTGTTCTGCCAATTCATTATTTAAGGTATAATAAAAGCAAAGCAAGGCTTCAAACAAGGACCACTTGTCTTTGTCTAAAATCATATATATATATTCAGTGCAGTTGTGTCTGATTTGCATAAAAAAAACCCAAGCATATCCTTTTCTGCTGGCAACTGCAATGATGCTGTAATTATGGGAAAACGGCGGCTACAGAAATATGAAGATTTGCATATGGAATTGCACTTTGCACAAACAAGTCTTTTCTTGTGCCTTATGCCCCCATCTCCCTTTAGATGATAAACTTTAATGAAACACTTTAATAAAACTGTTTTTGCGTGTAATCTGAATATTTCAGTGGACCATATACAGTAATCCTCCTATTATACAGCGCTGCAGAATTTATAAAAACTTGTCGGAAATAGTACTTTCACTATTCACTTTTTTTAAGGGATTTATGTTTAATAAAATTGTTATATAGTGACTGCTAGCACTTATTGTTTTCCTTCTCTTTTGGATTAACAGCATTAAACTAAGTTTGCTGTGTTTCCAGTCTTAATAATGATTATTTTCCCTTCAGCTTTCTCTCTGGAATGTTATAACTGCAGCTACTCTGTACATCATAACTGTACAACTTCAAGCACATGCAGCAATGAGAAGAATCAATGTGTCTTGACTGTCACCAAAGGCAACATAGAAAGTGGCACAGGTAGGTCTAATGAGCTGAAATATTTGGAATCTAATGTGCTTGAATCCTTGGGGTCAAATGAATTGGAATCATTGGGGTCTATTGAATATTGGGTCTATTGAGTTGGAATCTAATAAGCCGGAACCTTTGAGCAGTGGCGTAACTACCAGGGGTGCAGGGGGTGCCCCCTTGGGCCCCAAGCCAAGAAAATAGTTATGGCAGGCAGTTATCTAGGGAGGAGATTTTACAGCACAACGCCATCAACACTCCATCAGGCGATTTATAGAGGTAAGGGCCCGACAGGGGGACCCAGGTGCCCATCCTGTACTGGGGCCCACCAGGGATTAGTTACGCCACTGACTTTGAGGTCTAATGATTTGGAAATATAGGGTTTAGTGAGCTTAAATCTTTGGGTCAAATGAGTTGAAATCCTTAGGGTCTAATGAGATGGAATCTTTGGGGTCTATTGAGTATTGGATCTATTGAGTTGGAATCTAAGAAGCCAGAACCTTTGGGGTCTAAGGAATTGGAAATATAGGGTTTAGTGAGTTTAAATCTTTGGGTCAAATGAGTTGAAATCCTTGGGGTCTAATGAGATGGAATCTTTGGGGTCTATTGAGTATTGGATCTATTGAGTTGGAATCTAAGAAGCCGGAACCTTTGGGGTCTAATGAATTGGAAATATAGGGTTTAGTGAGCTTAAATCTTTGGGTCAAATGAGTTGAAATCCTTGGGGTCCAATGAGATGGAATGTTTGGGGTCTATTGAGTTGGAATCTGTGGGGTCTAATAAGCGGGAACCTTTTGGGTAAAATGAGTTGGAATCTTTGGGGTCTAATTAGCTTTGAGGTCTAATGTGCTGGAAATGTTGGGGTCTAATGAGCTGGAAGTTTTGAATGAAATGAGTTGGAATCTTTGGGGTCTAATGAGTTAGAATCCATGGATCTTAATGAGCTGGAATATTTGGGGTCTAATGAGCTGGAATCTTTGGGGTGTTTTAAGTTAGAGTCTTTGGGGTCTGAGTCAGAATACTTTGCTCTAACTCACCTACTTGTTTGAGCTGCAAATAGGGAATTATTCTGAAATAAATACACATAAAAGATCACCAAAAATACAAACAGTCCAGTCATAGTATATCTGAAAGCACATTTCAGCCGATTCCAGGTATTAGACATAAGTAGAGGCTGCAGACCCAGTGGTTGCTAGGGACCCATGAATAAATGGTGACCATGAGGAGGTTAGGACAATGGTCAAATTGCAACTTCAATAGATAAAATCATTCCACTTTTCTCAATTGTCAGTTACACCAACCAAGTACTACAGCTATTCCTGTGGAACGAAGGATGACTGCGATAAGAAATTCAGTATGTCTGTTAATAACACCATGCAAATGAGCCATACATTTTGCTGTTCTGAAGACAAATGCAAAATTGCAAAGACTGAAAGTGAGTATATTCCTCATCTTACCTGTAACTTCCACAGTGTCTTTTAAATGTTTCACCTTGAACATCATATATTAGTTGCATTGAGGGCTCTGAATGTCAGTATATAATCAGAGCAAAATTGTCACAGTGCTACAGCTGTCATAGGAGTTGGTGGTACTAAAGACTATTATCCCACTTCTACTGTAGGCACCATCTCTCCCTACTATACCTGCTATCCCACAGTCACACTCCCTTCCCAGAGACTATTATCCACTGTTACTATAGACACCATCTCTCCCTACTATACCTGCTATCCCACAGTCACACTCCCTTCCCAGACACTATTATCCACTGTTACTATAGACACCATCTCTCCCTACTATACCTGCTATCCCACAGTCACACTCCCTTCCCAGAGACTATTATCCACTGTTACTATAGACACCATCTCTCCCTACTATACCTGCTATCCCACAGTCACACTCCCTTCCCAGAGACTATTATCCACTGTTACTATAGACACCATCTCTCCCTACTATACCTGCTATCCCACAGTCACACTCCCTTCCCAGAGACTATTATCCACTGTTACAATAGGCACCATCTCTCTCTACTATACCTGCTAATATATGCTAAATGATCATGGTTAAATGTATTTGGTGCAAAGATTGCGGAAAATCCAAAAAGCTTGTTATCCTTCAAAAATAAATTGTTGCTTTTTTTAAACACCAACCTGCCCTTTTCTTACCACTCAGCACCCAAAGTAAATACGGAAAAAAACAATGTCCAATGTTCCCACTGTTTTGAGAGAAACACTAACAAATGCAAGAGTACGACAATGATGCAATGCACCGGAGATGAGAACAAATGCTTCACCTACTCCTACTTATCTAAGAGCAGTAAGTATATAAATGTGATTAATTACCTTTAAAGCAGATGTACAGCACAGGGCTCCTATTCACCTCTGTGGATAGGAAACAGGTGTTGTACAAGTATTGCATCGGTTATGCTGAAACTCATTAATCAGAAAGCTCTGAATTATTGAAAGGCCATCTCTAGGCTCCATTTTATCCAAATAATGTTTAATAATGATTTCCATTTTTGATGTAATAATAAAACAGTAGCTTGTACTTGGTCCTAACTAAGATATAATTAATCCTCATTGGAAGCAAAACCAGCCTAAAGGTTGGGCCCTAAGGCCAATGATAGGGTCAGCCCGATATCGCCCACCTCTAGGCGACAATTTCTCAGTGTATGGCTACCATTAAATGGCAAGGAAAGGCAAAGAAATAAAATCCCATTTTTACTTTCTTTAATGAAAAAGAAATCTATCTCTAATATACTTTAATTTAAAAATTATGTACCGTTTTTATAAGAAATCTGACTGTATGCAGTGAAATTCTCCCTTCATTTAGTGCTTCTGGCAGGGAAACAATCACTTATGAACAGCAGGGGGAGCTCCTGCCTTACTTACCAGCCATGCAGAACTCAAGCAGATCACACTGAGCATGTGCAGTGCCAGTGTCAGACAAAGATGTATAGCAAAGTTACAAGATGACAGCCCCCTGTGGCCAACTTTAAAAGCATAAATCATTTGTTTGATTAGGCTTGTGGTGCAGTAAGTTCATGTTTATGTTTAGTATACAAAATACAGCAATTCTAGCCTTATTCTATTTTACACTTTCCTTGCTCTTTAAAGGAGAAGGAAAGGCTTTGTGCACTTGAGGGTGCCAAATGTGCTCCTATCAGCAGAAAATTGCACCGGCCCGGGGGTTATACCATTGAGCATCGTGGAGCGATCCTCTTGCGTCTTCCCCGTTCTTTGTGCGGTTGAGCATGCATATTTTGTTCAACTGCATATACTTTTGCCCGGGAAAGAAGCCTGAAGAGGATTGCTCCGAGATGCTCACTGGTATAACCCCGGGCCGGTGCAGTTTTCTGCTGATAGGAGCACTGACCTGGGGTTTCAGGTAAGTCAGTACAATCACTTGAGGGTGCCTAATATTTGGCACCCCCAAGTGCACATAGCCTTTCCTTCTCCTTTAAATTGTGAAGACGCAAATTACAGAAAGATCCATTACCCTGGGCATTCTGGATAACAGGTCCCATAACTGTAATACAATAAATTGTATATAGTACTTGATGGCTGGTGTACCTTTTTATCGTAATATAATTTTTTCGTATCGTTTCTCTTTTTCTAACAGTCACCTACTCAGCTCAAGGCTGTATGCAGACCAGTATGTGTGATACCAAAGATATGTTTATAATTCCTGGAATCCCTAATTACACCAACATCTCACTTGAGTGCAGCCGTGCACCCTCTGTCCTCCCACATCTGCTCGGCCCAGTAACCTACGGCTTGTTGTTGCTCAAACTCATCTCCTAAACTGAGTGCCAGGAAGCAGAGATTTCACAAGAGCCGGACTCAGAGGGGCCCTGCGGTGCATTGCAGAGCAAGGTGTACCAACACACAGTATACAAGCAGAGCAATGCATGCCTATACACTGTGTATATTTGCAGAGCCATGTATAGCTATTTATCTGGCCAGACATATTTATATTCATGTTATGTATGTGCACAGCATACCTATATACAGAAACTCAAGCAGAGCATTATTTGTTACATACAGAGGCACAGGGAACTCATATCAGTTATATGATCTGTGTGCAGAGCATTGCATGGCTTTGTTAGTGACAAACAGCTACTTCCTGTTCCTGGCACCAAAAGCACCCACAAGGCTTTGCAAACAGGATATAGCAGTCCAACCAGGACGTGAAGGGGCACTGGGTGGAGCTAAAGGAGAATCACTGTGAATTCCTCCAGTCAGTGCAATGAAAAGGTTATAACTGCCGCCCCTGATTCTCCGAACGCAAAGAGGTGTGTTGTTTGTAACACCAACATGAAAGATAAAGCATGTCCCAGATTGAGTAAAGTAGGGCTTAGCGCTATTTATTGAACATTGCCCTTTTCTCCGAGTTTCGTGTTCCCTCTTTATTGTAGCTGCTACTGCATTCAGCTGGTTTTTTTTCTCTCCACTGAAAAATCTAGGTCAATAAAAACATTTTTTGTAATAAAAATTAAAGGATCTAAGGGTCTTTGTGTTTAGTGATGAATGGTTAATAAAGGTTTAAAGGAGAACTAAAACCTAACTAAAGAAGCAGGTATAAATGTTGTACATGGTGTTTTGTGCTTGTGTACCAGCCCAAGTCAACCACAGCCCTTTAGCAGTAAAGATCTGTGTCTCCCCAGTAGATGCCCCAGTAGATCCCCATCTTCTTTTCTGATTCACATGCTCTGTGCTGCTGTCACTTACTGAGCTTAAATCTTTGGGTCAAACGAGTTGAAATAATTGGGGTCTAATGAGATGGAATCTTTGGGGTCTAATGAGTTGGAACCTTTTGGGTAAAATGAGTTGGAATCTTTGGGGGTCTAATTAGCTTTGAGGTCTATTGTGCTGGAAACATTGGGGTCTAATGAGCTGGATCTTTTGTTTCAAATGAGTTGGAATCTTTGGGGTCTAATGAGTTGGAATCTATGGGTTGGGTCTAATGAGCTTTGGTGTCTAATGAGCTAGAATTTAGGGGGTCTAATGAGCTGAAATCTTTGGGGTGTAATAAGTTGGAGTCTTTGAGGTCTGAGTCAGCATATTTTGCTTTAACTCTCCTACTTGTTTGAGCTGCAAATAGGGAACGACTCTGAAATAAATCCACATAAAAGGTCACAAAAAATACATTCAAGTCATGAGATGGTATATCTAATTGCAAGATGACTGTGAATAATCTAGATTACTGCACATTTCAGTGATTCCAGGTATTAGACATAAATAGAGGCTGCAGACCCAGTGGTTGCTAGGGACCCTCAAATAAATGGTGACCATGAGGAGGACAATGGTCAGATTGCAACTTCAATATATAAAATCATTCCACTTTTCTCAGTTGTCCGTTACATGGCAATGACATGGCAATCAGTGATTGCCTGATCATTATGTCACTCAAGGGAAATCCTGCCCAGTTTTCCATTAAATCCATTCAATTAAAACTGGAAATTCGGCACTTAAAGTTACCAGGAGCGGAATGTGAGTGAAAATGCCGCCTGAGACACGGTGAACATGGCTGGTGCCCCTGCAAAGAGAAAGTTCAGACTGTCACCAGCAGGGAAAGCACTGCCCCGACCCAAACCACCTTTTCTGTAAATAATAAAATACTCTATTTCGTATATTTTTTATCTTTCTTCCCCTTCAATAAAATTGGGTTCAAGAATGATTTAGGTCCTTAAAGCGCACCAAACATAGCCAAAATCAAACACATATTAACAACCTGACCAGTACAACCTTAACATGTTTAATGAAACTACATGTACAGTTTTTTTGAGAAAAAAAAACACCAGTTTTTAAAAAATCCCATACTTTGTCACTGACTACAACATGCAAATGAGTTCACGAGCATGCTCAGATTGTAGCACTGTCTGAGTATTCTACCCAGAATGCCTAGCTTTAGTAAACTCTAGAAGTATCAAGAGAAGTGCACACACCAACTTCCACAAGGTGGCAGCACTAACACAGAAGTTTGGCAGATTTCAAAATAGCTTAGAAGGTTTATTAGGCAAGCAAGGAATTTCAACTGAGCATGTGCGAGATTTCAGAGCTACAGTTGGCTGTGAAGATATAGGTAGGAGGAGTCAGTGAAATCCAAGATGGCTACCTCAGCTAGAACTGCAGTGGAGATAGGGGAGATTTTGCAGAAGGTATAGTGAGCTGATTATTTACATTATACAAACAATTCTAACTGTTTTAAAAATCCGATTTCTTGAACTTTGACATATTGTATTTACTTAGTAAATCATTTTAGGTATGATTGGTGCCCTTTAAATACCAGTTAAGTAGGAAAAGTAAACACCAAAACCATAACTCCCAACTAAACAGCCAGAAAAAGATACAAGATAAAATTTAATTGGCTTTTGGCAGAGAGCCCAGAATAGTGACAGGTGCACTACATTTGTACCAATTTAAGATAAGCAAAGAAACAATTGTAATTATTTAAGATAAGCAAGTCATTTGGGGAAATCCACCTTCATGTTCCATAACCTGCCATTTTTTTTAAATGGATATGGTGCAAATGAGTTATACTGTGTATACATAGACCCTTCTGGACTGCTTAAAAGTGAGAATTTATGTAACTGTTGTGTAATGGCTGAATGAGCCTGCTAAGAAAGCACTGTTATACTCATCCTCAGCTACCAAAACACAACAAATTGGCGATGAGATGTCTCTTCTACCTCTGCAGCAGCCTGCACCTTTTCTCCCAAAACCTGGTGAGCCTACCATACCTTTTACTGCTTGGATCCGTATGTTTGACAATTACATTACTGCTGCTGACTTATTCATTGCCTGAGAGCAGAGGGACAGCGTATATTCTATACATTACCATTAATGAGACTTATGAAACTGCTATAAAGAACTTTTTCATGCCAAGAGTAAATGTGGTTGCTAAAATATATCAATTCCGCCAACATGGACAACATAATGGTGAATCCACAGAACAATTTGTAGCAGCTTTGAGAGAGCTGGTTGTTACCTGTGAGTTTGGGAATCTAACAGATGAAATTCTAAGAGAACAAACAGTAGAAACCAAACTCACATCGCATTAGAGAGACTGCTCCTTGAGCAAGATTTAACCCTTGCAAAGGCTATTACAGTTGCTAGCCAAATTGAAACAGCAGTGACAGAGGCTAAAACTCTCAGTCAGGGAACTGCTGGGAATGTACAGATTGTAAATCCAGTACTGTGACCTAATGATGCAGTCAAAGGCAAAATACAGTGCTAAAGAAAGGGATTCACTGCAAAACCGTACAGCAAATACAAATATTGGTTCCAGTGTGGTTCAACACCACGCACTGCAAATTATACTACATGACCTACAAATGCTGTACAGTGCCACAAATGCAGAAAAGTAGGATATTTGGCTATAATCTGCTGTAGTTCTGCTAAACATGTTCATGAAGTCACTATTACAAATGTTACAGTACTACCAAAGGATATTTTCTTGAAATACTTTACAAAAAATATGCTTGTTGCACCTGCCCTGAGACTGGTCAATTACTTAAAGGATCCAATCCCTGTGATTGGTTGCTTGCCAGTGACTGTACAATTTGAACAAAATACTGCAAAATGTGACTTTTAAATTGTGAATAAGGGTACTGCTATACTTGGAAGGGATCTCTCTGCTGCATTAAACCTACAATTAGTTGATGGTCTCATTACTACAGTACTAGTAAATTTCACCACAAAGCAACACATCACTGGGCTGTGCAAAAAGTTAAGTTGAGACCAGATGTAAAACCAGTACGCCAGAAATTGAGGCGATTGACCTACTCTATAAGGGAGACTGTCTCACAGGGACTAAAGAAACTGGTAGAGCAAGATGTGATTGAAAAATCAGAAACCTCTGAATGGTTTTCACCAATTGTTGTAACAATGAAGAAAACTGGAGGTATTTGCATTGATCTGTTGTTGATTGTTTAGGATCAAGTATGCACCTAATTGTCTGGCTTCAGCACAGAGTTGCTTTCAAAGACTGATGTCTTCTATACTCCATGACATACCTGGTGTACAATGCTACCTGGATGAAATCATTGTCTATGATGTAACTATGGCTCTTCTTGACAAGTACGTAGAAAAGGTTCTGAAATGCATTGATTCTGCAGGACTGAAACTGGACCTTTCCAAATGCCACTTCAGTCAAACTCAGCTGTCATTTCTGGGTCATATAATTTCACAAGAGGGATTACTGCCTGACCCTGACCATTTCATCGCTGTTACAGAAGCACCTACTCCATCTGGTTTTCAGACATTACAAGCGTTCCTAGGTCTTACTTCATGGTATTCTTCAGTTGTGGAGCCACTTAGAGCACTACTATGTGGAACTTCAAGTCTGGTTTGGTCAGAGACTGCTCAACATAGCTTTGACATAGTGAAGCAGTTAATTGTGAACAGTCCAGCGCTAGCTTTATTTGATCCTGCACTACCCACAATGGTTACTACAGATGCTTCAGACTATGGCATTGGTGCAGTTCTCACACAGATCCATGCTGATCATTCAGAGAAAACTGTTGCATTTGCATCCAGAACACTTACAGAGACAGAGCGTAAGTATTCAACTGTTGGAAAAGAAGCTCTAGCGTGTGTTTGGGCAACAGAAGAATGGAAAAGCTACCTATAGGGTAGAGAATTTACCTTATGCAGTGATCATAGCCCTTTAACTACACTACTTACAACAAAGGGACTAGGAAGAGCTGGAATGCGTATAGCTAGATGGTCAGCAAGGCTACGGAATTTCAACTACAAAATGCAATACAAACCAGGTTTGAAAAATGTTACTGCCGATTGTTTGTCACGTTTACCTTTACCTGCAGTTTCTGATTCGGTGGATGAGAACATAGACGTTGTAGCACTGACTGATTTACTATCATCTAATGCTGAGTTGAAACTCAATCCTGATTTTCAACCTTACTACAGGATTAGACACAAACTGTCCTTAGTAGATGGCTATGTTGTCCATGGAGCTCACTACTTACTGGTACCAGAGACCTTGGGGGAAATTTATCAAAGAGTGAAGCTCCCCTACTAGAGGGAAATTCCACAGTTCTCAATTCATTTATATGGGATTTTGAAAGGCGTATTTATCAATGGGTGAAAGTGAAATTTCACCCTTTGATAAATACGCCTTAAAAAATCCCATAGAAATGAATGGAAACCTGCGGAATTTCCCTCTAGTGGCGGAACTTCACTCTTTGATGAATCTACCACCTTTAGAGAAACCTCATACAACTTGCACATGAGAGTCATCAAAGAATTGTACGTACAAAACAAAGACTAAGAGAACTGTACTGGTGGCCAGCAATGGATGCTGATGTGGTAACTGCCATTCATTCTTGTGTTACTTGTCAGAATTATGACAAAACAGCTATCACACATACACCACCACTTCAGCCAGTACCATTCCCTGATACAGCATGGGAAAAACTTGCTATTGATATTGTGGGTCCTTTTGCAGACGCTCCTATAGACTGTAGATTTGCTATAACCTTGACTATTACAGTAAATGGCCAGAAATTGCATTTGTTTGTCATGTAACATCAGCTACAGTAATAACATTTCTGTCTACAGTCTTCAGCAGAGAAGGAAATCCAAAGGAGTTCATATCAGACAACGGACCACAGTTTGTCTCATATGAGTTTGAATCCTTTCTGAGAGAGAGGAATATTGTGCATAGGAAATCTTCATTGTATTACCCGCAAGCAAATGGAGAAATCGAGCGATTCAACAGAAGTCTGAAAGAAGCACTACAGACGGCAAAAATCTTGGAAAGTGTTTACAACAGAGTTCCTACATAACTACAGAGCAACGTACCATGCAACAACTAGGGTTGCCACCCGGCCGGTATTTTACCGGCCTAGCCGGTAAAACACCAGCCAAGGCCGGGGCCGGTATTACAAATTTACCGGCAATGTAGCTGCCGGTAAATTTGTAATACCCCTTAAAAATGGCCCTTGCCTTGCCTAAATCCGATGAAAAACTTACCTTTCTTGCAGTCTTCAGCCGATCGCTCGTGTGGCTCCGCCCCTTTGACATCACGGCATGCCCCATTTGACGTCACGGCACGCCCCCTTTTTGGCCCCGCCCCCGCCGGCCGGTAAGCTAATTAACAACCCAATCATCTCCAGCTGAATTGTTACATGGCAGACAGATGCACTAAGTCAGTGATTTTCAACCTTGTGCCTCCAGCTGTTAAGGAACTACAAGTCCCACAATACAATGAAGGAGTCTGACAGCCACAGTCAGGCAAATGCATTGTGGGACTTGTAGTTTCTTAACAGCTGGAGGCACAAGGTTGAAAATCACTGCACTAAGTTACATGTTACATTCTTTGGAGATGCTCCATTTGATGAAGGACATTTCCCTACTCCTAATGCCAACTGCACTAGGGCAGAAGAAAGTGAACCTATAAGGCATACTGAGAGAATCAGAAAACTACCTGCATGGACCAAGGACTATGTCATGTGAAGAATGAATATTATTTCTATTTCTTTAAGATGCGTACTGTTTCTTTATTGTTTATTACATTTACATTTGCCCAAATGCTTTCCTACTATAGGGGGAATATATGGTGTTTACAGCAATGGCCTGCAGGTGGCACTGTGCACATGAGTTATGCTGTGTATACATAGTACTGTCTATACTGTTTAAGAAGGAAAGAGTTTATGTTACTGTTGTGTAATGGCTTCATGAACCTGCAAATAAAGCTCTGTTATACTCTGCTCATCCTCAGCTTTCAGAACACAACAGGGAGGTATGCAAATAAAAACACATCCCCATACCTCCCCCAACTGTCTCTTTTTTGGAGGCACAGTCCCTCTTTATACAGCTGAACCCACAGTCCCTCATTTGTACTGGAAAGTCCCTCTTTTCTCTGCACTGAACAGCCAGAAAAAGAAACAAAGTTTCTAACTTAATTGACTTTTGGCAGAGAGCCCAGAACAGCTAACAGGTGCAAATAAGATATATTGTAACAATTTTGAGAAAAGAAGTAATTGTAACAGGAGAAATAGTTTCAAACTTGCCAAATTTTGTAAAATGAACATGGTAATTAGGGTAATTATCTTTTACCCCCATTAATAACATTGGGAACAACCATAATTTTTACTGGCCAGGTGGCAACCCTAGTCCCTGCCCAGCCCAGGCCTCATGGGCATTTGGGAAAGGAACTAGAAGAGCAAACAGTCCAGATAAACCCTGACTGACACACAAACTGTACAAATGTGCCCACTGGCAGCTTCCCACAGCGACCAATCAGCAATCAGATCTACAGTTAGTACAAAAGCAGCACGTAATCGGTAGGTTGCTATGGGTTACGCATCACTCGCTGACACTGGCTCCGTATGTCTGAGTTATTCCAACCTCTCTGCACCACGCAGTTGCTTTCAACCGCAGATGCTGAAGGTAGCGCGCAATCTAATAAAGGCAGGTCCATATTTACATCGCCGCTTTATTAATTATTTATTAGCAATGGCTTCCGACCGGGTGTAGAAAGATGGCGACGAACCGGAAGTTATCGTAGTTGAAACAGCTTCCGGCATGGGAGAAGAGTGCGCGGCTTTCCTTGCAGGCAGTCCATTTATTTGCGTTACACAACTGGGACCGGTATGTTGGGGGCAATCAGTCTCTCTCTCTCTTCCTCTCTCTCTTATCTCTGTGTGTGGCTCAGTTTGGGGGATTGATTGTGTGTGTATATATATATATATATATATATATATATATGTTGCTATGTGGCAAGGACTCTACCATACCTCCCAACATTTTGGAAGTAAAGAGAGGGACACAAAGTTTTTTTTTCCCCCTTGCTATTTTTTTGACCACGCCTATTTGTGTGACCACACCCTCTAATTACCATGTTCATTTTACAAAATTTGGCAGGTTATGATAGTTTGGAAACATTTCTCCTTATCTAAACTGTTACAAATACTTGTTTTCTTATCTAAGAATTTTTACAAAGTATCTTGTTTGCACCTGTTGAGTGTTCTGGGCTCTCTGCCCAAAGCCAATTAAGTTAGAAACTTTGTTTCTTTTTCTGGCTGTTCAGTGCAGAGAAGAGAGGGACTTTCCTGTACAAAAGAGGGACTGTCCCTCCAAAAAGGGACCGTTATGAGGCATGGTATGTGGCATGGACTCTGCTGTGATTATATAGATGTGTATATAGACTTATGCAGAAGCCATGAATAGCCTGTAATCCCCATAAACAAGTAAGTACCGTCATTTCACGTGACTCGCTGAAACTTGTCTTCTAATATTCAATATTCTCTAGTTGTAACTTATTAGGAGTCGCCCTGGTGTTTTAAATGGTGAAGGAGCTTTGAGTGGTGATGGCTTATCCCAACGTTTTCAATAGGGGAAAAATATAAATGTATAGGAAGGCCGGTATTTGTTTCAGAAAAGGTGGCAACCTAAATACAAGACAGGGCCGGTATTCCTATGTACTTGCCAGTCAAAATGTAAAGATTATTTGTTCTCCCTCTGCCTCCGTTTTGTTCCCTATACCCCCCCCCAGTCAATAGCTCATTCAACCCCATTTCCCCCTAGTTCTGCCTCCCCTTTGGCCGCCAGTGCCCCAGCTCCACTCCAGCTTGCACCATAGTCCCACCACCATCATCTTGATCATCATATTGAAGCTGTAATAAACTTAAAGGGCCAGCATTAGCTTGTGTGCCTGTGATTTCTTTGCAGTACATTTAGAAGTGAGGTGTTTGATATCTCCATCACTGGGCACCAGGGAGTCGTTTCTTCAGGAAGGCTGTGTTTTTGCATCCAGATATTTCCCACCCCCATCATGTCATAGCCCAGTCTCTTCTCTGTCCTGGTCTCACTCTCACCACTAAGACATGAGCCAGTAAGGGGCCAACCAAAAGGTGGCGACCCTAATAGAACACCTCAGTGGCTTAGTATCCTTATACAGGTATGGGATCTGTTATCCAAAAAGTTCCAAATTACTCCCATAGATTCCATTTCATCCAAATTTTTAAAAATGATTTCCCTTTTCTCTGTACTAATAAAGCAGTAGCTTGTACTTGATCCCAACTAAGAGATAATTAATCCTTACTGGAGGTAAAACCCTTCTTTTGGGTTTATTCAGGCCCGGATTTGTGGCATAGGCCCGGCACAATGTCAGGGGGTGACTCACGTTGGTCTCCAGTGTTGTTCCTAAGTGTTAAAGGGGAATCCAACCCCCCCGGCCCTCCTCCCCCTGGGCTATTGCCCCTAAGTTGTTACTTACCACTCTTTGTTGGTTGCCTCCAGCGACGTTCACAGGGGCCATCTTGTCTTCAAACCGCTTCTTCCGGGATCCATCGGCGGCGCATGCGCAGTAGGACGCTGGTGCTACTGAGCATGCGCACAAAGTTCGCCAATTGAACTTCGTGAACTTTGTACGCATGCGCAGTAGCATGCGCCGCCAACGGAGCAGCATCCAGGAAGAAGTGGTTTGAAGAGAAGATGCCCCTGTGAACATCGCTGGAGGGGACCCGCATGAAGGGGTAAGTAGGGACTTAGGGGCAATAGCCCAGGGGGGAGAGGTGAGAAGGGGGGCCTACGTGGGGAGGGGTTAGCTCCTATGAAGTTACAAGTGCAGACTAAGCTTGTAATTCTAATGCTGTTTCCTGATTAATTAGTCTGTCAGTTTATTCTAATGTGTATCACACGCAGCTGCTATAATGTGTCGGCCCATGGCGACGGTGTGAAGCAGAAATCCGCAGTAGTGTTGCTTCTGTCTGAGCCAATATCGGAGGATAATAATAATAATAATGCCTGTGATCAAACTCAAGCACGTGGTGTCCTGTAGCAGCGCCGATACAGTAAGTTTCCTTTTATATACAATATATATCCATTCAGCTTGTAACTTGTGTGAAGGTTCAGCGCATTACACCATAATATTTGTCATTACTGAGTCTGATGGCTGGGCAGTCACACATGGTGCAATCACCGTCCTTTCATCAATATCCCTGTATGCCCCCCCCCCATGAGGATTGTGGGAAGGTATTCTATGTTGACAACATAATCCTCATAGAGCAATGAAGGATGAGTGCAACCAGTCTGATGTTGAATAAATAACATACACAACTCATTGTTTAAACGGCAAGTGTAAACACTGAGCTGCCAGTGTTCTGTTTGACAAACACAAGGGAATTGTTTGGCAGGTAGAGAAACCTTCACCTTTAACTCTCAACAAACTCCTGTGCTCCTCAGACACACACAGCAGAGAACCTCCTGAAAGCCGACACTTACCGCAAATGGAAAGCCGCCCGTACCGGGGAGAAGCAGATCTCTGTCATTTTGCAGGTATGGAATGTAGAGTGAGACAGTACTCTCTAAATTAGGGACTGTAGAATGAGACAGTACTCTCTAAATTAGGGACAGTAGAGTGAGAGAGTACTCTCTAAATTAGGGACTGTAGAATGAGACAGTACTCCCTAAATTAGGGACAGTAGAGTGAGAGAGTACTCTCTAAATTAGGGACAGTAGAGTGAGAGAGTACTCTCTAAATTAGGGACAGTAGAGTGAGAGAGTACTCTCTAAATTAGGGACAGTAGAGTGAGAGAGTACTCTCTAAATTAGGGACAGTAGAGTGAGAGAGTACTCTCTAAATTAGGGACAGTAGAGTGAGACAGTACTCTCTAAATTAGGGACTGTAGAGTGAGACCGTACTCTCTAAATTAGGGACTGTAGAGTGAGACAGTACTCTCTAAATTAGGGACAGTAGAGTGAGAGAGTACTCTCTAAATTAGGGACAGTAGAGTGAGAGAGTACTCTCTAAATTAGGGACTGTAGAGTGAGAGAGTACTCTCTAAATTCGGGACAGTAGAGTGAGACAGTACTCTCTAAATTCGGGACTGTAGAGTGAGACAGTACTCTCTAAATTCGGGACTGTAGAGTGAGACAGTACTCTCTAAATTAGGGACTGTAGCATGAAGGTGTACTTTCTAAATTAGGGACTGAACCATAACAGTGCTTGTCATATGTTTCACTTGGTAATGTGTGACCTATTTTATTAATGCCATTGCTTCCTGTACTGAACTGAATATAAGAATGAGGAAATTAATCCTGCTTGTAAGGACAGTAGCACATGGCACCATTCTGGGCATTTTGATGGTAGGCGGGGGGAGTGTCAGAATTTCTCCATATTGATAGCAATAGTCAGGTGTTATGCAAGTGACAGTGACCTGACCCACAAGTCCACCCACAGGTCAAACTAACTGCGTTTGAAATATACAGGGAGTGAGTCTTGGGCATTTCATTGGCCAGCTGCTGAGCTTTCAAATTTCCAGGTTTCAAAAACCAAAATAGAGTCAGGTGTGATACCCCTTAAATAAACAGTTCAGTGGAAAATTTTAAAAAATGACTAAATAGATAGGCTGTGCAAAATAAAAATTGTTTCTACTATAGTTAGCCAAAAATGTAATGTATGAGTGAACCTGTTGCTAATGCACCGAGTATGGGTACTAACTAACCTTAGCTTACTTTGCTATCTGTAGTTTGAAAAGGAGGAGCAGATCCACAGCATTGATATCGGCAATGAAGGTTCCGCTTTTGTAGAAGTACTGGTTGGACACTCCACTTCAGTCAGCGAGCAGGAATATGAGGTAAGGCAGGAGGTTACTTTTGCCTAGAAGATGTATTAGAGCTCACTCTATTAAACTCACCAGACATCATGTCTCTCTACATGCAGAAGTTGGGTGTCAGATATTCATTGACAGTTACATCCAATATATCTTATAGGGGGGCTCCTTTTGCCTAGAAGATGTATTAGAGCTCACTCTATTAAACTCACCAGACATCATGTCTCTCTACATGCAACAGTTGGGTGTCAGATATTCATTGTTACATCCAATATATCTTATAGGGGGGCTCCTTTTGCCTAGAAGATGTATTAGAGCTCACTCTATTAAACTCACCAGACATCATGTCTCTCTACATGCAGCAGTTGGGTGTCAGATATTCATTGACAGTTACATCCAATATATCTTATAGGGGGGCTCCTTTTGCCTAGAAGATGTATCAGAGCTCACTCTATTAAACCCACCAGACATCATGTCTCTCTACATGCAGGATTTGTGCTTGGAGGGAGGTTTCTATAATTATTGGGTTCACCCATTTCCTCTGCTTTATACAGAAAAACTTCAATTTGAAGTTTTACATTTATATGTGGTCCCACCAATTTATAATGCATTTTCAATTGGGGCATTTCCCTGATTTTAAGTAATGTTTTCCTGGATTTTATATCAAAAGTTTGTCCTGATGGTCCCAGAAACTGCTTTTTTTCCTATATCCGTATATCTCAACCTTCCTAATGCTGCGACCCTTTAATACAGTTGGTGACCCCCAACCATAAAATATAAAAATATTTCCATTGCCAGCCCAGAGCAGATTGTTAGGAAAGTACAGGAGACAGTGGCTGCATTAAGGTTTGTTTTCTGTGCGTAGTGCGGCAAAATTTCTTTGCCACACCCATTTTGTGGCCACACCCCCCAATTGCCATGTTAATTTTACAAATTTTAAATGGGCAGGGAGAGCTGTATGGCAGTCCCTACTAAGGGGATATAGAAAGTTGTAGTGCAACTGGCTTCCCTACACAGGTTACTGAACTACAACTCCCAGCACCAACACCCGGAGAGCTACAACCTTGCCCCAGGGCTAGTGGGGAGAGACATGAACCTGCTCCTGGAACCCCTTAAGTGACCCTTGTGAAAGGGTTGTTCAACCCACAAAGGGGTCCCGACCCCCAGGCTGAGAACCGCTGTCCTATATGAATGTTATTACTTGTGAAATAAAGAGGTTTAAATACTAACCAGATGTATATTTTGCCATGGTTTTTCCTGTAAATTGTCAATTGAGAAACTGGGCAGCAAACTGGAAAATGAGGTTCAATGTTGATAAATGCAAGGTTA
>CM044444.1:97300575-97311260 GCA_024363595.1 Xenopus borealis
GCGAGGATCCGTGACCCGACCCTCAACCTGCAGAACCACCGGCCCGCTTCTATACCCGCAGCCAGAAATTTTACGAGCAACCCGCAGGGTACCGCCGGATTTTGCGGGTAACCCGCGGGTACCCGACCCGCTGCAGGACTCTACCGTCTGACAATTCCTATCCACAGAAGTAAATGAAGGGAGAATTTCACTGCATACAGTCGGGTTTCTTATAAAAACGTTACACTTTCTACTTAAAGTATATTGGAGATGGGTTCCTTTTTCATTAAAGAAAGTAAAAATGTGTTTTTATTTTTTTGCCTTTCCTTGTCCTTTAAAGGAGAACCAAAAGCTATGTTGGGTAGGGAGTATGGTTTTTTTTTACTTTAAGGTTTAGTTCTCCTTTAAATCTTCTTGCAGAGTCAGCTCAGTGGAAATGAGCGGCGTATCGGCACATGCACAGTTGGAGCAATGTTCCGGTTTTTGACAACTGCGCATGCGCCACAATTGATGGAAATTGCCAAAGTGAAGGAAGATGTTGCCCTGTCAGCTCCACTGCGCTGACTCTCTCACTGCAAGGAGAATTAGGGTTAATTACCATTGGGGGTGGACTATGTAGGGTGGGGTTTGGTTCTCCTTTAAAGGGGTAGTTCACCTTCAAGTTAACTTTTAGTATATTGCAGAAGGGCCAATTCTAAGAAACTTTTCAATTGTTCTTCATTATTTATTTTTCATAGTTTTTTTTTAATGATTTGCAATTTTCTTCTGTTTCTTTGCAGCTTTCAAATGGGGGTCACTGACACCATCTAAAAACAAATGCTCTGTAAGGCTACAAATGTATTGTTACTTTGTATTACTTATTCTATTCAGTCCCTCTCCTATTCATATTCCAGGGTCTTATTCAAATCAATGCAGGGTTGCTAGGGTAATGTGTACCCTAGAAACCAAATTGCTGACACTGCAAATTATAGAGTTGCTGAATAATAAGCTAAATAACTCAAAAACCACAAACAATAAAAACCAATTGCAAATTGTCTCAGAATATCACTCTCTACATCATACTAAAAGTTAACTCAAAGGTGAACAACCCCTTTAAAGGGGTAGTAAACCCTGCTGCACTACTCAACCAAACTTTACTCAGTTGTTGCTGGACTACAAATCCCAGAATAATGCAACATATGTAGGGAACTGTAGTCCAGCAACACCCGGTTTTATTCCTAAAGCAATATTGCACAATAAAACTAATAAATGGTGCCGGGCTGGCACAAACCTGAACACACTGGGAAAAAAATGGATGCAGTTAAACCAAAAAGTATCTATTTGAAAAACATCAAAACTGAGGCCTTGCGCGTTTCATGCCTTAGGGGCACTTAATCATAGGCTGAATAGTCAGTACAAAATAGCCAATCAGATGCATGTATCTAACTGGCAATCCAAACTGAAGACGGTCCTATGGTAAACAGTTTTACTTTGACCAATCCCCAGTATCGATATAGGTTAAGATTACAAGTTAAATATCTAGCAAAAAAACTTTATGCATAAAAATTACAAAATTTGATGTTTTTGTATATTACAAGAGCAGTTAAATAGCAGCATTGTATTTTGATTTAAGTATCATAAACTAAAATTTAAATGTTCAGTATGTATATATATATATATAATACACAAAAGCCGTGAATATCTTGTAAATTATATCCTTATAAACGGTGAGTTCTGATGTCATCAGTTATAAACGGTGAGTTCTGATGTCATCAGTTATAAACGGTGAGTTCTGATGTCATTTCTGTCACATGACTCCCTGAAACTTGTGTATTATAATAAATAAAGTACCCCCAGTTGCAAAATATGAGGATATTAGAAGTTACCTCGAAATCCATGACCTGTATAAAAACACTCGGCCTTCGGCCTCTTGTTTTTATATGGTCATGAATCTTATAATATCCTTATATTTTACAAGAAGGGGTACTTTATTCACTATATATATATATATTTAGGGTTATAGGGAAGACTATACATTTTTCAGAAGTAAATATTTTAATATGTTTTTTATACAAAGCAGGTAACATTATATTCAAAGTTCATGCCTAATGGTTGTCTAGTTTGAAGAAAGAATATCCACTTTGCTTCTTGTTTAAGTAATTTGTTTAGGATATCGCCACCATCTTTACAATTATCATAATGTCTAGTTACAGTGGTTGAGCTGTTTGCATCTTATCTTTATATGGTCTTTTTGAGCTGAAAGTTTGGGGTGTTGTGCACCCGGATCCCCCATTTCTTTAGGGTGAGTCAAACCCTATTATTAATTACTGTTTTAGCTCACACTGAACATTTCCTTATTCAATAAAACTTTACCCCCAAATCACCACAGCCAGCGCTAGCATTAAAATCCTCCAATGAGAATCCCAGCTGATCTGTATCAATCCGACTCCCTGTTCTTTGTTCCTGTAATTGGAGTTAGAAGCTTTAAAGGGCAAGGAAAGTGTAAAATAGAATAAGGGTAGAAATGGTGTATTTTGTATACTAAACATAAACATGAACTTACTGCACCACAAGCCTAATGTTTAGGCCCATGTTAGATTTCAAATCTGAATATTAAAAAATCTGTTTTTTCTTTTGAGAAATGGATTTCAGTGCAGAAGTCTACCGGAGCAGCACTATTAACTGATGTGTTTTGGAAAAAAAAACATGTTTTTCCATGACAGGATCCCTTTAAGGAGAAGCCTTCACATAAATATTATAGCCCTTGTTAAAGGAACAGTAACACCAAAAAATGAGTGTTTTGAAGTAAATAAAATATCGTGTAGTGTTCCCCTGCACTGTTAAAACTGATCTGTTTGCTTCAGAAACACTACTATAGTTCATATAAACAAGCTGCTGAGTTGCAATGGCAGAAATTGAAAAATGGCTATATGGCACAGGATAAGTAATGGATAACAGATAACATTATGTTCTACAGAGCTGATCTGCTGTGTAACTTGAGCTTTTTCACCTTTGAATGACTGCCCCCATGGCTACACAGCAGCTTATTTATATAAACAATAGTAGTGTTTCTGAAACACAGCAGTTTTACCAGTGCAGGGCAACACTGCATTATATTTTTATTGCTTTAAAACATTTTTTTGATGTTACTGGTCCTTTAATGAAAAGGCCAGTTCGAGTGCAATATACACCATTTCAGTGAAGTTATTGCTCTAGATCTGTTTGTAAATATTTCATAAGTATGGCCACGGCCTGCTTCAAGACACCTAGGAGCAGATTTGCTAAGGGTTGAATTAGAGGGTTAAAAAACCCTCAAATTCGACCATCAAATTTAAAGGGAAAGTAAAATCCTTTGAATTCGAAAGATTTTACCGCAATTCAATTGGTCGAATGATAGAATAAAAAAAAAAATTCGATAGAACGATTAAATTTTTCAAATCGAATGAATTTAACCATTCAATAGTTTTTTTATGCAATCTAAAAATGCTTTAAAACGCCTATGGGAGCTTCCCATAGGGGTTTTAATTCGGTAGGTTCAATCTGGCGAACTGGCCTATCGAATTTTTTTTTTAATGGGGGAAGTACTTTGACCATCGAGTGATCGAATAGATTTTTATTCGATCTATTCGATCAAATTTTTCAAATTAGATGGTGGAAGTCACCTAATTTGCATATTCAAAAATTCGACCAAATGAAATTTTTCAATTCGATCGAAATTTGAATCCTTCACACAAATTTGATAAATCTGCCCCTAGATGCTCTGTATTTTTATACTGTGGCTTGAGGTGAGGCAGGTTCCATAAAGTCCTTGATATTTGTTTTCTGTTAAGGCAGGAGTGCCCATACTTTAAATGTGAGGACTACTTTTAGTGATGTTGTCCCATTATGATCTAAATCCATAATATCACTGTTCACATTCTGTTCCGTGGAAAATATTTCTTAAATATTGTTTTGATTTATACAAATTTATATTACTATATTTAAAAAAAACAACAACTATTTCTTATAGTGGTTTAACAGAATACATATCTAAAGTAAAAGAATAAACAGTAGTGTCTTTTAGACAAACTTTTTGTTGACAAGGTCTACTGCTAGATCCTGATCTACCTTTTGGACACCCCTGCGTTCGGGGGTTTTCTGAGATGTTACACCTTGCAGCCACTAATATCTGCCTAATTGCTTTATGCAGCTGTTGATCTGGTCCTAAGGACAAGGAAAGTCCTTCTCACCGGTCTCTGAGAAAGACCAAGACCAGCAAATGTGCATTAGATCCTGTAAGGTGGAGCCTTCGCAGAAGAGGGCCTTGAGATCCTGTCAATGCAAGCACACATTACTACTGGCCTCCTCAATCCCAACCCATGTATACCACCAAATAGCAAACTTTGTGAACAGTTGCTATAGCAATGTGCAGATTCTGATAAAAAGATCTGCAAACTTCTCCAGCACAGATTGGTGAATCTTCTTTCTTCTACAACTCTCTCAACTGCCTTCTCAAGATTAGCACACATTAAAGAGAGTGATGATCGCCATTCTGATTTAGTCAACCAAGGAAACATGGCTACAATTTAGTTTGAGGCAATATAAGTTGGGGAGACACTTTACAACAAAAAAAGTTCAACATAAGTTAATTAATTAGAAAGGCTTTCTTTGTGCTTTAAAGGACAAGGAAAGTGTAAAATAGAATAAGACTAGAATTGCTGTATTTTGTATACTAAACATAAACATGAACTTACTGCACCACAAGCCTAATCAAACAAATGATTTATGCTTTCAAAGTTGGCCACAGGGGGCTGTCATCTTGTAACTTTGTTATACATCTTTGCAAGACCAAGACTGTGCACATGCTCAGTGTGATCTGGGCTAAGCTTAGGTATCGTCATAAATTATCAAAACAGCAGTCAAATAATATCTGCCAGAAGCTGATACACAAGACTGATTAATAATCAGAATATACAGACTGCACTTGGTCCTGTGTTGTCATGTAATCTAATGTGGATTTTATAGTTTTTCTATTGTTTAATACAAACTTTCTCCAACTCTGCAGAACCAGTGGCTGCAGCAAAATAATCCTCCAAATAGAATCCCAGTTTATTTGTTTAAATCTGGCTTTATAATATTTCTCCTTGCAGCTGGAGTGCTCTACAGGGAAACAAAGCTGCTTCAATTCTGCATGGCTAGAAAGTAAGTTGGGGGCTCCCCCTGCTGTTCATAAGCATGATTGTTTCTCTGAAGAGCAGTTAGGGGCCATCTGACAATTCCTATCCACAGAAGTAAGTGACAGGAGAATTTCACTTCATATAGTCAGATTTCTTATGAAAACAGTAGCCATTTTTTAAAGTATATTGGAGTTTTTTCATAAAAAAGACAAAAATGGGATTTTATTTTTTTTGCCTTTCCTTCTCCTTTAAGTTGCAAAAGTACTTCACTATTTTAAATTCACTCAACCCATTGGAGGAGAATGTAGATTTGGAATGTTGACAAGGAGGTGATCAGTCCAAGGGCCTGCTACAATTCATAAGGCTTCAGATAAACACAGTCATTTTGACATGTATGCAGTCATCTCTGTATACTGACTTTTTATAAAAACAATTGTTGTTATAGCAGCACCCAGGTATTTAGCTGGCTCCTCCACTTCAGATTCCACGAAATACAAAGCCGAAACTTTGACACACCCAAAAATTTCCAATGCACAAGTTTTTTTTTTAGAGATTTTTTGTCCCAAGCTCTTGGATGTGGCTGAATCTGAATCCTGATAAAAGGCTCAGATTCAGTGGCACCCCTAACAAATTCTACGCTTATTGATAATGCATTTAATTTGCAAACATTTAAATGTTAAGGTTTTGATCCTGAAGTTGTCAATCCAATCGTCATCTACTATCCCACGTCTGCTGTCCCATTTAGGCAGCCGCTGTAGAGCCAGAAATGAGCAGGCTGGCATCAATGCAAAACAAAAGATATGTTGAGACAACAGCTTTTCCAAAACCGTTTATTTTCTTCTGCTAATGCATTAATACCACGTGAATAATTAACCTAACAAGAGCATCCTATGGAAGATATCATAACAAAGGAGTCTAATAAAGGATAGAAGTAGAGAGTGTACATTTTGAAAGGTTCACTGGATAATCAATTTTGGGGACAAAGGTTTTCATCCATGGCCATTGAGGTGCTCCTCCATTCCTCGTAGACCATACAAAATTGTTTTAAATACCAGTTTTGGTAAGTTAGGTCCATTCAAAATCTGTTCAGTTTTTGTGGCTAAATGGACCACAGAACCTTGGAGAACGCCTTTGCCTTACCAAGTATGCTCACTACATTGGCAGGCCTACCCAGTTTCTCTAGATTGAGTCTGTATCCAGTAGGCAGCAACAGTGCTGTGCAGGGAAGAACAGTCTTATTCCTGGAATTCCAGTCTCACAGGGTGTCCCATAGCTATACAAATAGCATCGTAGTATTGCAAATATATATATAGATTCATGAACAAGACAGTTGATGACAATATTTTCCTTGAATCAGGTTAGTCGTAAGTAAACCTATTAAGGTGTCTCTTCACTTAACTGATCAAATTCTCATCCGGAGGTTCATGGTACAGTAGCTCTGTGCATTAGGATGGTATACAACCTTAGAAGTTACCAGTGTTGCAGAACTGCAAATTATAGAAGTGGCTTCTGCAAATTTGCAGTTCCAAAACTACTAGGGTGCCAAAGGCTGCCCTCCGCCCCTGTATACAGGCCTTGAAGTTCTACAGCCCCTTATGCACACCTAGAAATAAAGACCCGGTAGTGTTAAAGTCAGCATAAGATGGGGGTCTCACAATCAATATAAAGTGAGGTCTTGTATCAATAGAAAGGTGTTGTTAATTCAAACAAACTCACTTTCAGTGGAAGACAAAAAAAAGATTTAAATAAACAACTGCACTCAACAAATGGTTAATATGTTTAAAATTCACATTCAAATAAAATGTATGTATAGTTTTTATGACAAAACAAAAATCTTACCTTTTTTGTTTTTTTTTTAGACAGAGTTCCTTAACCTTTATCCTTGGTTTTTTTTTATAAAATAATTCATAGAAAATACAGCTAGCTGCACTCCGCAGTCAGTGGCAGTTTAGACCTCCCTAATCCATCGGTAGTATATTTATGCTCCTGTAACAGCACGTTGCTCCACACGTTATAATTGCCATTTGATGACATGTTCTTGCACCGGGGCAATAAGGCACTGTATTATTATCAGGAAAGCAGGTGCCTTTCTGCACAGTTAAAAGCCTCAAGCTGATCTCCTGTCAACAAGACTAAACATTTTGAACAGCTTTTTATTTTTTACCCAAACACATTCTCAGCGTCTAGGATTGAGGTTTTAAAGGGCAAGGAAAGTGTAAAATAGAATAAGGGTAGAAATGGTGTATTTTGTATACTAAACATAAACATGAACTTACTGCACCACAAGCCTAATCAAACAAATGATTTATGCTTTCAAAGTTGGCCACAGGGGGCTGTCATCTTGTAACTTTGTTATACATCTTTGTCTGACACTGGCACTGCACATGCTCAGTGTGGTCTGTGCTGCTTAGGGATCGTCATAAATAAAGAAAAAACTAAGTTGTTTGAGTTCTGCATGGCTGTAAGTAAGGCAGGGGCTCCCTATATTGGAGATAGATTTCTTTTTCATTAAAGAAAGTAAAAATGTGATTTTATTTCTTTGCCTTTCCTTGCCCTTTAAAGGCTATATCTAAGTAAACTCACGAACAGGAACAGTACAGTGTTTATACAATAACCGGATACATTTCGTAGGGAGTCAGGCTATCAAAACTAGGCAGGGATGAAAGAACGAGTTAAAAAAATGTTTACGATACTAAACCACAGAAGAATATTCATCTCAAGTTTTTTTTTCAGGCAGCCACAAATTCAGGGACTGGGAAGCACGTCCTGCAATTTCCAGTGAAGTCAGGGTCACGTGAGGTTCATGGTTCTACCGTCAAAATCAGTAATAGGACTATGGGGAGGAGTGAAATGCCACTGATGCCCTTTCAGTCATCTTCCATCAAGTTTAAAAATCTGTTTTGATCTGGATCTCCTAGGTCCCACCAGAGAACTTGACATTCACGGCAAACTCAACAATCAGATGGAAACTTACAAGGACTAATGGCGACTATGACAAAAGACTTGGGAATGTTCTAAGGCAGAGGTCCACCAGGAGATCATCGAGCATTCTGAAAAGTTCTCGGTGGTACAATCACGTCAAAACAACTTCAGACTCAACTCAGCTTAGGAATAGAAGGAGTTGGGTTATGGCCGCATTCGTCTATTCCTCGATGTTTTGGTGGTTGTAACACCAAAAGTCCTGTGTTTTGAAAGAGCCAGTATCATTCCTTTAAACAATGAAATATTGAGATTGTTAACCATATTCTTACTTCAAACAAAGTCCTCTGAACTTGCTGAAAGAAACAATACAGATATTTCACAGAAGCATAAAAACATTTTTCAGATGGTGACACTTGTGCCAAAAGTGGAGTCTTCCGTTTCCACAGAATAATCCAACCCAAGGCTGGTTAAAGGAACAGTAACACCAAAAAATGAAAGTCTTTAAAATTATTGCACATATAATGTACTGTTGTGCTGCACTAGTAAAACTGGTGTGTTTGCTTCAGAAACTTTGCTATAGTTTATATAAACAAGCTGCTGTGTAGCCATGGAGGCAGTCATTTAAGCACAGGACACCCAGTAGATAACAGATAAGTACTACTATAGTTTATATAAACAAGCTGCTGTGTAGCCATGGGGGCAGCCATTCAAGCACAGGATACACAGTAGATAACAGATAAGTACTACTATAGTTTATACAAACCAGCTGCTGTGTAGCCATGGGGGCAGCCATTCAAGCACAGGATACCCAGTAGATAACAGATGAGTACTACTATAGTTTATATAAACAAGCTGCTGTGTAGCCATGGGGGCAGCCATTTAAGCACAGGATACACAGTAGATAACAGATGAGTACGACAATAGTTAATATAAACAAACTGCCATGGGGGCAGCCATTGAAGCTGGAAAAGGAGAAAGGGCTCAGAATACACAGCAGATAAGCTCTGTAGTATATAATGGGATTCTTCAGAACACAGTTCTTATACTGTTTATGGTGAATTATATGGGAAATAATTTATCAGTTGGTGTAGTAAACACCAATAGAAAACCAACAGACCCAACAGTTATACCATGTTGTAGATTCTGTGTAATTAAAAGACATGGAAGAATTTGGAAAACTACCATTGAAGTATTAAAGAATAGCCAAATGGCAAAGACATTGTGATACCTGTGCGTATTGTTGCAATAAGAAGGTGCCTATATGAAGCCAATCTATAGGCAAAATACTTGAAGAGGTCATGTTGCCTTATGCTGAAGAGGAAATGCCCTTGAAATGGGGGTTTCAACAAGACAATGGCCCCAAACACACCAGTAAATGAGTTCCAGACCATCAAGATTGACGTCATGGATTAGCTGTGTTTCTGGAGGAAACATACCAGTTGTCCCAGTGCAGGGCGGCAGTACATTATATTGTTATTCTTTCAAAAAAATTAATGTTTTGGTGTTACGGTTCTTTTAAAAATAAAGGGCTTTTTATCCCAGAATTAAAATGTGCTAAGCACTAGCCAGGCTTAACTGTGATAGACTGACAACTTGTTGGTATGAATAAGGGGGGGCAATTCACTGGGAATACAACTTTGGCTCAATTGAAATCTGAGGTGTTGGCATTATTTTAGCTACTCTGCTAAAGGAGCATACAATAAGATTTGCTACGTATGTAACCGCTCTTTCGTTGCTAGTCATTTGTAATTAGGTGTTTAGAGAAGAAGAAGCATCAGTAGGGTATGCTTATGTTACAAGCAAAAGCTCTTCCAGACGAGGCACTGTCTATTCTCAAAGAGTTCTGCTGCTGCTTCTCCTATTTAGAAATTCAATTTATGTTGAAAACAAGTCTTCAATTTTATACAAGCTGTTTTCTACAGGAATCATATTTCAAGGGCTATATACAATTAGCAGATCTAAAAGAAAAAAAAACAGTAGTAGGATTGTTTGATAAAAAGGTGCAATTTTTCTCGATGTAGTTAAAACTCATTACTCATTGACTACCAATAAATAGTTAGGGTACATATGTTGAATAGAAACATTTTAGTTCACCTTAACCAAACATATTGTTTAGACAAAGCGGAGCCACTACAATTTTATATGTTAAGGCCATAGACACAACAATAATATCAACGAAATGTTACGATATTGGGAGATGAGCAGAATGATATCGGGCTCCCCGGAAAATTTTAATGGCATCTGAATGTAGGCCACTGTTAGTGCTGAATCATCAGATATAGGTAGAATTCTATTGTTTCTACCTGTATATGTGACGATTCAGCTCTGCGTGTGGGTTGAAACGAACGATCTTTCTTGGAAATATCTTTTCAAGGAAAGATCATAATTGTTACGTGTATGGCCGCCTTAAAAGGCGGGCAAATAAAATTCAAAGTACATTTTACAAATACTCACTATTTCTGATTTACTTTTTCAAAACAATGTTTTGTAACTATGAAACACCACCTTCATGTTGAAGGAATTGTTCAGTATAAAAAATAAAAAAAACTGGGTAAATAGGCTGTGCAAAATAAAACATGTTTATGATACAGTTAGTTAGCCAAAAATGTAATGTATAAAGTCTGGAGTGACTGGATGTCTAACATAATA
>CM044444.1:97311403-97335017 GCA_024363595.1 Xenopus borealis
TAATGTATAAAGGCTGGAGTGACTGGATGTCTAACATAATAGCCAGAACACTACTTCCAGATTTGCAGCTCTCTTGGTTTCCATGGACTGGTTACCTGACAGTAACCAATCAGTGAATTGAGGGGGGCCAAGTATGTCTGAGCTGCATGCTGAGTTAGCCAAAAATGTAATGTATAAAGGCTGGAGTGAGTGGATGTCTAACATAACAGAACTCTACTTCCTGCTTTTCAGCTCTTGTAGTTTCCACTGATGGTTAACAGGCAGTAACCAGAGACTTTGGGGGATGGCACATGTGACATAGCCGTTTGCTTTTGAATTAAAGCAGGAAGTAGTGTTCTTTTCTGTTATAAATCCAGTCACTCCAGCCTTTCTACATTACATTTTTGGCTAACTATATTAGAAACATTTTTTAATTTGCACAGCCTTATTTTTACACTGAACTGTTCCTTTAATACACACCGGACACCAGTGTTAAAATGTATACTGGGCCATTACATGAATTTCATCAAACTCCCTCCTTATACATAACATTTACCCACTGGACTATCTTTCAACAGTATGAAAAATACAAACCACTTGAATGCAATTCTGTTCCAGAAACCTTATTAAATTTTCCACTAGGACCCTGGAGGAAATGTTCAGCCTAGGCTAAACTTTTTTTTTTTTTCACCACATGCTGGAATTAATATTCTGTCCAACTGAAACCACAGATGTTTTTTTTTTCATGGGCACCATCTGGAGTTAGTTTTAACATATATGTTGAATAAAAAGTGCTTCCCATGTTACAATATAATTATATAAAAACAACAGTTTTTTTCTCTCCTTGGAAATTGAAGCTTTAGGATTAGCTACAGTTCCTCATGCTAAACTTTTTCACTACTAAGAAAGAAGATTTACATGACTTGTCCTCTGAGCCAAGTGTTACAAACTACCTCAAACGCACAGCTGGTATGAAGGTGTTTGTCGACTAGCCAATTGGCTATAGTCTCTTAAACCATACATGGGTTACAGTTTATTAACCGGCCTTTCACAAAGTTCAGACAGAGGAGTTCAAACGTTGTCCTCTCAATTGCTACTCAGCTGCAGTTTGCATCGTTGCTGCCATGTATGGAGCATAAGCTTTGCTGTATTTCAGCAACACACAAAAGACACATTGGACACAATGCTACATGTAAAATGGAATGGCACATGTCAACAGCAAATTTTAGACAGCATCGCACAAGATCAGAATAGCCTGATAATTGGGAAAAGAGCTTTCAGGAGGAGTTCAGCTAAAGAGTTCAGGCAACTCTTATTCTGCATCTTTAAGTAACCAAAAACCCATGGTTGCAGCTCACTCCCCCAAAAACCTACTATTTACAAAAAAAAAAAAAAAAAATATTGCTTTTGCATCTTAACAGGTCAGGTCTCCCTTTGTATGTGTACCAAAGATTCGTAAAATAACAAATTGGTTACTTTTCGTGTTGAGTATAAAGAACTCCCCTCTCTTTCTCTACGCTTGGGTTTCTGATAAACTCTTGGTTTTGTTTCCAGCAAAACTGGCCAACATTTTCAGGAAGGTCTCTCTGGGTGTGGAGTTTCTTGTGCACGGTGAGGTAACTTTGCTGAAGGAAACCTTCCCCACAATCTGAACACGTATGCAGCGCTTGTCGATCATGGGATCTCTGATGGGCAACTAAGTTGGACATTAAGTTATAGCGTCGCGGGCACTCGATGCACTTAAAGGTACGTTTGCCCCTCAGCATAAAATTTTTTGCTCGCCTCTCATCATTAGAATCACATTTGCGTGGTCGACCTCTTGTCTTTGGAACTGCAAACTCTGCACTTGCAATAACATCCAAGCCAGCCATCTGGTTGGAATGGCTTTTTAAGTGATACAACAGATTCGACTGTTGGCGGAATCTCTTGCCACAACACTGACAAGCATAGGGCATCTCCCCGGTGTGAGTGCGCAAATGTATCATCAGGCTAGTGCGCTGGCTGAACTGACGGTTGCACTCATGGCATCGGTATGCCCGTTCTCCAGAATGGATTCGTTGGTGGACTAGCAGGTTTGACTGATGAATAAATACTTTGTCGCAGTCAGGGCAGGGAAACTCCTCCTTTACTGCCTCCTGGGGCAAGGCTGGTGCAGTTTCAGTCTTAGAACTCGGTTCTAGATGCATCCAAGCCTGTGCTTGTCCAGGGACCGAGTCCACCTCAGAACATATTCTATTATCCTCCCCAGAATCAATTCTAGAAATTGAGTTAATAAAGTTCTCTGCTGTACATTTAAGCTGCCCGTGGACTGTGTTGGTCTTTATGTGGTAAAGTAAATTAGACTGCTGCCGAAAACGCCTCCTGCATTGCTGGCAGGAGTACGGCATCTCCCCTGTATGTGTCCTGAGATGCACCATTAAACTAGTACGCTGACTGAATTGCTTCCCACATTCCTGACAACGATAGGCCTTGTCTCCTGAGTGGATACGCTCATGGACTAACAGGTTGGATTTGTGGCTAAATGTCTTAAAGCAGCTGCCACACTTGTAGGACCCCTCAGTTGGGAGATGAATGGATTCATTCCCTATGGTCTTGTTGCCGTAGTCACTGTGAGAAGCAGCATCCTCTAACTGTGAGACTGGCGATACCTCCAGCAACGGTCGGTTTTGATTCACAAGGTTTCCATCAGCTAAAGGATAAAAACTCCAGTGAGTTTGAGGTGCACCAGATGAAGAAAGCATCTCTATATTGTGAAAATGCTTCCCACTTTTCCTAAGTCTATTCATTTCCTTCTTTGGTCTTGCAACATCATCTTCATCACGGAACTCCTCATGGTTTCGAAGATGCTGGATCAGGTTAGATTGTTGTCGAAACCTTTTGTCACACTTCCAGCACTGATAAGGCTTTTCCCCTGTGTGAATTCGTAAATGGACAATTAAATTTGATCTGTTATTGAAACGTCGAGGGCACTTCCAACATTTATGAATCGCTTTCATTATTCCAAGACCTCCCATGGCTGTTTGTCCTGACCCTAACCAGATATTCTTCTTAGGTCTTCCTCTACCCCTTATTTGGAAAGGTCCCTTAATAGGCCCCCCTTCTGCTGTACTTCCAGGTTTACGATACCCAGAGAAGGATCCTGGCTGTGGGGTGACTTTTGGTGCAGAGCTATTAAGCGTTCCTGGAACATTGTTTCCTCCATCCATTCGAGAGAGAAGTCTGAATTGTTGCGGTTGACTTCTTTCGTGTTCTTGTTGGGAAATAAGCACGTTCTCTGTGAAAGTGTGTGGTTGACTTATTCCGATGGGGTATTGAACCTGAACTTCTCTGCTCTGCATAATGTTACTTGGCTGTTCCATATGAAACTTTTGATGAAGCAAGAGACTGGAAGTACTAGGGAACCATCTTGAACACTGGTTGCATTGATAAACCCTCATTTGGTTCTCAGGAACTTTAGCAACTCCATTATTGCCAATGCTTACAGGACGTGGATTTTCTCTCTCCACATACTGACCCGATGGCCCAATCAGCTGCCCTGAATGTTTCACTATATGTCTGTTTGTATTGCCTGCAGCTGCATCATTTTGTCCAGCATGACTCTTCATGTGGTAGAGGAGATTGGATTGCTGCCGAAAACTTTTACCACATTGCTGACAGGAGTACGGCATCTCACCAGTGTGCCCTCTCAAGTGAACCATCAAGCTAGTCCTCCTTGTAAAATGTTTACCACATTCTTGGCAACGATAAGATCGATCCCCTGTATGAATGCGTTGATGAACCATAAGATTGGACTGGTGTGTGAAGCGCTTAAAACAGTGTCCACAGACAAAGGGTCTTTTGCAAGAAGCAGACTCTTCTTCTTTATCTCCTTTGATTTGAGGTGCCTTGGAGCCCCAAACATCATTGCCGAATTCATCCCCTTCCGAAACAAGATACATCAGTGGAAATCCCGGGGCCCTGTTTTCTTCACTCCAGTCACCTCCATCAAGCTCCTCAGCTCTTTGGTGGGTTTTCATGTGATGTGTAAGGTTGGATTGCTGTCTGAAGCTCTTATTGCATGTGGAGCAGCGAAATGGAGCCTCGCCAGTATGTGTTCTAAGGTGAACAGTTAGGCTTGTGCGCTGATTAAACTTCCTTCTACATACATGACAAGCATATGGTTTTTCACCTGTGTGTATACGAAGGTGAGTGACTAGCGAGGACTGTTTGCAGAAAGTCTTATCACACACAATGCAACGGTATTGCCTCCACTCACACTGAGCACTCTCCGTTTGATCCAGCTGCACAAGTTCTTGGCCAATGCCCTGGAACTTGTCCTGATTGTGAGTTTCCTGGTGCTGCACAAGGTCAGAAAGGTCTTGAAAAACAAAATTGCAGAAAGAGCATTGAAACAAGCCCCAGTATCTCTGATTTGACTCCTCTGGAGATCCAGTTTCTTTTCTTGTGGGAACATCATTATTTTTAGCCTGCTGGGCCATATTATATGCCTGTGGCCTGCAGATCAACATGTCTTTGTCGATTTTACCAAAACTCATTGGCATTGGACTGGATCCCTGTAATGGCTGTGCTCTTGTGTCTTCTGTATTCTCCTCTCTAGACCTCTGTTTTTCTACATGAGCTACAGGTACACTTTGTCCAGGAAGGAAGTTGAAATCTGAAGCAGCTGTTCCTGACTGGCATGCAACTTCTTCTTGATGGTGATCTGTCTTGTCTCGCCACTGGTTTTGCGGTCTATCAGTATTATGGTGAATTAGTGAGTTCTGAGCAGCTTGGTCTTCAGCCATTTTTCCAGCAACAGGACCAAACAACCCTATTTTTTCTGGCCTTTCACTGACCCAACATTCTGAAACTAAGCAAACAAATAGAATGGAATTAGATAAGACATTTTTCTTAACATATTTAAAGACAAAAGCACCTTTATTGGAACAATCCATGTAAAAACAAGGAACAGGTACCAGCAAAGCAACTTATTATGATTCCATAGCTCTTCAACTACAGAACTTGAATTCAATATTGCCTTTTTCAAAAACATAAAAAGGCTGTAGTAAAGGTTTTGGCTTATAGTATTAGAATACCTGAATTTCCATGATTTCTAGAGAGATACTGATTTTACAGGAAAGTGTACATTATTTTAAAGGGATACTTTTATGGGAAAACATGCTTTATTCAAAACGCATCAGTTAATTTGCACAGAAATCCATTTTTAATCAAAACAGATTTTTTTAGATTTAATTTTTAAATTGACATGGGATAGGCATATCATCAGTTTCCCAGCTGCCCCCAGTCATGTGGCTTGTGCTATGATAAACTTCAGTCACACTTTACTTTAAGTTGGAGTGATATCAACCCCCCCCCCCAGCAGCCTAACAACAGAACAATGGGAAGGTAACCAGATAGCAGCTCCCTAACACAAGATAACAGCTGCCTGGTAGATCTAAGAACAGCACTCAATAGTAAAAGCCAAGTCCTAACCGAGTCTAATTCAGTTACATTAAGTAGGAGAAATAACAGCCTGCCAGAAAGTAGTTCCATCCTAAAGTGCAGGCACAAGTTACATGACTAGGGACAGCTGGGAAACTGACACTATGTCTAGCCCCATGTCAGATTTCAAAATTAAATTAAATAAATCTGTTTGCTCTTTGGAAAATTGGATTTCAGTGCAGAAGTCTACTGGAGTTTGTATATGTAAAACATGGCAGGCTGTGGTTATTACTTAATATAGCAACACGGAGGCTGTACGATTATGTTTAAAGGTGGCCATACATTGAGAAATCAGCTCGTTTGGCGATGTCGCCAAACAAGCTGATCTCTCCCCGATATGCCCACCTTGTGGTGGGCGATATCTGGCTGATCCGATCGTGACCCTAGGGCATAACGATCGGATCACAATGCAGGGCATACGGGCGGTCGGATCGCGGGACCGCATCGAAGGACAGATGCGGCCGCGATCCGACGGGATTTTTCATCCTGACCGATCGACATCTGCCCGACTTTCGGGCAGATATCGATCAGAGTAGCCCATTGGAGGGCCCCATACACGGCCCGATAATCTGCCGACTCAGTCTGTCGGCAGCTTTTATCGGCCCGTGTATGGCCACCTTAAGACAACAGATTGCTGTTAACTGCCATTTTAAAGTGATATCCCTGAAAAAATGTTTTAGGATTTATCATGGATAATAGTCTCTGGAAAGGGAGTGTGACTGTGGGATAGCAGGTATAGTAGGGAGAGATGGTGCCTATAGTAACAGTGGATAATAGTCTCTGGGAAGGGAGTGTGACTGTGGGATAGCAGGTATAGTAGGGAGAGATGGTGCCTATAGTAACAGTGGAACAATAGTCTGTGGGAAGGGGCTGTGAGAAAGCAGGTATAGTAAGATGGTAACTATAGTAGGATAATATCCTCCCTCCTGCCCATTAATTGAGACAGACTATTGATACAGCTCAAACACAGTAATGCCTTTTACATAGTTAAATCGGGTCCATCGAGTTCAAACCCACCAAATGAAAACTCAGCATTCATACACACACCTATACACATACTGTCTTTTGCTCAAGAGGAACTTTTTGATCTAATGGAAATCCTTTTCTCTAACATGTTTCCTTTTAACATTCTATTTATTATTACTACACTTGTTTTATTTAACAGAGAATACATAGAAAAGGGGAGACTGGTTTGTTTTCAGAGTTAATGCTTTGCCTGGAGCTATATTATTATAAGTCCAAGAGGTCAAAATAAATGGATGCAGCGCCGTTGTAGTCTGCGGTGAGCGTGGTTGCCTTGGAAACGGCTGACACATGAGATTATCAAAACAATGGCTTAATACTTTAGAAAAAGCAACAGTCTACAATAAAGCTGGAAACACTATAAAGCTAAATTATGAACAATATTAAATCTAAACCCACAAAGGCCAGAGAGTCGCTGCTTGGAGTTCACAGGCAGAAAAACTAGTCATAAAGAATGTCCCTAAGGAAAACCCATGTCAGTAATGTGAATATTTAATTTCACCCCAGAGTGGAAAATTGCATTAGTCCCCAGAATGAAACGAAAGATCAACACAGGCGGGAGCAGAAGGAACATTCAGTGAGTAGGTACATTTTCAGTACAAGTATGGGATCTGTTGTCTGCAAACCTGTTATCCAGAAAGCTCTGAATTACAGAAAGACCGTCTCCCATAGACATCCAGTCACTCAAGCCTTTATACATTACATATTTGGCTGACTATATAAGAAACATTTTTTATTTTTCACATACTAAATATATACCCAGTTTTAAGTTTACACTGAACTGTTCCTTTAACGGCTTGTGTGCCTAGAAAACCCATGTACAAAGCCTAAACTTTCTGCAGTTGGTGCCCTGAAATAGAACCGGGCTCTTGTGCCAAGTACAACCAAAGCCAAGTTTGTATCTGCTGCTTTCAGAAAAGAATAACGCTGGTAAACTTGTATTTTACAGTTTAAAGAAGGAAAGGCTAAAACTAAGTAAGCTTCATCACAAAGGTCTATATAAATATACCAGTAAACCCTCAAAGTAATGCTGCTCTGAGTCCTCTGTCAAAAGAAACACAGCCTTTATTTCCTTCTATTGTGTCACATGGGCTTCTGTATCAGACTTCCTGTTTTTAGCATAAACCTCCTTGCCCCGGGCGTGAGCATGCTCAGTTTGCTCCTCTCCCCCTAGTGCTGTAATCTGAGCCCAGAGCTGTGAGTGAGCAGGGAGAGACTCAGGCAGGAAGTGATGTCACACTAAGCCAATATGGCGGCTGTATCCTAAACAAACAGAGCTTCTAGAGTGGTTTACTCCGGTATGGTAAATCATTCTACAGAATAAATATTGTGTTATAACTTGCACTATTCTGGCTAATACATTGGCAATAAAATGCTTTGGTAGCTTTCCTTCTCCTTTAACACATATACGGCTATTCTGCACCTTTTATGACAAGAGCCCAATGTGGACTCTGCAGTTTAACTGTGGCCCCAAGGCAATTACATAGCTATCAGAGTTAACACTCAGCCTTTACCCAATTGAAACACCACTACTTAAATGTCAATTAGGGCAACAGGTTCCTGGTTCTATACAGGTATGGGATCAGTTATCCAGAAACCTGTTATCCAGAAAGCTCTGAATTACGGAATGGCTCCCATAGACTCCATTTTATCCAAATAATCCAATTTTTTTTTAAATTATTTGCTTTTTTCTCTGTAAGAATAAAACAGTACATAGTACTTGATCCAAACTAAGATACAGTGAAACCTTTATTTTGAGTGCCCCGATATTAGGCAAAAATGTATCGTATAAAGGCTGGAGTGACTGGATGTGTAACATAACAGAACACTACTTCCTGCTTTTCAGCTCTCTTGGTTTCCACTGATTGGTTACCAGGCAGTAACCAATCTGTGACTTCATGGGGGGGGCACATGGGACATAACTGTTGCTTTTGAATCTGAGCTGAATGCGGAGGATCAATTGCAAACTCAATGAACAGTTATGTCCCATGTGGTCCCCCTTATAGTCACTGACTAACTCACAGTTAGAGAGCTGAAAAGCAGGAAGTAGTGTTCTGTTATGTTACATATCCAATCACTCCAGCCTTTATACATTACATTTTTGCCTAACTATATTGGATACATTTTTTTTTTAATTTTGCACAGCCTATTTAACCAGTTTTTATTTTTATACTGAACTGTTCCTTTAAATGGGTTACTAGAAAGAAGTAATAAAGGTATGGGTCCTATTATCCAGAATTCTTGGGAAATGGGGATTTCCTGGATAATGGATCTTTCTGTAATTTGGATATTTATACTTTTAAGTCTACTAGAAAATCATGTAAACATTAAATAAACCCAATAGGCTGGTTTTGTTTCGAATAAGGATTAATTATATATTTGCTGGGAGTAAGTACAATGTACTGTTGTTATTATTATGCGTGTGCTTCACTGGCTGATGAGCTAAACATGCTTGCTTCAACGACGCAGCAAAAAAAAACACATCAAACAGCAGTGCGTGTACGGAGTGCACCAGTGAAGATAAAGCTTTTATCATTACAGAGCATTCCATGAGGAGAGCTTTCAGCAGGGTGAACACCAGGAAGGCAGCAGGACAAGACGCAATCCCAGGTCGAGTCCAGAGACCCTGCACTGACCAGCTAGCACCGATGTTCAGAGATCTTCAACCTCTCCCTGGCCCAAGCAGTAGATCCCACATGCTTCAAGCGGTCCATCATTTTTCCTTTTCTGAAGATACAACAGCCTGTGTGTCTTAATGATTACCACCCAGTAACACTAACTGAGCAACTGGTCATCAATTCCTGCCACCATTGACCCATTACAGTTTGCATACTGGACAAATCGTTCCACGGACGATGCCATATCTCGCCTGCCACACACATCCCTGTGTCACCTATATACTGGCAGAGGGAATTATGTTAGGATGCTGTTCGTGGATTACAATTCAGCATTCAACATAATAACTACCTCAAATCTTAACAAGTTGAAGGATCTCGGACTCAGCTCATCAATATGTGTCCTCAACTTTCTCAAAGATAGAGCCCAATCAGTGAGGGTGGGGGGAACATGTCTCTCCCTCCATCTCACTCAGTACTGGAGCGCCTCAAGGCTGTGTTTTAAGCCATGTCAGACACCGCCTCAAGTTTGAAGAGAACACAGTTGTGGTGGGCTTGATCTCTGACAACTCAGAGAAGACCTACCTGGAGGAGATTAGGAACCTAGAGAACTGGTACTGGGTGAACAACCTACTCCTAAAAATCAGCGGGACTAAGGAGCTGATTGTGGACTTTAGCACAAAGCAGGCGAGGAATTATAAGCCCCTACACATCAGTGGCACGCCAGTGGAGAGTGAACAGTTTTCGGTATCTGGGTTTTCACATCACACAGGACCTGTCATGGTCCTACTACATCAACACCCTGGCAAAGCAGGGCCGTCAAAGTGACTTCTTCCTCAGAAGAGTTAGAGACTTCCATCTGCCTCTGAGAGTGCTTAAAGGGGAATTCAACCCCCAGGCGTTAACGCCAACCCCCCCATAGGCCCCCCTCCCTCCTGGCCTACCTCTCCCCCCGGGCTATTGCCCCCAAGTCCCTACTTACCCCTTCATGCAGGTCCCCTCCAGCGATGTTCACAGGGGCCATCTTCTCTTCTAACTGATTCTTCCTGGTTCTGACAGTGATGGGCTGCGCATGCGCAGTAGCACGCAGGTACTACTGGGCATGCGCACAAAGTTCACCTATTGAACTTCGTGAACTTTGTGCGCATGTGCAGTAGTACCAGCATCCTACTGCGCATGCGCCGCCGACGGAGCCGGATCCAGGAAGAAGGCCCCATGAAGAATCTGCTAGAAGAGAAGATGGACCCTGTGGAGGAGATCTGCATGAAGGGGTAAGTAGGGACTTAGGGGTAATAGCCCGGGGGGGGGGGGTTTATCGCCAGGGGGGGTTTAATTCTCCTTTAAGAACTTTTACTCATGCACCATCGAGAGCATCCTGATGGAAAATATCTGTATCTGTTATGGAAACCGCATCAAACAGGACAGACCAGCTCTCCAAAGAATGGTGATCTCTGCCGAACTCATCATTTGTTCAGAGCTTCCGGACCTACTGTCTGTCTACACTAAGCAGTGCAAGACCAAATCAAGGAAGATTATGAAAGACCTCTACCATCCCAACAATGAACTTTTCTCACTGCTGAGGTCAGGGAAGCGCTTCCGCTCCCTTAAAGCCAACACAGAGAGGATGAGGAGCTTCTTCCCCCAGACTATTTGGTTCCTGAACCAGGGATAGAACTAGACTCTCTCATTTACCACATTAATTGCACATACATTAATGTACTTCATCAAAAAAAAAAAAAAACAGTTAATTTTTTTTTTTTTTTTTAAATCTCTTATGTAACTCATATTCCTTCTTTTAATGTAAATTCTTATTCTTATGGTCGGGCATTGCACAGAAAATGTCACTGCATGTCGTACTTGTGTAGGATTGTGTATGTGACAAATAAAATTTGAAAACTGTTATCACTACAGAGAAAAAGGAAATCATTTTTAAAAATGTGGTTTATTTGATTAGAATGGAGTCTATGGGAGACAGACAGACATTCTGTAATTCACAGCTTTCCAGATAATGGTTCCCATACCTGTAGTAAGAGGTCCACGAATGCCATGAAAGTTATTAAAAGATCCAAATATAAAAAGTGCGAAAGAAATAAAACAGTGAACAAAGTGTTATGGGGATGAAAACATTAAAAAAATATATTTTTCAGACAATTACTAGTGTAGGAGAGGAAGAAAAGAGCTTTTTAAGTCCAAACTAATTAAAAATAATAAGCGCAGCTCCCATTGACTTTTATAGGACCTCAAGAGCTTATACCTTTTGTATTAGCTTTTTGTGGCTTTTACACTTAGGGGCAGATTTATCATTGGTCGAATTTCGAATTTAAAAAAAATTCAAAATTCGACCATATGAATAAATGGGAAGTTAAATCCTTCCAATTAGATCATCGAATTCGAAGGATTTTACTGGAATTCGATTGATCAAAAAAAAATGTAATCGATCAAATTTTTTTTATTCAATCAAAAGTAATGATTCCCAATTCAGTAACTTGATTCTTGATTAAAAGGGAAGTAATTCGACCATCGAAGTCAAATATTCGACTAAAATTTTATTCGAATATTCGAATTATTCGATGGTCGAATTTGCCTAATTTGCATATTCAAAGCTAATTAAAATTTGATCGAACTTCGAATTATTCATGTGAATTTAGTAAATCTGCCACTTAATAAATCTAGCATTTTTTTGAGTTTTAAAGAAATATAAAAACCAGTGCAATTAGCTGCATCACAATTGAATCATCAGCAAACCTGTAGCATCAGCTAATATTACAGCCAGGGAAGCTCATTTTCTGCTGCTGCTGCTGGATAATTAGTGACGACCCCTAAGCTTAGCTTCTCAACAGCTGCTCAGAGCCCACTGAGCATGTGAGTGTCACAGACACTTTCCAAGATGGTGACCCCCTGTGACAAGTTTCAAGTCCTGGATCATTGCTGCTATTGACAAGCTGAAACTTTAGCCTCGTGCAATAAGTTCACTATATAAAATATGGCATTTTTAGCCCTATTCATTTCTAGGGTTTAGTTCTCCTTTAAAAGATACGCAAAAAAAGCAGAACAGAACTCATACCAAATATATATAAACTAGACATTAAGCCCGTTAAATTAACGGGCGCTAGAACATATGTAGTCAAACATTTATAAACAGAATTGTTCTAGGCGAATTTTCGCCTGCACTACGCAAATTCACTAACGTGCGAATTTACACTCTGGTCGGCGAACAGTAACGTATTTACGTTTTTCAGACTATCACCCACAATTGTAAAACACGCCACAGTGTAAGGGTGCGAAGTTGCGTGTCTATCTACTTCGTTAGCGTAAATTCGCCAGAGACGGTCCGTGCGGCACATCTGCAGTAGCGCAATTCCACGCACACAGGGACTGGACGCAGAGACACTTGAACTTTACATTAAGCCCGTTAAATTAACGGGTGCTAGAACATATGTAGTCAAACATTTATTAAAATAGAATTGTTAAAGGCGAATTTTAGCCTGCGCTACGCAAATTCACTAACGTGCGAATTTACACTCTGGTCGGCGAACAGTAACGTATTTACGTTTTTCAGACTATCAACCCACAATTGTAAAACACGCCACAGCGTAAGGGTGCGAAGTTGCGCGTCTATCTACTTTGCTAGCGTAAATTATCACTCAATGGGAATTGAACACTAAAAGCACTGGTCAGAGGCATTTACCTTATACACTTCTCTACAGGCTTCCACTGCATCTATACTAAGTACTAGTTCTGATAGCATTAGCTAGTGATTGGCGACCTCTAGTGGCCAAAACTGGTAAATTCGGTCTGTCGGCACATGCGCAGTAGCAAATTCCACGGACACAGGGACTGGACGCAGAGACACTTCAACTTTATTATATAGGATGTATATATATATCAAGTTCTGCATATGCAAGAAAACATTAAAATCAACCTGAGTGCTATGATCAGAGGAAAACAGCAGTAAACAATGCCAAAAAGATGCTGACAAAATAGCTACTCAGTGTAGACTCCTGCAAGGGTCCATTTTTGGGAACCCATACCCGACCAGTACCAGCAACCTGCAAGCCGGACCCGCATTCTTACTGGCTTGGGCACGCAAGTAACTTATCCACAACCCAATCCACGACAATCAAGAATCAGGAAGTGCTGTCATTGTAAACCAGAAGTGACATCATCGGAAGTAGGCGTGATCAGAAGAATAAAAAAAATCAGTAAAAATCGATATTGAGAAGACCCACAGCACAACCTTTCTACCTGCAACCCGCAGGTACCCGACACACTGCAGGACTCTAATTCAGTGCAACATTTCCATTAGATCCAGAATTCCATTATCCACAAAGTTCAGAATTATGGAAAGGCACTCTCCATAGAATCCAGTATAAGCAAATAATACAGTTTTCTTTAATGAATTGGAGATCCAAATTATAGAAAGATCTTGTCTCTGGAAAACGCCAGGTCCCAAACATTTGTAAAATATAAGAGTAGTAGTGTGTGCAGTAATGGTAAACCCTTTATAAAAACATCATAGTGTTTATGCAAAATACAGTAACTATGTGATATATAAACATGCAATAGATGCAACGCCTGGAATAACATAAGAAAATGAAGATATTCCCGTGTGTCAGTCTGGTGGAGTCGCAGTACTGGTATGGGATCTCTTTTCTGAAATGCTTGGAATCTGGGGGTTTCTGGATAAGGGATATTTGTGTAAATTGGGTCATAATACCTTAAGGGGATGGTTCGCCTTTAATTAAAGGGGGACTATTGCAAAATGAAAATGCAATATAAGCTTCTAAGTTTTCTAAATACAATTAAAGGAGACATATATGATAAATGAAAAAAAAACACAATTTTGTAGGCAATTATAAGTAATATATGGTTTTGCCTTTACATGGTGCTAAAAATTAATATCTTTAAAAATAGCCCCTTTATTAGAGCTCCCTATAGATGTTCTCTGGTCCCTGTCTGTGTTTCATATGAGGGGTGGGTGTGTCCTAACTGTCCCTGCCAGAAGCACAGACAGGGGGGGACAGCCAATCACAGCCCTGCAGTCACACAAGGACAGACAGGCTTCAGTTTCCTATCAGGTCCTGCTAGCTGCTGATTGGTTCCTGTACTACAGTACAGTGAGCGGAGAGCCGCCAGCACTCCAACTAGCAGTACATCTGTAAGGGTAGAGGCACAAGGGCAGATTCAGGGAGACTAGTAGCTAAGCAACAAATCTCCCCAAACTGCCTTCCTGCCCGCTATTTGCATTCTTGCCGGTGGGAAGGCAGTTCGGGGAGATTATCGCCTCCGAAGAAGAGGCAATTTGTCGCCAGGCGACTAATCTCGCCGAAGCCTGTGTGCCTCTACCCCAGTGGTCCTCAAACTTGGCCCTCCAGCTGTTAAGGAACTACAAGTCCCACAATGCAATGATGGAGTCTGACAGCCACAGTCAGGCAAATGCATTGTGGGACTTGTAGTTCCTTAACAGCTGGAGGGCCAAGTTTTGAGGACCACTGCTCTACCCTAAAGATTGACTGAAGCTTATCAGAGCACAAGTCACATGACTGGGGGCAGCTGGGAAACGGACAATATGTCTAGCCCCATGTCAGATTTCATAATGAAAAAAATCAGTTTTCTCTTTTGAAACAAGATTTCAGTGTAGAAGTCTACTGGAGCAGAACTAGTAACTGATGCATTTTGGAAAAAAAATACATTTTCCTATGACATTTTCCCTTAAAGTGGAATTGAACCCCCGCCCCTGGATAAGTATTTTGCAGCCTTCTTCCGACTCTTCCCACCTTTACTCATCTTTCTATTCAGGCCATCTCCTATTCATATTCCAATCTTAGTTAAATCAGTGCATGGTTGCTAGGGTCATTTGGACCCTAGCAACCGGGGCTGCTAAATAAAAAGCTAAAAAAAAAACTTAAAACCCACAAATGATAAAAAATGAAACCCAATTGCATATTGTCTCAGAATATCCCTCTCTACGTCCTACTAAAATTGAAGTCAACGATGAACAACAGCTTTTAAAGCAGCTAAAAAAAGAATAAAAGGCGGAATGAATTAAGTAGAATTGTGGGGCCCGTGGGTTGTGGAGTTGAAGGGGGGCCTGTGTGCTGGACGTACTTGTATAACCAGCCCCCGCTGTCAGTGAGGTGAGACTTTATAAACAAGACGTGAAGTTATTAGGAAAACTGCATCTTCCCACCTCATAAACAGTCTGTACTTGTAGTTTTCTCACAGTTTTTGTCCCGGTAGCGCCATATGGGTGATTGGACAGGCTGAAGGGTGGGGACGATTTCAAACTTCCCCCTATAATCGAATTAATCGTACAGCGCCCAACAACCCCCCTCTCCAAAAGCATCCCGTAATCCCGCATCGGTACTTACACCTTCGGCAAAACTGTTAACGCCGCCTCCTCCCCCTGTCTTTCACAAAATCCCCACACCATGCCTCATCGCGCGAGACTTGGCGTCACGACCAAACGTAAGCGCAGTGACGCATCACGTAGCTGCCTTGTGGGCGTGGCAAACGGCGATAGCGTAGCAGCGCAGTGACGCATAACGTAGCTGCCTTGTGGGAATGACGAACGGCGACTAAAAATGGACGGTCTCATCGCTATACATTGTTTTCTCTCTGCTCGCAGCTTCTCGTTTTGTTTGCGAATGAAGAATACTTTTTTCGAATAAGTTGCCTGCCATAACTGCCTAGAACTCAGCTTCCAGTGTTTCTTCAGAAGTCTTTTAAAGGAGACTTCAACCTTAAATTTTTAAAACCCCTACCCCTTAACAAGCCTACCCCAGCCTAAGGGCTTTTACACACTGGCGTCTGAAGCTGTGCTCCCCTGTAGTTCTGGTTTGATGCGTTCAGGGTAGACTTATTCATTTTTTTTTTCAGTGGGCCTGTACTTATGTAGGCGCTAAATGCAGGAAAAAGGCAGCATGTTGCGTCTCAACCCGCTTTTGGTGCCTACATGCCTTTGTGTAAGTACAGATCTATTGAAATTATCTACTCCTGCGGCTGAACGCATAAAACTGGAAAGCAGCTTCAGACGCTCGTGTGTAAGAGCCCTAAAGGTGGCCATACATGGAGAGATCCGCTTCTTTTGCAATCCGCTAGTTTGGCGAGGGTTGCCGCCTAGCTGGTATTTGAACTGGCTTTGGCCTGTAACAATTAAATACCTCCCAACTTTTTGGAAATAAAAAAAAGAGACCAAAATAGGTGATAGTTTTTGACCGCATCCATTTTTATGGCCACACACCCTAATTACCATGTTAATTTTACAAGTAGTGAAAGCTGGAACACAATTCTGAGGTTCGTTTTCACTTATTACAGTTTTGCTAATGAAGGTGAATTGCCCTTTAAATTTTCCAGATTATTTGCTGTCTCATCAGTTTTATTCACAGTGGAGTCTTTTTTTACTGTTACTGAAATAATCAAATTTCTCTCAGCATCTGTTTCTCTTTAGGGCTCTTACACACGAGCGTTTTTACCTGCGCTCCCCTGCGTTCCATTTTGCTGCGTTCAGCCGCAGGGGAGTGCAGGTATAGACACACTCAATTATTTTCAATGGGGCTGTACTCACACGAACGCATGTAGGGGCCAAATGCAGGAAAAATGCAGCATGTTGCGTCTGAACCTGCGTTGGGCTCCTACATGCGTTCGTGTGAGTACAGCCCCATTGAAAAGCATTGAGTGTGTCTATACCTGCGCTCCCCTGCGGCTGAACGCAGCAAAACAGAACGCAGGTAAAAACACTCGTGTGTAAGAGCCCTTATTCTGTTTTCATGCAGCAGTTGGGTGTCAGATATTAATTGACAGTTAGATCCAATGTATCTTATAGGGGGGCTCCTTTTGCCTAGAAGATGTATTAGAGCTCACTCTATTAAACTCACCAGACATCATGTCTCTCTACATGCAGCAGTTGGGTGTCAGATATTCATTGTTACATCCAATATATCTTATAGGGGGCTCCTTTTGCCTAGAAGATGTATTAGAGGTCACTCTATTAAACTCACCAGAAATCATGTCTCTGTACATGCAGGATTAGTGCAAAAGGTAGTTATTTTGCTATGATTCCTTGTATAGATCAAATAAAAGTACAGTATTTGCAGTGCATTAAGCATAATTCTATCATGACTTATAATTGCCACCTAAAAGGGCCTAGAGTTTTACATAAAGTTTTAAACTCTTCAAATGTGACCACTGCCAGAGGTACAGAGAAGGGCAACTAAGCTGGTAAATGGTAATGGACATCTTAGCTATGAGGAAAGACTGGCCAAATTGGGGATGTTCACGCTGGAGAAGAGGCACTTAAGGGGTGATATGATAACTATGTATAAATAAATAAGGGGGTCATATAATAATCTCTCTAATGATTTATTCACCAGTAGGTCTTTCCAGCTGACACAAGGTCACCCATTACAATTAAAGGGCAAGGAAAGTGTAAAATAGAATAAGGGTAGAAATGGTGTATTTTGTATACTAAACATAAACATGAACTTACTGCACCACAAGCCTAATCAAACAAATGATTTATGCTTTCAAAGTTGGCCACAGGGGGCTGTCATCTTGTAACTTTGTTATAAGTATGAACAATTCCTATCCTCAGCAGTAAATGAAGGGAGAATGTCATTGCATACAGTCAGGTTTCTTAGAAAAATGGTACACATTTTTTCATTAAAGGGATACTGTCATGGGAAAACATGTTTTTTCAAAATGCATCAGTTAATAGTGCTGCTCCAGCAGAATTCTGCACTGAAATCCATTTCTCCAAAGAGCAAACATATTTTTTTATATTCAGTTTTGACATGGGGCTAGACATCTTGTCAATTTCCCAGCTGACCCTGGTCATGTGACTTGTGCCAGCACGTTAGGAGGGAACTGCTTTTTGGCAGGCTGTTGTTTTTCCTTCTCAATGTAACTGAATAGAACACAGTGGGACATGGGTTTTTACTATTGATGCTGTTCTTAGATCTACCAGGCAGCTGTTATCTGGTTACCTTCCCATTGTTCTGTTGTTAGGCTGCTGGGGGGAAGGGGGTGATATCACTCCAACTTGCAGTAAAGGAGGTTGAACTTTATCAGAGCACAAGTTACATGACTTGGGGCAGCTTGGAAATTGACAATATGTTTAGCCCCATGTCAGATTTAAAAATTAAATATAAAAAAATCTGTTTGCTCTTTTGAGAAATGGATTTCAATGCAGAATTCTGCAGAAGCAGCACTATAAACTTGTGCATTTTGACAGTATCCCTTTATTGAGCCCTGTGTACATATGTGAGTGTATCATGACTGGCATTGCCTTAAGCACCCACGAGATGGTGCTACTTACAAAACCATTATCATCCGATTTACTTGCTGTGCGCCTGAGATACATAGCTGCTTTTTCTTATTGGCTAGTGCGCTTATTCAAATGCCAGAAGTCATGTTTTCACAGTGTATCTGAATACGCCACAATAAATTTAAACTGCATACTTAATAGCTTGGAGCAGGAATGATGTCTATTTCCCCTTGTTTGTATTATAAATGAGCTGAAGCAATACTCCGTGCTGCATACATATTATAGATAAATATGCACACTTACAGGCAGTAGTTAAAATGGTTTAAAGGGAAATTGTCATGGGAAAACATGTTTTTTTAAACGCATCAGTTACTAGTGCTGCTCCAGTATGTGTTCAAACTTTCATAACCTGCCAAATTTAGTAAAATGAACACGGTAATTAGGGGTTGTGGCCACAGAAATGGGCGTGGCCAAAAAGGGCAGCAAATCGTTTTGTCCCTGTTTCTATTTCCAAAATCTTGGGAGGTATGTTCTGAGATGTGTGTCTTTAGGGCCTTTGCAAATGGCCCATCTTATCTGATGTTACACTTCATGGGGAAAAAAAACATTTTCAAAATGCATCAGTTAATAGTGCTATTTGAGAAGAATTATGCATTGAAATCCATTTCTCAAAAGAGCAAACAGATTTTTTTATATTTCATTCTTGAAATCTGACATGGGGCTAGACATTTTGTCAATTTCCCATCTGCCCCAGTTATGTGACTTGTGCCAGCACTTCAGGAGGGAACTGCTTTCTGGCAGGCTGTTGTTTTTCCTTCTCAATGTAACTGAATAGTACACAGTGGGACCTGGGTTTTACTATTGAGTGCAGTTCTTAGATCTACCAGGCAGCTGTTAGGGAGCTGTTATCTGGTTACCTTCCGATTGTTCTGTTGTTAGGCTGCTGGGTGGGGGAAGGGAGGGGGTGATTTCACTCCAACTTGCAGTACAGCAGTAAAGAGTGATTGAAGTTTATCAGAGCACAAGTCACATGACTTGGGGCAGCTGGGAAATTGACAATATGTCTAGCCCCATGTCAGATTTCAAAATGAAATATAAAAAAAATCTGTTTGCTCTTTTGAGAAATGGATTTCAATGCATAATTCTTCTCAAATAGCACTATTAACTGATGCATTTTGAAAATGTTTTTTTTCCCCATGAAGTGTAACATCAGATAAGATGGGCCATTTGCAAAGGCCCTAAAGACACACATCTCAGAACATACCTCCCAAGATTTTGGAAATAGAAACAGGGACAAAACGATTTGCTGCCCTTTTTGGCCACGCCCATTTCTGTGGCCACAACCCCTAATTACCGTGTTCATTTTACTAAATTTGGCAGGTTATGAAAGTTTGAACACATTTCTGTGGCTTTTATGTATTACAGCTTTCCTAATGAAGGCAAATTGCCCTTTAAGCTGCGAGTCACGGTTTCCCCAAGAGACCCGCTTATTTTAAATAACTGTCATTGTTCCTTTAGTTATTTTAAATTGTTACAAATGTATCTAAGTGCAGCTGCCATTCTGAGCACTCTGCCAAAAGCCAATGAATTGTAAGAAACTATTTTTTTTTTGTTTAGCACAGGAGATGAAAGAGAAATTCAGGACATTTCATTAACAATCTAGGACTGTGGGTTGAGCTGTCAAAATCGAGACTTTCCAGCAAAAACAGGACAGTTGGGAGGTATGCCTGAGTATTCATGGGCATAAATTGCACCCCATATTGCTCATTCAGTAAGCATCTGCATCCAGTGATGTGCTCTAGTGATGTGTGGGTCAGAAAGGTTACCCACATCAGACTCTAACCAGCCTGCTCCCACCCCATACCAAATCCAACTAACAACCCCCACCCCCATCTCTGACAACATCTCTGTGCACTTTGCAAGTGACCCCTAAACTGCTGAGCAAGCTTTTCTTTACAAACTGGACAGAATTACAAAAGTGATGTTCTAGCACAACATTAATAACCAGGGACAATACAGTGTCTGATTTATACTGTCCACAGGTAACAAGGACATATTCTACTTTTAAAACAAGATCCCCTTTCAATTTTCTTGCAGAGAATCCAAAATCAGCTGTTGGAAAAGGTTTTCCTACAGCAGCTAGTGTAGACTCCAGAAGAAGGGGGTCCCTGTCGCAACCAGGGTGCTGAAAATGAGGAACTATGGGAAAAATATACATTTAATGGCCAACAACATGAACTTCTTCTTAATCACATTAATGGTACTGTTTCTTGTCTGCGTCACTGTATTCTATTTTTCTGTAATACTTTAGCTCTGTATTGTGAATAAACCAAACGGGGGTCTCATGGGGCAAAATTCATATTTACAGGGATATCTGTCCCCCTGCAGAAGGGGGTTCTCTGCAGTGCACAAGTGGAGGGACTGACTGGTCTATTGCTTTATTGTTAGTGTACTGGGTTCTGAATAGGGGCTGAGTGTGCTCCTCTGTGTTAAGGCCAATCTCCAGGTCTGGACTGAGATTTAAAATAGGCCCTGGCATTTCAGGCATACCGAAGCCCAAACAGCCCCCACTAGCCCACTAAATACTGACTTTCTATGGCACCTTATAGCAGCCCCAGATTGCCAGTCCAGCCTGCTGCAGGCCCAGACTGGCAATCTGGCAAATAACAGAGGTGGGGCTAGGTAAGATACCTTAGACCAGGGGTCCCCAACTTTTTTTACCTGTGAGCCAAATTCAAATGCAAAACGAGTTGGGGAGCAACACAAGCATGAAAGAATCACTTGGGGTGCCAAATAAGGGCTGTGATTGGCTATTTGGTAGCCTCTATGTGGACAGGCAGCCTATAGGAGGCTCTACTTGGCACTATACTTAGTTTTTCTGCTATTAAACCTTACATCCAAACCAGGAATTCAAAAGTAAGCACCTGCTTTGAGGCCACTGGGAGCAACATCCAAGAGGTTGGAGAGCAACATGTTACTCACGAGCTACTGGTTGGGGATCACTGCCTTAGACAGTCCCTATTTAATGAACTGGTGGGGGGCTGTTTTGGCATCTGTGTACTTGAAATGCTAGGGCCTATTTTGAATCCCCAAACAGCAATTCTATTTGCTCTCCTTGCTCGGTACATTGAGTACAGGTTTTCTGATATGGCCAGTACTTTCAACTTTCCCACTGGTCCAGGATTCCAATAATTATGTGTCCTTTATAGTCCCCTTGTGGTTAAGAAAGGGGGTAATGAGTGGATCTCACATGTTATGGGCACCTACTATTTCTGTATGTATCGAAGAGTTCTCCATAATCTTATAGGACTGGAAAATTCTGGAGCTGGAGCTCCCTAGTTAAGGATACTGGCATTACTTTTGTGCTATTTGTTTGAAGGCCCCCATACACAGGCTGATAAAAGCTGCAGACAGTGTCGGCAGCTTATAGGCCCATGTGTGGGGCCCTTCGGTGGGCATCCCTGGTCGATATCTGGAAGAAAGTCAATCAGGCAGGGTGAAAAATCCGGTTGGATCACATCGGTTTGCCCGTATTGCCTCCATTTTGATCCGATCATTGGATCTAGGGCTCAATCTGACCCTTTTCGCTTCACCAAAAATTATCAAAACTGCAAAAATTCACCAAAATGCATTTATGTCTACAGGCATCAATTTTTTCACCCGTTGGAGTCTATGGGCGTTGTTTTTGCAGCTAAACTCAGCAAAAATGTTTGCTTATCACTACAGAGGACCCCTGTATTTAATCTGATTGGTTATGACACAAATTGGTTATGTATTTTCAGTAATGGCTTCCTGACTGTAAGTAGATCCACGCTGGGTCCATCTCTCTAAACACTGGCATTGCACATTCTGTCTGTAATATTTACTACAATGGGCTGTAAAGCTCGGAAACAAATTACTACGATGTGGCCCTTCTCAAAACCAGCATTCTCATGAACTTCTCGGGATCTGTGCATGTGTCAGAGAAAAGAAACATTATTGTCCCTTGGTCTTGACTGGATATCTATCAGCCTGAATATATTACACAGAGCAGATTTTTTAGGGAAGGGGGTATAGCAGGTATAGCAGAGTAAAATGCTGACTGTAGGCCTTTATATATGAATTTCCCAACTTGTGACTCTACAGCTGCTGTTTGAGATTTATCTGCCTACTACCACAGCCAAATACCTCACCCCTCTGCATCAGCCGTTCCTGACTTCTATCTCCCAGATTTCTCTCTTACAGAGACCATGAACAGAAACCTGCTAGGGTTGCAACCTGCCCGGTAAATATTATGGTTGATCCCAATGTTATTAATAGGGAAAAATGATAAATATATGAGAAGGACGGTATTTTTTTCTGGAAAAACCCTAGTGCCTACCCAGAGACTACCAGCAGTTCTAAGCCATGGGCAATTGTTGGCTCATCGGCTGGGGTCACTTGACTGAAGGAGGTAAGTAGGGGTGTGATTTTTTACCATCTAACATCATGCACTGGCAAACTGAAATACTTGTTGTAACAGAGACACCTGGGTGACCTTTTACATACTGTTAATATAACAGATATGTGAGCAAAACCCAACTCAATCCAGCACCAGCGAATGTATTCATTTCATAACATTAGTAGGATCAGTGCCTACTCCTGTGAAGCTTTTATAATCTTTGAAGAGTATTATATACAGACTGTGTGTAATACAGGAGCTACCATACTTTATGTTCCTTGAGCAACAGAGCTTAAATAACTAGACTTCTCTTATAGCTTAATGACTTAACACTCTGATATCACTAGAGATTTGGAGAGAGGGGGACGACCAGTGCACCCAGTACAATAGGCACTTATACTCTGTGTACACTATAAAGGCAGGAAATCAATAGTAATAGATAAAGTCTGTTTCCTCTTTAGCTGTAGCGCAATCAGGAGCTAAATTGAGTTCACTGCTAATGTTTATGCAGACAGAAAATTCAACTTTAATCTTGGTAATTTATTATTCTGTCTGAGTTGAATAAAGTACCAGTGAAGTCTCTGTCCTATCTAGTAATCAGTAGAGTTCATGTTACATTCCCAAGTCACTGCCACACAATTATTTATTATGTTTATTTCACCCAAAGTCATTTTAAGGAGGGACACATTCAGTAAATATTGACTCAGATACTGAAATCTGTAGCCAGGGCTGACGGGGCACCATACAACAACATTTTCAGGGGGGCCCTGGGCCCCACCCACCATGGCAACCAAGCCCCACCCACCCTGGCACCCAAGCCCCACCCCTGAT
>CM044444.1:97358288-97368474 GCA_024363595.1 Xenopus borealis
TAGGGACTGCCATACAGCTCTCCCTGCCCATTTAACATTTGTAAAATTAACATGGTAATTAGGGTGTGGCCACAAAATGGGTGTGTCAAAAAATTTTCTGCACTACGCATGGAAAACAAACCTTAATGCAGCCACGCTGTCTCCTGTACTTTCCTAACAATCCGCTTTCGGCTGGCAACGAAAATATTTTAATATTTTCTGGTTGGGGGTCACCACAACATGAGGAACTGTATTAAAGGGTCACAGCATAAGGAAGGTTGAGAACCACTGACTGATCTAAACTGATACATTTAGTGGATACATTTCTTATCTTTGTCCCTGCTGAGCAGAATCTCTGGGTTTCATTACAGGCAGCTGTTAGAATTGATACAATAATACAAAAATAATACTCCAGAGATGCTGCCGAGAAATGTATCCATTAAATGTTGCAAAATGTCTGCCCCTGAATTACTGAGCTGCCAGACTCAAACACCAGAGACGCCAACATTCAACTTTACACTTAGATTTTGGAAAAACAGTGAAAAAATAAATAATGGAAAGTAATTGAAAAAAGTCATTATTTCTGGGGAACAATCTGAAAACAACTGAACTGAAAAAAGTGTTTTGGAAGGTGAACAACCTTTTAATGCTTCCATTATTTTCTAGTAGAAGGTATGAAGAGCCAAGTTACAGAAAGATCTGATATCTAGAAAACCCCTAAGCATTCTGGATAACGGGTCCCATACCATTATTAAAAATAACTTGGGGATATATTATTGTTCACTAAAGTCCAGTAAGCCCTAACAAGCAATATAGTGTTTCCCTTCAGAATTCTAACTAAACAGATGCTGGGGAAAAACATTTTTTGGAAAAACAAATTATTAACTAAAGTTATTGAACTGTGGGCAGACCTTGCCTGTGTTATTACATGAACCCCCCTGAGTAACTACTGGTTAATGTATGTTTATTGCCCAGACCTACAGGAAAGGTTTGTAGTGTGAGCCCTGGACCACTATAACTCAAGTTCAGGTATGGGAGCGGTTATCCGGAAACCCATTATCCAGAAAGCTCTGAATTGCAGAAAGGCTGTCCATTATAATCAAATAATCCAACTTAAAAATGATTTCTCTTTAAAGGGATCCTGTCATGGGAAAAATGCATCAGTTAATAGTGCTGTTCCAGAAGAATTCTGCACTGAAATCCATTTCTCAAAAGATCAAACAGAGTTTTTTATATTTCATTTTGAAATCTGACATGGGGCTAGACATTTTGGCAATTTCCCAGCTGCCCCAAGTCATGTGACTTGTGCTCTGATAAACTTCAATCATTCTTTACTGCTGTACTGCAAGTTGGAGTGATATCACCCCCCCCCCAGCAGCCTAACAACAGAACAATGGGAAGGTAACCAGATAACTGCTCCCTAACACAAGATAACAGCCGCCTGGTAGATCTAAGAACATCACTCTATAATAAAATCCAGGTCCCACTGAGGCACATTCAGTTACATTGAGAAGGAAAAACAACAGCCTGCCAGAAAGCATTTCCCTCCTAAAGTGCTGGCACAAGTCACATGAACGGGGGCAGCTGGGAAATTGACAATATGTCTAGCCCCATGTCAGATTTCAAAAATGAATAAAAAAAAAATCTGTTTGCTCTTTTGAGAAATGGATTTCAGTGCAGCAGTCTACTGGAGCAGCACTATTAACTGATGCGTTGTGTTTTTTTTTTTTTTTTTTTAAATGTTTCCCCATGACAGTTCCCCTTTAATAATAAAACAGTATCTTCCCAGCAAAGATATAAATAATCCTTATTGAAAGCAAAACCAGCCTATTGAGTTTATTTAACGTTTACATGATTTTCTAGTAGACTTAAGGTATGAAGATCCAAATTACAGAAAGATCCATTATCCGGAAAACCCGAGCATTCTGAATAACCGGTCCCATACCTGCAATAATATGTGCCAGTGTCCAAATACTTTCCCTTTTTCTTATGTTTTTCCTCTACACCTTTTCTCCTGAATACTTCAGTGTGCAACTTACTCTCTTCCTGCAGTTGTTTGAACCTGTGAGTTGCACGTACACCTACCTGCTCGCTGATAAAGACACCAAGGAGGCCATTCTGATTGACCCGGTGCTGGAAAAAGCAGAGCGAGATGCAAAACTCATCAAGGACCTTGGGCTTAATATGATCTATGCAGGTGAGGGCTGCAACTGGGTCTAGTTGCCTTAAACGGACATGAAAGTAACCAGCCATGGGATGAAGCATGGTACCGGTATAGGATCTGGAAACCCATTATCCAGAAAGTTCCAAATTATGGAAAGGTCCTCTCCCATAGACTCCATTTTTTTCTCTGTAATATTAAAGGGCACCAATCATAACCAAAATCATTTACTAAGTAAATACAATATGTGAAAGTTCAAGAAATCCGATTTTTAAAACAGTTAGAATTGTTTGTATAATGTAAATGATCAGCTCACTATACCTTCTGCAAAATCTCCCCTATCTCCACTGCAGTTCTAGCTGAGGCAGCCATCTTGGATTTCACTGACTCCTCCTACCTATATCTTCACAGCCAACTGCAGCTCTGAAATCTCACACATGCTCAGTTGAAATTCCTTGCTTGCCTAATAAACCTTCTAAGCTATTTTGAAATCTGCCAAACTTCTGTGTTAGTGCTGCCACCTTGTGGAAGTTGCTGTGTGCACTTCTCTTGATACTTCTAGAGTTTACTAAAGCTAGGCATTCTGGGTAGAATACTCAGGGCAGTGCTACAATCTGAGCATGCTCATGAACTCATTTGCATGTTGTAGTCACAGTATGGACTCCCTCAGTGAGAGAACCCATTTGACAAAATATGGGATTTTTTAAAAACTGCAGTTTTATCCCCAACAAACTGTATATGTAGTTTGATTAACATGTTTAGGTTGTACTAATATGTGTTTGATTTTGGCTGTGATTGGTGCCCTGTAAAACAATACCTTGCACTTGAACCCAACTAAGATATAATTAACCGGAAACTATACCCCCCTCATCAGTGTAGGTCTCTATAGAAAGATATTGGCTAAAACAAGTCGTATGTAAAACCCTGCTTCGTGTAAATGAACCATTTTCATAATAATATACTTTTTTTTAGAAGTATGTGCCATTGGATAATCATAAATGGAAAACTGCCATAAGGGCCGCCTCCTGGGATCCTATGATTCCAAAAAACCATACACGTTGGGTCACATGAGCCAATTAACAGACAGAGTTCTGTCATTTGCTTCCACACTTCTTCCTGTTACAGTTGAAATATTTCTGGTCAGGTGATCTCTGAGGCAGCACACAACTGCTGCATGTAGAGAGACATGATGTCTGGTGAGTTTAATAGAATGAGCTCTAATACATCTTCTAGGCAAAAGGAGCCCCCCTATAAGATATATTGGATGTAACTGTCAATGAATATCTGACACCCAACTGCTGCATGTAGAGAGACATGATGTCTGGTAAGTTTAATAGAGTGAGCTCTAATACATCTTCTAGGCAAAAGGAGCCCCCCTATAAGATACATTGGATCACTCATTTGACACCCAACTCCTAAATGAAGACAGAATGAGGAGAAACAGATGCTGAGAGAGGAATGGTGAAGATAAACTTGATTATTTCAGAAACAGTACAGAATTTTTAATAGAGTTGTATTTAGAACGTTTCTTATTTTAGTATGATGCTTATATTACATTTTTGCATTAGTTCCCCTTTAAAGTAGAATGTGGCCTTGGCCATAATGTTATGTTCAATCTCTTTTCTGTAGCCAACACCCACTGCCATGCAGACCACATCACTGGCACCGGCGTGCTGAAGAAGCTTCTACCTGGATGCAAAAGTGTCATCTCCAAGGACAGCGGTGCCCGTGCCGATCTCCATATACAAGAAGGAGATCAAATACAGTTTGGGAAATTTGTGAGTGTTTGTGTGACACCATTGTTTTAAACTCCAGTTTGTGAGGGTAAAAGACTCTAAATTAAACGGCATATTTAAAGTTTGTCCCGTGGCTTTATTTTAATGAACACACGAAGCCATGAGTTCACATTTATTTTCCCCCAAGTTTCTTTAAAACTGGTACTTGCCTAAGCAGCTGTTGTTTTTGTTCCTCGCTTTTATAGGGGGGTTTCCTTTCCTAGCAGATGTATTAGAGCTCACCAGGGCCGGACCTAGGGGTAGGCAGAAGAGGCAGCTGCCTAGGGCGCAAAGACTGAGGGGCGCTGGGCAGCTGCCTCTTCCTCCTACTGTGGTTTCTGTCGCGATCCCTTGCAGATTTTTCTTCTATGCAGCAGAGTTTTCTTTTACCTCCTTCCCTAGGTGCTCGCTCCCCCTCCCTTGTCACAGAGCTGCTGGATCGTATTACTTCAGCTGTGACGGGAGAGAGAGCAGCCAGGGAGCATCTGATTGGCCTGTAGCACAGATTGCAGCACGGGAGAAAACGAAGCAAGGAAAGCCCTATCTCTTGCAGTCTGTAGCCTTGTACTTGTGAGTTCTGGGGGTATTTATACATGTACTTGCCCCTGTGCCATCTGTTTGTGAGTTCTGGGGGTATTTATACATGAACTTGCCACTTTGCCATCTTTGTGTGAACTAGGGTTGCCACTTGTCAGACAATCGGTATTTTTAGGGAAACTGTGCAGGATTCCCTTGATTGACCCGGCGATCGGCTTGCCCCCCCCTGGAAAATTTTCTGTGGACGCCCATGGCTGTGGATGGGGGGGGAGCCGACCTTTTGGGTTGCCTAGGGCGCCCATGTGGCCTGGCCCACCTCTGGCGCTCACTCAAATAACTGATTCCAGTACAAACAAAATCTAACTAAATGGCTACCTTTTGCACAATTCTTGCATGTAGAGAGACATGATGTAGAGTCCTGCAGCGGGTCGGGTACCCGCGGGTTACCCGCAAAATCCCGCGGTACCCTGCGGACTGCTCGTAGAATTTCTGGGTGCGGGTACAGAAGCGGGCCGGTGATTCTGCAGGTTGGCGGGTTGAGGGTCGGGTCGCGGATCCTAGCTATAGCGATTTTTACTCCTTTTTCTAAGCATTTCTAATAATGATGATGTCACTTCCGGTTTACAATGACAGCACTTCCTGTTTTACTCCTTTTTTCCCTGATCGTGGCTATTTCCGATGATGTCACTTCTGGTTTACAATGACAGCACTTCCTGATTCTTGATGGTCAGCGGGTCGTGGGTCCGGGTTGCGGGTAGCTAGTCGCGGGTACGGTTCGGGTCGCGGTCCAAGCGGGTAAGATTGCGGGTCGCGGGTCCGGGTTGCGGTTTGCGGGTACGGGTCGGGTGCGGGTCGCAAAAAATGGACCCGCGCAGGACTCTAACATGATGTCTGGTGAGTTTAATAGAGTGAGCTCTAATACATCTTCTAGGCAAAAGGACCCCCCCATAAGATATATTGGTTCTAACTGTTCATGAATATCTGACACCCAACTGCTGCATGTAGAGAGACATGATGTCTGGTGAGTTTAATAGAGTGAGCTCTAATACATCTTCTAGGCAAAAGGAGCCCCCCTATAAGATTTATTGGATGTAACTGTCAATGAATATCTGACACCCAACTGCTGCATGAAGACAGAAACCGTACAGAATTTGTAATTGATTGTATTTAGAAAATGTCTTCTTTCAGTATGAGGAAGCTTATATTAAAATTAAATTTTAGAGATAGATCCCATTTAAAGATAAATAACACGAATATGGGTGAAACAAACTGAAGTAAATGTTAATGCTCAGAGCTAAGAATATTGATCTGGATAACAGGAAAATAACATTGAGAGCAAACTAACCCGTATTATTTTGCAACGCTTGCAGTGGATCGAGGCTCGTTCTACTCCCGGACACACAGACGGATGCCTCACATACGTACTTAATGATAAGAGCATGGCATTTACTGGAGACGCACTCCTCATCAGAGGCTGTGGAAGAACAGATTTCCAACAAGGTAAGGAAAGCCATCCTCCTCCTCCTCCTCATCATCATCATCATCATCATCATCATCATCATCATCGAGCAAAAAAAATTCTGGATGATTCTGTTAATGCCTTTTAAAGGGGAATTCAACACCCCCGGAGCTAACCCCCCTCTCCCCCCAGGCTATTGCCCCTAAGTCGCTACTTGCCTCTCTGTGTAGGTCCCCTCCAGCGAAGTTCATGGGGGCCATCTTTTCTTGCATTGCCTGTCTGATCCCCCATGTTCCTGTATGAGGGGGCTGCCATATTTGTGCAGCAGGAGTCCTTTAGCATTATAAACTGTAACTAACAGGCTGAGATGGGACAGTCAGGTTGGCAAAGTCAGAGAGTCAGGCTTAGGAACTTCAACTAACAATTATATACAAAAAAAAAATCTCTCAGCAAAAAATGATCAACATGACCTATAGGTAACATTTAATTTACATTCGTATGTTTAAATTCATTTTTTAGCGTCAGTATCACTAAGAAAAAAATCGAAGCGTATCTCCTATCTTTCCTGTGTAGAAGAACGTCAGAGCAGCCTCTTTGTCCTGACAACTTCCTTGACTACTTTAGAGGTCAGACTGGTCTGAAATTGACCAGCAGGTGGCACTGTTGTAACAACAATTCATTCATATTAACAGCTCATGAATCCCTTAATATATTGGAATTAATAAAAAAAAAGAAATACTGAATGTAAATGACAACCGCACTTAGAATATCACCCTCATCAATTTTACATTCACTTACTTAAATGATGGTGGGTTTCATTCGGAGGTGTTGAACATCATGGACTTTGGTCTTTTCCCAAACTAACTATGTAACTTCCCAAAGACTCTCTAGTGCTGTTGGTCTCTGTCAGCCTTTCTTACTTATGGTGTTAATGCTGTTTGCAGGTTGCCCCAAAACTCTGTACCACTCTGTGCACAGCAAGATATTCTCCCTGCCCGAAAACTGCCTGCTGTACCCTGGACATGACTACACAGGTGGGTTGAGGAGGGTTTGACATTTGTTGGGCAGCTCTGCATGTTTCTGTATTACAGGCAACTGGGAAGACTCTTTACTTGATGATGCACTCATATCTCGTGACCATTCGTTTGCTGTCTGTGCAGTCAGTCCCAACGTGGTGTATTATCCATATAAATCAGTCTTTGACGATCCATGGTTGGGCAGCACTGTGCCGACATTGGGTGTCCACTTATGGTCTTTGGTTTAAAGAAAACTTGTACTTCTTGGTCCTCGTACATTATGGGTGGCCTGTCGGGCATTGCCTCTTGTCTGCAGTGGTTGCCTTCCCCAAACTGGAAGACTGATATTGGGGCTCATTAATAACCAGTGGGCAAATTTGCACCTGAGCAGTAACCCATAGCAACCAAAATGCCTGCACATTCATTTGGCAGGCTCTAATACAGCTGTGCTTTTTTCTTTTATATTGCACTGGCAGGTCTCTGGTACCACCTGAGCAATAACCCTCTCCTGCAATTAGCAGCCTATCATCCTACAAGTCCGATTGCGTTCTTGCTTTGTCTATCCCTGGTTTTAATTAACGGGCAAGGAAATAAAATCACATTTTTACTTTCTTTAATGAAAAAGAAATCTATCTCCAATATACTTTAATTAAAAAATGTGTACCGTTTTTATAAGAAACCTGACTGTATGCAGTGAAATTCTCCCTTCATTTACTGCTGAGGATAGGAATTGTTCATACTTATGAACAGCAGGGGGAGCCCCTGCCTTACTTACAGCCATGCAGAACTCAAGCAGACCATACTGAGCATGTGCAGTGCCAGTGTCAGACAAAGATGTATAACAAAGTTAAGAGATGACAGCCCCCTGTGGCCAACTTTGAAAGCATAAATCATTTGTTTGATTAGGCTTGTGGTGCAGTAAGTTCATGTTTATGTTTAGTATACAAAATACACCATTTCTACCCTTATTCTATTTTACACTTTCCTTGCCCTTTAAGGACAGGGGATACGCCTGGGTGTCCTTATTAGTTGTCGGCTTGCAGAGAAGCTACTCCATCCCCCTAGTTCCCAGCAAAAAGTAGGATAGGATACAAGAGTGACTGGCTTCACTATATACAGGGGTTCTTCTAACTGGAGAAACCTGCTGCATATTGTATTTATCTAAGAGTTTGGGGTTTAAGTTACCCATCAGTATTAATGGATGAATCCCCTGACCTCTAGTTCTCTTTGTTACAGGTCAGACTGTGTCATCAGTAGAGGAAGAGAAGCGCCTGAACCCGCGACTCACTAAAGATGAAGCTGAGTTTGTGAAGATCATGAATAACTTAAACCTGCCTAAACCTAAACAGATAGGTGAGAAGAAAACATGTGCTTTGCCCTTTGCTAATAATCCTTGTATTAGACTTCTCACACTGCCACTTTGATTTGCCTTCTTGCCCCTGGGCATAACCCTATTACATACAGTATATATTTATGTTTTCAAGTGTTTTATGCTATGTGCTTTCTGATCTGTAGTGTGTCAGGGTCGAGCTTCCTCTGCTGCTTAAAGGGATAGTTTAGTGTAAAAAATGGGTAAATAGGCTTTGCAAAATAAAAAAAAAATATATCTAATATAGTTGGTTATCCAAAAATGTAATGTATAAAGGCTGGAGTGAGTGGATGTAGAACAGAACACTACTTCCTGCTTTTCAGCTCACTTGGTTTCCACTGATTGGTTATCAGGCAGTAACCAATCTGAGAATTGAGGGAGGGGGGCACATGGGACATAACATCTGAACTGAAACTCAGTTGCAAACTCACTGAATAGTTATGTCCCATGTGCCCCCCCCTTATAGTCACTGACTAACTCAGAGTTAGAGAGCTGAAAAGCAGGAAGTTGTGTTCTGTTCTGTTACACATCCACTCACTCCAGCCTTTATACATTACATTTTTGGATAACTAACTATATTAGAAACATTTTTTATTTTGCACAGCCTCTCTATTTACCCAGTTTTTATTTTTACCCTGAACTGTTCCTTTAAGCTGTGAAAGGAAGATGCACCTGCCTGGCTTTTTTTGAGATTGCCTCCACATAATTAATAATTTTTTTTTCTGCTTTCTCTAGATATTGCTGTTCCAGCCAACTTGAAATGCGGCATCCAGGATCCCTGCTGACACCACTTTTTTATCCCGGTGACCTCATCCTGACGTGTCCAATCAGCGGCTTGCCTAAACAGATAAAAATAGAGATTTCTATTTCTGCAATATTTTTGGAAGAGGGGCAGGTGGCTAAAAACTCCTTTTATTTTTAACAGATGACACATTGTTATTCATGTTCTTTCAGGGAGATGGTTTTGCTTGCCTTTTTATAGTTCTTACAATGAGCTCGTACCTGCTTGATGCCGCCAATCTCTTTGTTAGCCCAGGTACAGAGCTTGCCTTGCTGTATAGTTTGTAAATTTGTTTTTCAAGTAAAATATTGAGCCTACCTCATTGTCTCATTCTTTCTACACTGTTCTATATATGCTGGCTCTCCAAACTATGGGGCAGATTTATCATCGGTCGAATTTTTTTAAATTCGAAATTCGACCATGTGAATGGAAGGGAAGTAAAATCCTTCGAATATCGAATTCGAAGGCTTTTACCGCTATTCGATTGGTCGAACGATTTTAACCCTTCAGTCAAATTTTTACTATTCGATCTAAATTCACCAAAACCACAAGTAGCCAATCGGATAAAAATTTAAAGGGGAAGTAATTCGAAATTGGAATAGTCGAATAGATTTTTATTCAATTTGATCAAATTTGCCTAATTTGCATATCCTAAAATTCGACCAATCGAATTTTGTAAATTCGATCGAATTTTCGAATTCTTCCCGCGAATTTGATAAATCTGCCCCTATGTATCCCTAGTACAGAGGATGTCTCGGTGTATCATGAGGTTTGCAATCATTTCACAATCCAGCCCTCCGCAACAGAATTAGAGTGAGGAATTTGTACCAGCAAAAGCTCAGTGGCTCTATATCTGCCAATACTGACTCCTATTTGAACCATTATTGCCTTGATGTTGGTGAAGATCTCATAGTGCATTATGGGACGCTGCATGTAGTTTTAATGCAGAACTGTAGGGACAGAACAGAAACCTGGGTTGGTGTCAAATCTGAAGATTTCTTATGAAACTGTAAGTTAAACATCTGCAAGGAAACCCATTACCACCTCTATTCTGCAAAGGCCCAACTGATGGAAGGGGTGGTAGGAAAAGGGTAGTAAGGGCATGTGTG
>CM044444.1:97370393-97387763 GCA_024363595.1 Xenopus borealis
AGGGCTGTGGTTGCTGCGGGCTGGTACACAAGCACAAAACATCATGTATAACATTTATACCTACTTCTTTAGTTGGGCTTTAGTTCTCCTTTAAAGCGGTGGTTTGCCTTTAAGTAAACTTTTAGTAAGTCATAGGCCAATTCTAAGCGACTTTTCAATTGGTTTTCATTATTTTTTAAAGTTTTATAATTATTCGCCTTTTTCTTCTGATGCTTTCAAAAGTGGCGTCTAAAATGCAAATGCCCTTCATTGCTACAAAAGTGTATTGGTATTGCTAATTATCATGTCTCCTCTTTCTAGTAAGGTCCTCGCTTATTCATATTGCTTTCTCTTCTTCAAATCAGTGCTTGGTTGCTAGGGGTCATTTGGACCCTAGTTACTTTATAATGCAAATTGAAGACCTGCTGAATAAAAAGCTAAATAAGTCAAAAGCCTTACATAATAAGAAAAGAAAAATTAAAACCAATTGCAATACAACACATTTGTGACTGTCAGGAGGACCTTAGCAAAAAGTTGTTGATGCCCATAAAGCTGGAAAGGGTTACAAGACTGTTTCTGAAGAGTTTGGAGTCCACCAATCAACAGTCAGACAGATTAAGTACAAATGGCTGAAATTCCAGAAGTGATGGACCATCAAAGATAACTCCAACTTCAAGTAGTCTGAATGGTTACAAGGCACAGGGCCGGACTGGCAATCTGTGAGTTCTGGCAAATGCCAGAGGGGCTGCTGTAAGTTGCCATAGAAAGTCACTATTAAAAGGCAAAGAAATAAAATCCCATTTGTACTTTCTTTAATGAAAAAGAAATCTATCTCCAATATACTTTAATTAAAAAATATGTAGCGTTTTTATACCTGACTGTGAAATTCTCCCTTCATTTACTGCTGTGGATAGGAATTGTAACACGGCCCCTAATGTCTGGCAGGGAAACAATCATACTTATGAACAGCAGGGGAAGCCAGTGCCTTACTTCCCAGCCATGCAGAACTCAAGCAACTTTTTTTTTTTTTTAATATAATTAATGACGATCCCTAAGCAGCCCAGACCACACTGAGCATGTGCACAGTCTTGGTCTTGCAAAGATGTATAACAAAGTTAAAAGATGACAGCCCCCTGTGGCCAACTTTGAAAGCATAAATCATTTGTTTGATTAGGCTTGTGGTGCAGTAAGTTCATGTTTATGTTTAGTATACAAAATACACCATTTCTACCCTTATTCTATTTTACACTTTCCTTGCCCTATAAGTGGGCTGGCGGGGTCTGTTTGGGCCTCTGTGTACTTGGAATGCCAGGGCTTATTTTGAATCCCAGTCAGGACCTGGAAACCAGGGTAACTTCTACCCAACTGAAGGCCTGTCTCACATTGGCAAATGTTGAGTCCACCATCAGGAGAACACTGAACAGCAATGGTGTGTATGGCAGGGTAGCAAGGAGAAAGACACTGCTCTCCTCCAAAAATATTGCTGACCAGCTACAGTTTACTTCAGAGCATGTGGACAAACCAGAATGATACTGGAAGAATGTTTTTTGGATGGATGAAACCAAAATAGAAGTTTTTTGGCTTCAATGAGGAAAGTTACATTTGGTGAGAGAATCCAGCATGAGACATAGTGGCGGTACTGTTCTAGTTTGGGCCCGGTTTGCTGTATCTGGGCCTGGCCTGTCATCATTAATGGAACCATGATTTTTGGACTATACCAGAGAATTATAAAGGAAAACGTCGAGACATCTGTCCGTGAATAATGATGGGCAAATTTATTCGCCAGGTGCGAATTTGCGTCAAATCCCCGCGATTCGCTTTCTTTATCTACTTTGAGGACTTCATCTGATTTGAAAAACAGATGGTTTTTAGCTTCGTGTTTTAGATTCATTTTTAAGCACTACTGTATTTATTACAGTCATGTTTCCACTCTTGTTTAGAAAGCAAGTGCCTGGGTGCTGGAATCTCTAACAATAAAGCAGGATATAAAATAGCGCTTTACTCAGATCAAGAAGTAACCGTCATTGACGTGTTTTGATTGGGGATCGAAACGCGTTGATGTCAGTAATGCCTTGTTCTAAGTAAAGAGCTATTTATTGCATACTGATGCAGTGAGCGCTTTCATGTTCTTGCTGTATATGTGGTTTGGTTTGAACCCAGCAAGTCGATTGATGGGAGGTGAGTGCCGGTAGTGCCATCTAGTGGTGAGAGCTTGTGCTTTTTATTTTTACATATATTAAATATATTTATTAATTTATTATTTATAAAGCACCAACATAATACACAACGCTGTACAATAAATGGGTGTATACACTGAACATACAGATGACACAAAAATATAACTGATACAAGAGGTATAGAGGGCCCTGCTCAAAAGAGCTTTACTATGTAAAAACTTAAATAAAAGTGATCTTGTCCTTTGGCTTTAAATAGCAAGTGCATTGGAGCAGTGCAAATGAAACCCAATCTAAGTGGGGATGGTGTACCTGTTACCATGGTAACCCCAGAATTAAAGGAGAAGAGGAACCTGCAATAACATTGAAGGATAACTTCTCAAAATGCAAGTTGTTAGATTTTTTGGTTACCAAACCTGACCCTAAGGGACTTTTGTCTATGGCCAAGATTCTCATAGGAGGAATAAGGGGTGTAAGAGGAATATTATACTGCGAAGGAAGCATCCAAGAAATTCCCCGCTGCCCCAGAATCCACAAAAGCTCTTAACAGAACCAGTGGGCCAGGATAACATAACAGGTACCATGATCCTAGAGGAGAATTGGTGAAAGGAAAAATTACCCTTATCTGTGGGCCTTTTCCTCAGAGGATAAATGTGTAATGCCCAACTGCATGGGTTCCTCTTGAGGCAGAGGCACTGAAGGGTTAGAAGGCTTAACACTAGTATACCCAGTAAGAGGTGAAAGTACCCTTTTCAGCCCTTCTCTCCTTTGTCTTCTATCAACTTGGATGGCCAAAGACATTAGATCAACCGGTCTCTACAGACCACCGGCAGAACTTTTCCAATATTCCTCTGTGGCCCTTTTTCCCTATCGTAATTTACGAATCGCGGTATTGGCAGAAGAAGCAGGATCCGGGTCATCGTAAAGAATTGCCATACAGTTAAAGAAGGTTTCAAGGGAAAAACTGGCAGGGTCAGAGGGGGGTAACCTTAGAATCCATATTTGTGGGCCGCCTTGTAATAAGGTCATTACAAACCTTACTTTTTCCTCTCCAGTAGCAAAGGAGTGTGGGGAAAAGCTAAGGTATAATTTTCATGCCTCTTGGAAGACATAAAATTTCTTCCTATCCCCACTAAATTTGTTGAGGAAGGAGATTTTAGGTTCATGAGATTTATTTCTGTTACCTATTGCTGTAGATGGACCCTCTTGGGCGGCAATAGGAGGTTGAACTACTGGATTTGGAATCTGTTGTGCAGTGTCCAGCCTGCTACCTTGTAGGTACCCCTGTTTCCGCTCTTGATCCTCCAAGCACTGCAGAAGAGTGGTGAGGAGCGCTTCAGTTGTGGTCACAACCGGGAGATAAATCGAGAGTGGTCAAACAGGCACGGGTCAGATTACGGAGTGTAGAATAGTTGGACAACAGGCCAAGGTCAGGATTACAGAAGTCAGGAGAAGTCAGGCAGGCAGGGGGTCAAAACAGGAATCAAATTATCAGGATTTATCAGAAAAAGCACCCATGACCTCATGAAGATGAACCAAACAACAGGCAAATGCCTGCACACTGAGTTTCCTTGAAATAGGTTTGAATTTCGTAGACCAAAACTGTAAGGCATATTCTATATGTGGCCTTACCAGTGCTCTATACAGTAGAAGAATGACCTTATATAACACTCCTATCCCCCCACACACATCACATTATCTTTTTTCCTGTACATATTTTTTACACTTTGTTGCCCTTGTAGTCTGCTCATATTTTTCCAGTTTTTTTTTTTTTTACTTTTTCTACCCCACTGACTGTTTCCACTGTTGCCTTTAATCCTCGTTGTACCGACATCGAAATGTGAGTCTTTCGATTATCCCTCATTCTACTTTGGCCAGAAGAATAAAGCTGCTTTTGTATTTGTCGCCTTTAGCCATGTGTTAACCCATCCCACTAAACGTGTTTGTCATATATGTCTCATGAGGGATCCAAATGAGTTAAAAAAGTTTAAAAGAAGAACAAAAAAACCCCTTCAAGTGTATAAATAAACATATAAGTACAATCTGCTTTCTTTGCCCCTACATATGGATGCCCATTATTGGTACAAAATAACTTAATAGAAGTGTCCACTAGGGGGCAGTAGTGGGTAATACCTGATTCCAATGAGCTTAGGGAACTCCTATCCTAGACAAAAAAACCTTCATGGGCCCCTTTATTATTGCTGAGGGAAAGTGCAAAATACAAGAACAGACACAAAACACCCTGCTTTTTGCACCTTGCCAAGTCTGCTGCTCCTAATTTCTTTGAGCTTCTAGAATGTAGTGCAAGGCATCGCTGAATACGCAGTGGGTGGTCATTGGGTGCCAAGAGGGTTTCCCCTGAAACACCCCATAACATGCATGTCATTCTGAGGTGCAGTGGTCCCCTCAGCTCTAGCACTTGTATGCAATAATAAATGATCCCATGTTCCTTATCTGTGCCCAGCGTCTGACCATGACCCCCTTAGCTCACATATATAAAGAATTCTCATAGCTATAGTTCCACGATATTTAGTAAATCAAGTGAGCAGTTACCTGGGTGCCAACTATTGCTCTGGGCCTCCCTGTGGAGGGCAGTGCCCAAGTCTGTGACCCCCAGTTGAGAGAGGCCTAACCTCCTTGTTGGATTGGTTATCAGCTATAAATCAATTGTTGCTTATGAGGTTTCACCAACAAGGAATTTGGCCGGGGCTTGTGTATTTATTTAAGTAGTAGCTGAGCATTCCAACATTTACTTAAGTGCTTTGCATCCCTTACAGAGCCTGTGCTTATCCTGCCCACACTGTGACACTCAGCGGGAACCCACCCGGATGGAGGAGACCATTGTTCCTATTCAATGAGTCTATGCAGGTTTTGGAAATACTTATAATGTAATACCCAGCTACTCTGCTGTACAACACCATTACATTGCCAAGCCATCGCAGAGTAGGGGAGGAGGTAAAGCTTCAGCTCAACATGATAACTTAAAAGATGACTGGGTGCCAGTGACTCTTTACCAAACCAAGTACTTGACAGTGGAATGGTACTTCCTGAAGACAACAATAAAGTTGGTATGTCAAATAGTGGCTCAGACACCGACAACTTAGTAGACCCAATTAGGGAAGGGGCTCACCATTCAGGCACACCTCCATGTAACAGTTCCCCTTTAGTGGAAGCATCTCGGGTGGTCGCTTTTCTTACGTGGTTGTTGCCTTGGAGGACTAACTCCACACTACTACAACTCCTAGTTGGAGCCCAGTACTGCTCTTGCTAATCTGCCCTGTCTAACTCACAACTCCTATGAGTCTGCTGTGCCAGTCTATCCACTGCCTTTACCTCATTCTTGGGTCCCCTGTTCTCCCACTTCTCTATAGGTGCTGGTTTCCTTAGAGTGTCAAGCTTTATACTGGTCACTATACTTCAAGCTTCCATCACATCTTTTATATTAGGTGGAGACCAAAGAGAAAAAGAGCCAAGTGCTCCCTCCCTTTACATAACCTATGGACAGAAACTAATCACAAGATCCCTGACCCAGTTAGGGGATCTCCCTCTCACAGGACATAGGTAACAGAACCTGGTCTCCCTAAGCAGTAGCAGGAACCATTTGGGTGATCTACAATAATACAGTAGGACTTGCACTCTAAATGGTCATTGTGTGCAATACTGAATAGTTTTGTTGTGGATTCCTCAGTCTACGGATCTCTATAGAAAACCTTGGGTGAAGTATGATGCTAATGCCAGTTATCCCCAACCAGTAGCTCATGAGCAACATGTTGCTCTCCAGCCCCATGGATGTTGCTCCCAGTGGCCTCAGGGCAGGATCTTATTTTTGAATTCCAGGTTTGGAGGAAAGTTTTGGTTGTATAAAAACCAGGTGTCCTGCCAAATAGAACCTCCTATTGGCTGCCAGTCCATGTAGGGGCTACCAAATGGCCAATTACAACACTTATTTGCCCCCCCCCCAAGAACATTTGTCATGCTAGTGTTGCTAACCAACTCCTTTTACTTCTGAATATTGCTCACAGGTTCAAAAGGTTGGAGATCCCTGTGCTAAGCGGTCCTTGTGTATAAAATCAGAGGCTGATAAAGGGAAAAAACTATTTTCTTTGCTAAATAGGATTTAGTTTAGTTTACTTACTGGGACCCAACGCCTATCTACCTGTGCAAATGTGAGAAAGATGAGCCATGTTGCTAGTGCATTTAGAAGAGTTCCCCATAAATGGCTGGCAGTTAATATACCCCATGTGCCATAGGCCTGAGGCTACAGCATTGCTACCATTAATGCATCATTGTCCTGACTGGCTACAGTGGATATGGTGGTGGTGGGGATTGTATGGGGGGTGGGGGGTACTAGGTTAATTCATATTCTCTTTTGTTTTGTTTTTGTTGTTGTCCATGAGTGGAATACAAAGCTCCATTATAATATTGTACCAAACCCAACTCATTAAAGCCATTGTATAAACTAAGCTACAATGTACAGTCAGCGACATGAATAAATGGTCTTTTCTCTTTCTGTATACCGAGTGCTAATGGGTGCTGTGCATACACTCCATGTCTCCTAGCAATCCTGGGATGTTCATTGTACAGCCAAGCTTACCCCATAGAGTCTAAAGAACGGTAACCATCCATCACTCTGCAGTGTGTTGTAGTTAATTTCAGGCCTTTTGATCTAGGAATTTCTTGAGCTTGTGCATCCAGATACTGCTAGAATATAGCAGTTTTTGCCCTTGATTTTATGGATAGTAGGAGTTGTAGTTCAACAAGATGGTAGGGCTCATTTGCAAGGCCAAATGGGGCATACAAAGTGCAAAAAAATTTTAAAAAATGCCTCTGGTCAACTTCCCGCTAGGTCTGGTCCGGGAGTCTAAAAAGGCCCTGGCATTCCAAGTACACTGAGTCCCCAAGAGCCTCCCACCAGTCCACTAAATAGTGACTGTCTATGGGACCTCACCCCAGCACCTCTGGCATTTGTAAGAACCCACAGATTGCCAGTCCTGTCCTGTCCTGTAAAATCCCCCTTAATCTCCCATAGCCTCAGGCAGAATAAGCATGTAAGCTCTGTGGGTCACTGAGCGAGAGTTTTATAACACTTGCAGCGCTATAAATAAATAGCATGAGCCCAGTCCCATTAGCAGAATGCATTGTTCAGAATTGGAGAACTGCATTGTTCCCAGGAGCCTGATATTACTGGTTCTTTTTGGCTTGTGAAATTAGAGCAAGTGTTTGTGACAGAAACCATCAAACACATCGGGTCATGGAGCCAAGCCAGGAGAGGGGGGCGTATTTATTTCTGAGGGTGGTCTGCACGGGCGCAACATGAGAAAACACTTACAGAGTGAGTAATGGATCTTGGCTGGGGGGGGGTTGGGGGGAGGCAGAGAGGGAATATGAGCATGCTTTGGGGGGATACAAATACTTTCTGGGCTTGTGAAAGGGGCCAATGTGTTGTGAGACCGGCAGTGGCAAAATAAAAATCTCTTCTACTTTCTCTTAAATGGAAACACTGGTACTCAGAATGATCTCTAGATAGGAATCAATCCCGTGGGGGCCTCCAGCCTCAATATTCATAATACGGCGGGGGGAGGGTTTTTGCGCCAGGAGGGTTTACTTCCCCTTTAAGTATAAGTTATAGAACGGCCAATTTTAAGCAACGTATCAATTGGTTTTCATTATTTTTTATAGTTTTATAGTTATTTACCTTTTTCTTCTGACTCTTTGGAGCTTTTAAATTAGCATAGCTGACCCCCTTCTAAAAAGCAAATGCTCTGTAAGGCTATAAATGTATTGTTATTGCTACTTGGTATTCCTCGTCTTTCTATTCAGTCCCTCTCCTATTCATATTCCAGTTTCTTATTCAAATCAATGTATAGTTGCTAGGGTAATTAGATGGCTGACATGACTAACTTGCGAGCCGCTGAATAAAAAGTTAAATATCTCAAAAACATTAAATAATAAAAAATGAAAACCAATTGCAAATTGTCTCCGAATATCCCTCTCTACGTCATACTAAAAGTTATCTCAAAGGTGAACAACCGCTTTAAACATGAATTTTAAAGACTTGATTTGCCTTCAATAATGATTAATAATATATTTGTATGGATCAAAAACACAGTACTGTTTTGCTATTGCAGAGAATAAGGAAATCATTTAAAAGAAATTGGATTATGTGGATTCTCTTGCATCTGGGATTAGTTTTTTTCATCTTCTGCTTTTGAGAATTAGGGGGCGCAATGGCACGGTTTTATGGAAAGAGTGACTAGCCACCATAGCCTTTGGATGATGACTTCTTCATACTTGGAAGGGTTAAATCAGGCTTGATGATGATGATTCAGCCATAGCGATGGATGCGTCAGCTCGTTACACAATTCAGATGTCTTGGTAGAAGGTAGGTCAGTGTTGACACAGCAGAAATTTGGAGATGCAAATATAGGTGAAAGCGCTTCTACCTCCACATTGTGTACCAGCCTCTCCTCATACCCTTAGTTGCACTCCTACCCTATCAGCCTGGATATAGGTGTTTGGCTTAAAAAGGTGTGACATTTCAGCTCTACCCCTGATGTTCCCCAACAATTCAGTATAGGCACAGGAGGTCTAGAATATTCATCACTTGCAAAAAGTACATGCTTCTTGCATCAGATTGGAGCTAAATATTCAAATGCCCTACTGAAGTGCAGAATGGTTGGCTACGGTATAAATGCACCCAACTTTTCAGATGCACCTTACTGACTGTAAATATTGCTGCTTGTAAATAAGGTCAGTCTGAGGGTTCTAGTTATTCCGTTTGGAAGCTCCAGTTGCCTTTGTGTCTCAGTATAAGGTCCAAGTCCAGACATTCGCTCATGGAAAGCATCTGGTACATCATGGTATGCTTAGCACCCTATGCACAACAATGTACTGCATGCAATACTTGTGACCCAGGGAGCAGCAACTACCAGGCATGCTGGGAAATATTCATCTCCCTGTGTCAGAATAATGAGTTGAGCACTTTCTCTCCATTCATAAATGAACCCCCCCCCCTGTCTTTAAACCGGTCATGTTTATTTTGTGGCTTTCCAGCTGTTACCAGACTGCATCTCTGAGGAGCTTATAAGATCCATGCCAAAGAATTCCACTGTAAGGGATTTATGGCAGTGATTATATTGTACACACTTTTATATCAGGGCTGTGTTTTGGGGAGTAAGTAGATGTAGATAGAAAGAGTGAAGGATAAGAGGGATAGTACAGAACCACAGTTAAATAGTTGCAAGTTAAAGGGCAAGGAAAGGCAAAGAAATAAAATCCCATTTTTACTTTCTTTAATATAAAATAAATCTATTTCCAATATACTTTAACTAAAAAATGTGTACAGTTTTTATAAGAAACCTGACTGTATGCAGTGAAATTCTCCCTTCATTTAGTGCTGTGGATAGGAATTGTCAGACGATCCCTAACTCCTGGCAGGTAAACAATCATACTTATGAACAGCAGGGGAGCCCCTGCCTTACTTCCCAGCCAAGCAGCTTTGTTTTTTTTATAATTTATGATGATCCATAAGAAGCCCAGATCACACTGAGCATGTGTATGTAGTCTAGTCTTGCAAAGATGTATAACAAAGTTACAAGATGACAGCCCCCTGTGGCCAACTTTGAAAGCATAAATCATTTGTTTGATTAGGCTTGTGGTGCAGTAAGTTCATGTTTATGTTTAGTATATAAAATACAGCATTTCTAGCCTTATTCTATTTTAAACTTTCCTTGCCCTTTAAGTGGGGTTAAAAAAAGACCAAATACCATCAAGCTCAACCCCTCCAAATAAAACTCAGCATCTATGCACACACACTCAAACAGAACCTCCATACACTCCAGGGCTGCCATCAGAAATCCCCCCTGGGTCCCCACCCTTCCAAGAGCAGGGCCCCTTGAAACCATGTTTTTTTTTGTTTTTGTTTTTTAAATAGCTTTGTAAAAAAAAACATTGGTGGCCAGCCCTCCCACAGTTAAAAAAATCATTGGTGGCCAAGAGGTTAAAAAAAACTTTGGTGTTCAGTGGAGCTTACTTTAAATTTCTGCAGGTGGCCTTCTTCATTCTATTCGGTTGAGGTTTCTTCATTCTTTTCCGAATCGGTCTTCTTCATTCTTTTTCATTGTGGCTACTTTGTTCTTCCCCGGATTGGTCTTCTTCATTCTTTTCCGTCACAGCTTCTTTGGTCTTCTTTATTCTTTTCTGTCACAGCTTCTTTGTTCTTTTCCAGAGTCGTCTTCTTCGTTCTTATCCGTCACGGCTTCTTTGTTCTTCTCCAGATCGGTCTTCTGCATTCTTTTTTTCCGTCATGGCTTCTTTGTTCTTCTGCGGATCGATCTTCTTCATTCTTTTCTGTCGCAGCTTATTTGTTCTTCTCTGGAGTGGTCTTCTTCATTCTTTTCCGTCATGGCTTCTTTGATCTTCTCCAGAGTAGTCTTCTTCGTTCTTATCCGTCACTGCTTCTTTGTTCTTCTCCAGATCGGTCTTCTTCATTCTTTTTTTCCGTCATGGCTTCTTTGTTCTTCTGCGGATCGGTCTTCTTCTTTCTTTTCTGTTGCAGCTTATTCGTTCTTCTCTGGAGTGGTGTTCTTCATTCTTTTCCGTCATGGCTTGTTTGTTCTACTCTGGATAGGTCTTGGGTTTTTTTTTCTGTAATGGCTTCTTCGTTCTTCTCCTGAACAGTCTTTTTCATTCTTTCCCATCACAGCTTCTTTGTTCTTTTCCGTTGCTTATTTTCTTCTTCTGCAGCATGGTCAGGCCCCCCTTAGAACCTGAAATCCCCCAGGCCTGGGACAACAGTCACTCCTATGCCCCCCTCATGGTGGCCCTGATATACTCACATAAACTGCACATACCAATATCTGTACTAATTGTATAAACCAGTAGGCCAAGATGGCACCACATTACATAAGGGGGGGGGGGCTCCCAGGTAAAACCCTGGTTGCCCAAATGATCTCTTTGCCACCAAAGCAACTGTTTCATCAGCTTCTTCTAGAAAAAGATCCTATTTATTCTAGTGATAATGTCTGAAGAAACCCAAGGGACAGAAGGTCCGGCTTTCAAGAATATCTTTCAGGACTGTAGAGCATCACAAATAAGGTGTCAAACAGATGACAGAGTGTTGGTTTTTATGTGCCCATGCCTGTCTGATGTGATCAACATCACTGACCAGCAGCACAATGTGTTTCTGATGGCAGAACCCTGAACTTTTGGATTATATTTGTTTAGTCCATTATCACCCTCATCTCTAAAGAGGTATTGGTCATGTGTATTATATATTTATATATATGTGCCTTAGTGACAGTTGCTCTTCATAACAGTGGCCTCCCTTCACTGGGTCTGTTGCCTTCACCTTGTTAATATTAAAGGGGTTGTTCAATTTCAAATTAACTTTTAGCATGATGAAGAGGGTGATATTCCTAGACAATTTGCAATTGTTTTTCATTTTTATATTCAACAGCTCTCCAGTTTGCAGCTTCAGCAATCTGGTTGCTAGGTCCCAAATCATACTAGCACCTATGTATTAATTGAAAGAGCCTGGAATATGAAAAGCAGAGGGACTGAATAAAAAGTCGAGTAATACAAAGCAGCACTAACAATAAATGTGTAGCAGCATTTATTTTTTAGATGGGGTCAGTGACCCCCATTTGAAAGCTGGAAAGTGTCAGAAGAAAAAGGCAAATCATTTATAAACAATAAAAAAAGACCAAAGACAAAGTTGCTAAGAAATGGCTATTCTATAATATACTAAAAGTTAACTGATTCCCTTCCCCACAGAACCCCCTGCCTCACCTGAACCAAAGTTGCCTTGGCTGAAAGGTCTCTGCCCCCCATACTTGCACTTGGGCAGTAGGGTTGGCTACCGCAATCATCAGCCAATTCAGATTCAGTATGTGGCTTCTAGACAGAGTTGGGTGACCTAGAAAATGCACAGAGCAAGTCAGTACCAGATTCTAATGTTGGGGGTGGGGGTGGCAAAGGAACCTTTCAGTGAAGGCAACTATGTTCTTTGTGGGGGTAAGTGGGGCTTTGCAGGGGATGGGATGAGTTGGTACCAGCAGTATCTGTTTATTTGCATATCTATCTCCCATTCAGGCTAGGAGCTGCCTGTATACTAAAAATCTGTTTCAATACCTGGGTAGGCATGAAAACACACCACACCAATAACACCCACACCTTAATTTTGTCCCTCCGGTAACAATGTCTGAAATCTCCAAGCTTCTTTTGTCCTCCCCACTCACAACTTGCCCTCTTGACCCTATGCCTTCTTCTCTGCTCAAACACTGTGTGGCAGAGCTTACACCACCACTTCCTCACACCTTCAAATCATCTCTAGCTTCTAGAACGTTCCCTTCTCCTTTCAAACAGGCCTGTGTAAAGCCTATTCTTAAAAAGGCCACACTTGACCCATCCTGTCTGTCAAATTACCATCCTGTCTCCCTTCTATCGCTTGCCTCTAAACTCCTAGAACGTATTGTGTTCTACCGTATTACTAACTTTCATGATCTGTTGGACCCTCTTCAATCTGGTTTCCAGCCTGGTCACTCTACTGAGACTGCCTTGTGCAGAGTTGCAAATGATCTTCAGGTTGCCAAAGGTCACTTCTCCATCCTTATCCTCCTTGACCGATCATCTTTGACACGGTTGACCACTCTCTTCTGATTCAGATTCTGTATTCGCTTGGCATCCGTAACCAGGCTGCATATTGGCTTTCTTCATACCTTTCTAACCGAACATTCACTGTCTCTTGCGCTAACAAAACCTCATCTCCAATTCCACTTAATGTAGGGGTGCCGCAAGGCTCTGTGCTTGGTCCGTTGTTGTTCTCCATATACACTCTGTCTTTGGGAGATCTCATTCGCTCATTTGGCTTTAATTATCATCTGTATGCCGATGATACCCAAATATATTTATCCACCCCTTCATTAACAGCTTAAACAGAGGCTCAAATCTCTAACTGCCTCCTAGCAATCTCCAACTGGATGAACCAGCGCCACCTCAAGCTCAACCTAACAAAAACTGAACTAATCATCTTTCCACCTAAGCCTGGCCCTACTCCCTGTTTTACTATCTCTATTGATGGCATGCTCATTGACCCGGTCAATTCAGCACACTGTCTGGGAGTAATCTTGGACTCCTCTCTCCTTCTCTGTCAAAACCTGCCACTTGTTCTTACGTAATATTGCCAAAACCCATCCCTTCCTTTCACCTGCTACAGCCAAGACACTCATGAATGCTCTCATCCTACTCTCATCCCGACTAGATTACTGTAACCTTCTACTAACTGGCTTCCCTAAATCCCATCTCTCCCCTCTACAGTCTGTATTAAGCTCTGCTGCCAGAATTATCCTCCTCTCATCCAAAAGGTTACAGGCCCCTCCCCTGTTGAAGTCATTATCATGGCTTCCTATAAAACAAAGAATAACTTATAAACTTATCCTCATAGCCTTTAAAGTCCTTCATTCCTCTGCACCTAACTACATCTCATCTCTTGTTTCTCTATATGTTCCTGGCCGAAACCTGCCAGAGCAACAGCTTGGTTGTATCCCCCACTTCTACTACTGTTTCCCATGTCAAACTCTTCTCTCTTGCAGCTCCTTATATTTGGAATGCCATTCCTGAATCTCTCTGGAGAGAATCCTCCTTCAATGTTTTTAAAACAAAACTAGGAGCACCTGGATAACACCTGAACTGGGAACTGGCACTTATATGACAGTGTCACCCACTGTAAATTACAGCACTTTAATACCCCTCCATATTGTGTCCGTAAATTACCCTCCCATTTAGACTGTAAGCCCCACGGGGTAGGGTCCTCCATCCTTTTGTCTCCTTGACACTGTGTAATTATATTTTATATTTATGTGAATTGTATTTCTAATAATGCACTTATTGTTACTTATTAATGAAGTGAACCCTTGTTTGTTACTACTAATTTATTGTTGCTGTACAGTGCTTTGCCCTCAAGGCACTCTATACAAATAAAAATATACATACAAGTGGTAAAATAATATTTACCAATTATAGATCCCTCTGAACAACCAACTGTGCAGCTCTGTAATTAGCTGCATATTAATTAGGGACCATTATGCTGGAGTGACAACAAGGTACCCCAAGGGGCCATATAACAGGATAATTCCTCAAAGGAAACAAAAGGGTTTATACATGAAACAATCAGATGACTGTATGACAAACTGTCCTGTCACTGTGATGGAAGTGCCGCCTGGGTCTTTAGATGATCACCAAATTAGCACAGTGACACCTCCAGGGGCTCCTGGGAATAGTTTTCCTTTAAGGGGTGCTGGGTTCGGGTGGAACAGAAGAAGGGAGAATTAATCCTTTAATCCCAAATGGCAACCAGATCTAAACACTGCAATATATACAAGCTGATGCACATTTAACTACGGATATATATAATTATGCACTGGAGAAATCATATCATTATGGCTAGAATGTTCCTCTCCATACCCAGCACTGTATAAATGGGTAGGTGCAGAATGATGAGAACCTCATTGCGGCAGCAGGAACAGAATGTAAACAGCATTAGATTCATCAAAGAAAAGAAATAAATCTGGAAGTAATTACAGTTGTTCTTTGATCAGTCCCATTGTGCTCTGGTTTGTGTAGCCCATATTTATCAAGCATGGCCCCCCAGATTCCTGCACATTGTCTACTATACAGGCAGCAATGCCGACAAAATCGACTATTAAATACTGTATCTAGTTGGGATCTTGCCAGAGAAAGAATTCTTTGTATGTACCAGCTCCATCCACACTCAAGGGGGCTCCATCCCAGCAAAGCTCCAGGGTTGCTGCAGCTTCTGTAGTAAACAATATAATATTGCCTCCTTTGCATTCTGGAACTCACAGATCTGCCCCCCACAGATAGTCGCTCAAAAGAAGGGTGCAAAGTATTAAAAAAATATTGCGGCTCACGTCTTTTTTTTTTTTTGCACAATTGCACCCTTCCCCGACATTGGTAAATTACCCCGATGAGATCAATGTTAAAGAGATTCTGTCACGAGAAAACATATTTTCTCATATCGGTAAAAAGTGCCGCTCCAGCAGACTTCTGCGCTGAAATCTGTTTTTCAGAAGAGCAGTTTCCCAGGTTCCCTCAGTCATGTGCTCTAATAAACTTCAGTCACACTTCACTGCTGCACTGGCAAGTAGGTTAGATAGTAGATATAAAACCAGACTCAAACTGGGCTGGAGGGACACTAGGAAAAAACCTTGTGGGTCCTGGCCCTCATGGGCCCAGACCCCCTCCACCGATCGATCTGCCAGCACCCAAAAAAAACAAAATGTGGTGCAGCAGAAACCAGTGAGCCTCCAATGTCCAGTTCAATAAGAACAACACTCAATAGTAAAAATCCAAGTCTCACTGCGACTCCTGTAACTCCAGTTACATTGAGTAGGAGAAACAACAGCTGATCTGAAAGCAGTTACATAGTGCAGCACCGGCTCTTTCTGAAAGCACATGACCAGGCAAAATGACCTGACACCTACACACCAATATTAAAACCAAAACAAATACACTTGTTGGTTCAAAAATAACATTTTATATGGCAGAGTGAATTATTTCCAGTGTGAACAGTGTCATTTAGAAACAAACACTACACCATTAAAGTCATGACAGCATCCCTTTGACTTTTAGGACAAAAACACAACGTGGTAATGTGTAGTCTATCCTGTTGATCTTAAGAAACACAAAAAAAGTGACAGCCACTAATCTCAAGTTTCATGTTTTGAGCCTCCCATAGAGGAATGTGACTATCCTGAGTCACCGGATAAGACTTGTCTACTACTGTGGCTCAAAGGTAGAGACTATGATGACTGGAGGCCTGGGGGTTAAGTGACAGGGGCCAATTAGCAAAGGTCATTTCCCCGACACACAGACACAACAAAATAGCAGCCAACAGCCCATCGGACAGGGGACAACTGATACCAGACAAGGAACAATCACTAGAATGCTCTGTGACCTGAAGGAACCAGCTACTCTGGAGGTTAATATACACTTGAATGGTGAGTTTGGCAAGAGAATAGTCCAGGTGTTGGACCAAAGTGGCCCTGTTTATTAATTTGACCCCTGACCCAGAGATCAGAAAACAGTAGGAGTCTCTGCAAACCTGTCAGAAGAGGGACCAATGCAGGTCAGAAAAGAAGCAGTGACGAAGCTTGATGTTACTGGGCCACACAGCAAATTCAATTTAGGGCCACAACATTGCCAGAGGTTGCCCTGTTTTACCAATTTATATTGAAATCGCTCATTGATTAGGGCCTCACTGTATCTCCTGCCCCCCCCCCCCCCCCCCCCCCCCTGCTGTCCTCCATAGTCCAGATTCCTTAATTTATAGTTTGTTGCATCTCTTTGTCTTCACAGTGAGTCTGTGTGTACTGGAAATGAGCACCAAACATTGATATTTTCACTACTTGAGGTGTACATTAACAGAACCTGATGTACAAGTGTACAACATATGTGTATATTCCATATCTGACAGCCTAGACAGGCATATCATGCCATGCAGAAAGCATTTGCCTCTAGTTGCTCCTCGTTGCATTGATACTTTCCCTACTCTTAGGGGAGGGGATTTACTAAAACATTTTTCTCATTTTTATTTTTAAGAAACCGCAAAATAAAACCGTTTCCACGAATGTCAAAAGGATAAAAAAAGTCGACGAAAAGTCACGAAACCTGCAATTTTTTCGACGATAACCACAACTTTTTCACGCTGTGGCACAAAAGCCAGTATTACCCAAAAACCTCAAAGATCATGATGCACAGAAAGATCCAGTTGGAAAAGGCACATCCACAATTGACTACATCTACAGGTTTTCAGATTTTGAATTGTCGTGTCCCAGAAAAGTCACAACAAAAAGCCAGACCCAAAAAAGTTTAGTAGTGACTACCTGCCCATGTCCAGGTCTTGTGCCCTATTTGGACTGGCAGCCTAGAAAAGACTCTGTTTACAGTAGATCTAGGTTTTATGCAACCAAAACTTACTTCCAGATCAGGAATTCAAAATTAAGCACTGGCTTTAAGGCTGGGAGCAACATCCAAGGGGTTGGTGAGCAACATGTTGCTTGTGAGCCGCTGGTTGGCACTCACTGCCCTATACAATGGGAACAAATGCAAAAATATGAAGACAAAAAGGAACACCAAGTAGTGTAATATGTTTTTACAAGGAGTAATGATAGAGTAAACAAATTAATACTCACAAGCC
>CM044444.1:97389647-97407136 GCA_024363595.1 Xenopus borealis
AGAGGGATGTGGATGGGGAGGGGAAGGGGAGAGAGATAGGGAGGGGAAGGGGGCCCGTTTGTAAATCCAGGCCTGACTACAGGGGGGGGGCAGGGGGCCCGGCTACAAGTCCCATATCAGGGCCCACCCCCCCTCTAGTTACATTACTGGTAGTAAGGCAGTAGCCAAAATAATTATAAAAGAAAATCTTTATTAGGACATGTACAGCCTAACAAAGTTAGTCCGGCCTTACTCATTGCCCCAGTGCAAGAAAATGATGGGGAGCATAGCTGATGTCTTCATGGCAATGGATGGAGTGGGGCTGGTGCTCTTCACCTTGTGCCGAATTATAAACTACCAAGACCTGAAATAATGAAAGGAGTTACTGTTTGTGCTAAAATTCCAGGTGTCACCCTCACCCCTGTGGTGTTTGTGTGTTTGTAGTAGGGTTACCACCTTTTCTTGAAAAAAATACCGGCCTTCCTATATATTTATCTTTTTTTCCTATTAATAACATTGGGATCAACCATCAAAAATACCGGCCAGGCCGGTAAAATACAGGCCAGGTGGCAACCCTAGTTTGTAGGGATATGTCATTACCACCTGACATTTTTCTCAATAAGAAAATTCAATTTTACATAAACTCTGCAGACAAGGGTACAACAAAAAATGTTTTCTTCCCCTAAAGATTCCTGAAGCCAAAGCACCTACACATCTGGGATACATTAACATTACTCCACAGCCACCAACATTCACAAATAATGACCTGGGATACTCATCGTTACTCTTAAAGGAGCCCTGTGTCCTCCCCACATGCATGGTTCCCCAAATGGGCAGTATTTTTAGGGGACCTCCTGCTGGCATTTCAGTGTATTCATGAGGCTGGTTAATTGAGTTGGTTTCATACAAACAGCAGGGAACTGGGGGGGGTTGTTGGTAACTCTGCAGGGACAACATAAGAAAAATAAGACGTGTAGGTTCCCACTAGTTTCTCTCCACTTTATCTGGTTTCTCTGGGTTTTTGCATTCAGACAGGGGGTGTTGGCGGCATTTATTTGTTCATTTTCTGGTTGAACCGATGCAAATACACAGAAACTTGCTGCACAGCAGAGACAGTCTATTGTACTTACTAGAAAGGAGATCTTTCCTACAATAGAGTTTACATAAGGTTTGTTTTGGGCGAGAGGGAAGAGTGACAGCGGAACATGAGTGCATGGGGTGGAGAGGCACAATGGAGCAGAGAGGGAGGAGGAGTGTGCAGAGGAGAGGGCTGGATTTGCAAAGTGCAGGCACAAGAGCTAGAGAAGTGAATTATTCACTTTGTCACAGGCTGCTGCTGGGTGCACCTATTGCTCGGAGCTGCTGCCTGCAGACTCACCAGCTGTTGGGCATTGGGCTATCACAACTGCTGTCTTTTCTTTAGCCCACTAAACTCCTGGCACAGGTAGTGCTTCTCTTCTTGGCACAGGACCTGGCTCATTCACTCACCCCAACTTAGGCCCCCACTAACCACCTGAACACGGTCACCATCTCACCCCCTGGCACAGGTTCTAGTTCAGCCTGTGGATACTTTCACCATTCATTCCCTAACTCAGCCTGGCATCAGTACTTGTTGTGGTTGTGGAACTGTACAGAGAAGCTTTCAAGGTTTGGGAAACACTGTCCCTGGAACTGACTGAGCACACGGGAGACTTTGGTCCTGAAAAGCAGAGGGTCAGAGATCAGCCAGCAGTCTGCTAAAGACAGCCCCTGTCCAGGTATCTATCTATCTATCTATCTATCTATCTATCTATCTGTCTGTCTGTCTGTCTGTCTGTCTGTCTGTCTGTCTGTCTATCTATCTATCTCTCTCTCTCTCTGTCTGTCTGTTTATCTATCTATCTATCTATCTATCTGTCTGTCTGTCTGTCTATCTCTATCTATCTGTCTGTCTGTCTGTCTGTCTATCTATCTCTCTCTCTCTGTCTGTCTGTTTATCTATCTATCTGTCTGTCTGTCTGTCTATCTCTATCTATCTGTCTGTATCTATCTATCTATCTATCTATCTATCTATCTATCTATCTATCTCTATCTATCTATCTATCTATCTATCTATCTATCTATCTATCTCTATCTATCTATCTATCTATCTATCTATCTATCTATATCTATCTATCTTTTTCTATCTATCTATCTATCTATCTATCTATCTATCTATCTTTTTATATCTATCTATCTATTTATATCTATCTATCTATCTATCTATCTATCTATCTATCTATCTATCTATCTATCTATCTATCATCTCTCTCTCTATCATCTATCTGTCTTTCTATCTACCAATCATCTTTCTTTCTTTCTTTCTATCTATTTATCTATCTATCTATCTAGATAATAATCTAGATTTATAATTCGGCACAAGGTGTTAACCCTCTCATACAGCTCTCATACAGATGTGCATGGGGGGGGGATATGATTAATAATAAACAGATCTGACCTCTCCGTTCAAGGTTACTGCCAATTGCATTTGGCAACACTCTCTGCTTTTTCTTAGTTGTTCTAGGTAGACAGATATAGGGCTGGATGTTTGGGATTGTAAAGCCCTGTTAAGTACAACTCCCAGAATCCTCAGTCTGTGGGTGCTTTTGGGCATTCTGGGTAGCTTTTTAGACATCTAGTTTAATAATATGCACTATGGTGTAGCCCACCAATAGCAAAAGGCTGCCAAAGAAAAAATTCCCAAAAGAGAACTAGAACTCCCAGAATTCCCCCCCAATAGACTTTGACCTGTGGTCATATGGGGTGTTGGGAAATAGTGATGGGCGAATCTCACCCGTTTCGCTTTGCCGAAAAATTTTGCGACGCGCGACACGTTTTTTTTTGCCGGCGAATTTTTGCTGGCGTTTTGTGAATTTATTCGCCAGCAGTGAATCGCGGGAATTCGCCGCGAATTCGCCCCTGGCGAATAAATTCGCCCATCACTATTGGGAAATAAGGAACATAACGTTTCAACCTCAACCAATACAGACTGGGTAATATTTGTTATATTTTGGTACTATATATATGTTGGCCATCACTTCTGAGTGTAACTTTACTTTTCTATAAGCCTGGACCTCCATGTGCAGTGGTCTAAGTAGACGTTACTGGGCCCCACATCAAATTACTTTTTGGGCCCCAACATATCCACTGGTTGTCCTGTTTTACCAATATATATTGAAATTGCTCATTAAAGAGATACTGAAATGCATCAGTTAATAGTGCTGCTCCAGCAGAATTCCGCATTGAAATCCATTTCTCAAAAGAGCAAACAGTTGTTTTTATATTTCATTTTGAAATCCGAAATGGTGCTCGGCATATTGTCAATTTCCCAGCTGCCCCAAGTCATGTGACTTGTGTGTATATATATGTGTGTGTGTGTTTGCATTTTGGGAATTTGCATGGATATTTGCCCAGTTTTTCCTTCTAATATCGTCTGCATAGAAAACAGTTCAAATGCTTAAAGGGCAAGGAAAGTGTAAAATAGAATAAGGCTAGAAATGGTGTATTTTGTATACTAAACATAAACATGAACTTACTGCACCACAAGCCTAATCAAACAAATGCTTTATGCTTTCAAAGTTGGCCACAGGGGGCTGTCATCTTGTAACTTTGTTATACATCTTTGCAAGACCAAGACTGTGCACATGCTCAGTGTGGTCTGGGCTTCTTAGGGATCATCATAAATGATCAAAAAACAAAGCTGCTTGAGTTCTGCATGGCTGTTAAGTAAGGCATTGGCTCCCCCTGCTGTTCATAAGTATGATTGTTTCCCTTCCAGAAGTTAGGGACCGTCTGACAAGTCCTATCCACAGCACTAAAGGAAGGGAGAATTTCACTGCATACAGTCAGGTTTCTTATAAAAACAGAACACATTTTTTAATTGAAGTATATTGGAGATAGATTTCTTTTTCATTAAAGAAAGTAAAAATGGGACTTTATTTCTTTGCCTTTCCTTGCCCTTTAAAAGTGTCATCTTTATCTGTAGGAGGACCTGTTGCAAAACTGTTATATAAAGTATATTCCCCCCCTGTTACTTTGTATGGTATAAGGATACAATGCAAGAAAGCCACATCTACTCTGGAAACAGAAATACCATTCAATATAAAAGGTGGTCAGTGATGTCATCAGCCCTAACTGGGTGTTAGAATTTACTACATAAGGTGCTTAGTGATGTCATCAACTATACAGTAGGTTACCAAATTCTATGACACATGCAAAACAATCAAATTTAGGCTTTGTGTAAGATCTGGGTGGCTTTGACTGAAGATACACGGGTCTGCATTGCTTGTTATTAACATGATATTCCCTAGCGTTTGCCCAACACAAGAGTTGGAAGGTTGCAATACTTTTCCTGTTTTTCTTCTTCACTGTTTCAACAATATGTCCACAAAGAGTGACAGACAAATACCGTAGGCTGAACAATGTGGATCTTTGTTCCTGGAGATGTGGGACATACATAATGTTTATTTAGTTGATGTGACATCATCAGTGGTTTCACTTCGGTGTTGTGCAACAAATAGATGTTGAAGGGGTTGTTCAATTGCTAGATGTTCATTTGTTAAAATAAATTTTAGTATAAGGTAGAGAGGGATATTCTGCGACAATCTGCGATTGTTTTGTTTTTATTTCCAGTTGTTTAGCTTTTTATTCAGCTGCTCTCCAGTTTGCAATCTCAGTAATCTGGTTGCTAGGGTCCAAATTACCTTAGCAGCCGTGCATTGTTTTGGATAAGAGATTGTAATATGAATAGACCTGAATAAAACAATATATTTGTAGCCTTACATAGCACTTCTTTCTTAGATGGGGTCGGTGACCCTCCATTTGAAAGATGGAAAGAGTCAGAAGAAGATAATTCCAAAACCAAGAAAAAATGAAGGCCAATGGAAATGTTGCTTAGAATAAGTCATTGTATAACATACTAAACATGAGATAAATACCCCCCTGAAAACTTGACTTGACTTAAAGGAACAAGGACATGTTGAATCAGATGGAAGGGCACCAAGCAAGAAATAATTCCGGTTTTCTTGTGCAGTTACTGCAGTAAAAACTCTTCCATATTCAGCGGGCTGCTAAAGTTACTTTTCCTGATGCAATCCCTTGCAAAACCATTATATAATAATATAATAGTAACCTCCCCCCGTGTTCTACAAACAGACTTCTTAGTGATCAGCACCTCTAGTATCAGGGTCTTCAACTCCATGCAAAGATAAGCATCCACTGCTTGTTAATCTACAACTATAAGGACTGAACTCCATGGGCGTTTTGCAACGATGAAATGCAGGGGACAAGTCAGATACCATTGCAGGTGGCAAAGTAAAATTGCACTCAATGAAAAGTTGCAGGTAATAACTACATTACGTTTGACATGGGATGACTGATGTAAACACAGAGAGCAGCGTCTTCATGGAACAGTCTGAAGGTGGCCATACACGGAGAGATCCATTTGTCTGGTGATGTCACCAAACAACGGGATCTCTCCCCAATATGCCCATCTTGTAGTGGGCGATATCGGGCTGATCAGATCATAACAAAGGGGAATGGACTGTCGGATCCCGGGACTACATCACTGAACAGATTCGGCCACAATCCAATGGGATTTTTAGTCTCGTCCGATCAACATCTGCCTGACTTTTGGCCAGATATCGATCAGAGAAGCCCATCAGAGGGCTCCATACATGGGCCAATGTAGGCCACCTTAACCATGTAGTTTTTACCTGTGACTTTTCATTAAGTCCAATTATATTTTGCCTGTGATTGCATCTGACTTGTCACATACATTTTGTCGCAGCCTGTGAATCCAATGAAAAATGCCAGTGTAGTTCAGCCCTTAGGGCTCTTACACACAAGCGTTTTTCCCTTGCAGTTCCGTTTTGCTGCGTTCAGCTGCAGGGGAGTGCAGGTATAGACGCACTCAATGCTTTTCAATGGGGCTGTACTCACACAAGCATATGTAGACGCCGAACGCAGGAAAAATGCAGTATGTTGCGTCTAAACCTGCCTTCGGCGGCCAACATGAGTTTGTGTGAGTACAGCCCCATTGAAAAGCATTGAGTGTGTCTAGACCTGTGCACCCCTGGGGCTGAACATCTCCAAGCTTATACCCTTCTAGATCTACTGCTACAATCATTAGCTGCTGAAGCTAGAAATCCCAACTGGGTGTAATGATCAGCGGCTCATTAATTAGCTCCAAGCTCCTGTGGCAGAGATAGGCAGCCAGTGGTGCTCCATCTGTTGTTAAACTACATCTCCAAGCAGATACCCTCCTAGATCTACTGCTACAATCATTATCTGCTGAAGCTAGAAATCCCAACTGGATTTAACGATCTACGGCTCATTAATTAGCCTCAAGCTCCTGTGGCAGAGATAGGCAGCCAGTGGTGCTCCATCTGTTGTTAAACTACATCTCCAAGCAGATACCCTCCTAGATCTACTGCTACAATCATTATCTGCTGAAGCTAGAAATCCCAACTGGATTTAACGATCTATGGCTCATTAATTAGCCTCAAGCTCCTGTGGCAGAGATATGCTGCCAGTGGCGCTCCATCTGTTGTTAAACTACATCTCCAAGCAGATACCCTCCTAGATCTACTGCTACAATCATTAGCTGCTTCGACTACAACTGGAAATCCCAATATGATCCCGAAATGATCAGGGTTTCTGGATAACGTATCCCATACCTGTCTTAGGTTGTGATCTCCAGCAATGCCCATATCCCTATTCGTAGGGGATTTAGGTCGATACCATTCTTCTGCTGCGAGACGCAATGCTGGAGTAACTGGGTCGAAGCCATTAGGTTTATTTGCCCCGGGATATGGAAAAGTTTTGTTCACTAATTGTGGTCAATGATTTGCTTGAGGACTTTGTTGAGGAGGTACAGGAAGGGATTGAGCTTGTCACAGCACAGTCTGTTAATCAATTCATTAATTGCAATTTATTAATTACAATAGGTTATCAGCCATTTGGCTTGTTATTAAGCATAACCAGTGGGTAGAAGATGCTGGTGTAAGAGAGAAGGTAAAGAACAGCAATGGCCCGTAAGCACAACATTAAAGCGGTGGTTTACCTTTAAGTTAACTTTTAGTATGTTATAGAAAGGCTAATTCTAAACAACTTTTTAATTGCTCTTCATTATTTTTTTTTATAGTTTATTAATTATTTGCCTTCTTCCAACTCTTCCCAGCTTTCAAATGGGGGTCACTGACCCCATCTCAAAACAAATGCTCTGTAAGGCTACAAATGTATTGTTATTGCTACTTTTTATTACTCCTCTTTCTATTCAGCTCCTCTCCTATTCATATTCCAGTCTCGTAATCAAATCAGTGCATGATTGTTATGATAATTTCGACCCTAGCGACCAGACTGCGGAAATAACTCAAAAACCACAAATAATAAAAAATGAAAACCAATTGCAAATTGTCTCAGAATATCCCTCTCTACATCATACTAAAAGTTAATTTAAAGGTGAACAGCCCCATTAAAGGAATTGTTCCAAGTAATAATAAAACTATGTACATAGATAGTCTGTGCAACAATCAATACAGTTAGTTAGCTAAAAATGTAATGTATATAGACTGGAGTGAATGGATGTCTAACATAATAGCCAGAACACTACTTCCTGATTTTCAGCTCTCTTGGTTTCCACTGATTGGTTACCAGGCAGTAACCAATCAGAGACTTGAGGGAGGGCCACATGGGACATAACTGTTGCTTTTGAATCTGAGCTGAATGCTGAGGATCAATTGCAAACTCACTGAACAGTTATGTCCACGGATGGGCGAATCTGAGGCGTATCACGTTGCTGAAATTTTCTTCAAAACGCCCAAAAATTTGCGAAACGCCGCGGCGTCGCACATTGACAGTGTACAAAAAAAAAAAACGGACGCTGGGCACCCGTGTCCAAAATGAGACGCCGGCAAATTTTTGCCAGGCATTTACTGGCATTTTGTGAATTTATTCTCCGGCGGTGAATTGCGGGAATTCTCTGCAAATTCGCCCCAGGTGAATAAATTCACCCATCACTAGTTATGCCCCCTTATAGTCACTGACTATAAGTTAAAGAGCTGAAAAACAGGAAGTAGTGTTCTGTTCTGTTAGACATCCGCTCACTCCAGCCTTTATACATTACATTTTTGGATTATTTTTTTTTTGCACATTTTTACGCTGAACTGTTCCTTAAACCAAAGACACATAAAGGACATGCCCGTGAATTTGCTCAAGTGCAGTTGTCAATAACCACCAATCACATATTGGACCATTGCATATCTGAGATTCTTCTTAGTCATGAATACATTGTGTATACAGCCACTTGATGTCCAGCCTTATACACCTGCTATGCTTTTGTCATTCGCCAGCAAATACCAGCTGGTCACAGCCTGTGGAATCGGAGTAACTACATTGGGTGTGTTTATTTGTGTGAAGCCAAGCTGTGTGTGCAAGGTGTGTGCGCGTGTCTCTTTCGCTGCACCTGGAAACACAGACCATATCTGGGAAATTCTTGTTATAGTAGCCCATCTCTCATAAGTAGGGCACAACCAGCCGAAGTGCCACCTCCTTCATTTTGCACAAACATCTGTTTAGGAAATGTAACTTCCTGACATAATAAAATCTGGAAGCTTTGCCCCCCCCCCCATCACACAAGGAAATGCCGTCAGCCAATGAGCAGCTCAACACCAGGCTTTGCAAAGGCAGAGGGAATTTATTGATAATACTATAACACTGCCTGACCCATTTTATGCTTCTCTTAAACATAGGCAAATGCTAATAGCATGGATTACTAATGTAATGAGCTGGCAAACTAATTATAATTAATTATCACCTTAGCCAAGCTTCTCTTTTCATGTTGGGAGGCTACAGAAAGAATACACTATATACAGTATATATATATATATATATATATATATATATAGGTATGGGACCTAGTCTACTAAAAAATAAGTCAAACGTTAAATAAACACAGTAGTTTCAAGTGCAATACCTATTAATTATATCTTAGTTGGGAGCAGGTACAAGGTTTTATTATTATTATTATTATTATTATTACAGAGGAAAAGGAAATTATTTAAAAAAATGTGAATTATAGGTATGGGGCCTGTTATCCACAATGCTCGGGACCTTGGGTTTTCGAATAAGGGATCTTTCCGTAATTTGGATCTTCATCTACAAGAAATCATGTAAACATGAAATAAAGCCAATAGGCTGGTTTTGCTTCCAATAAGGATTAATTATATCTTAGTTGGGATCAAGTACAAGCTACTGTTTTATTATTACACAGAAAAAGGAAATCACTTTTAAAACTTTGGATCATTTGGATAAAATAAAGTCTATGGGAGACGGCCTTTCCATAATTTGGAGCTTTTGCGATAGCAGGTTTCTGGATAACAGATCCCATGCCTGTATTTGAGTCTTTTAGAGATGGCCTTCCTGTAATTTGGAGCTTTCTGGATAATGGGTTTCTTGATAATGGATTCTATAACTGTGTGTGTGTGTGTATATATATATATATATATATATATATCCACAGTAATAACACTCACAGGACTTGCTTAAAAAAAGGGAAAAAATCCTTTTTATTGTGCAAAATCAACATTTTGTTCACATATCACATCTTCTTTATCACCTTTATGTTTTTTTATTTATTTATTTACCTTTATCACATCTTCAGAGAAGGTCTGATTATGTGACGGAAACGTTGATTTTGCACAATAAAAAGGATTTCCCCCCCATTTTTTAGTCCTGTGAGTGCTGAGTTCTTGCTGTGGATGTACTTGCTGAACTACAATTTGGCACCCAGGCAGTTGGTAGATTTTTTGTGTGTGGCCTCCATTACTATGGTATATATATATATATATATATATATATATATATATATACTGTGTATATATATATATATATATATATATATATATATATATATACACTTTTTGTTGCAAATAACTCCTGTTCCTTTCCAGTATGTAGTTGTAATGAGCAATATTTGTTCAGGGCTCAAACAAATCTTTGACATTAGGAAGTTAGGAAAACATGTTGTAGGGTGGAGGGAAGTACAGTATGTGCTGCTGCTGCTGCTGACTGCACTGCTTTGCATATAACCTTGCTATATCATGTGTACAGGTCAGACGGGTCTTTCTGCTGCCTCAACTAAATTGTACCAGGAATTAGTCCAGGCAAATACAGGGATTTCGAAAAATGCTACTCCAATGTGTCATCAAATGTTAAACAGACGGTTTCTGAGCTGCTGCACCGATGCAACTCCCTGCACCCTTCAACAGTCATTGAGCTTTTCGGGGGACAGGTTCATATCAAAATATACAAATTTATATTTATTTATTTACTTAAAGGGAAACTGTCATGGGAAAACACATTTTTTTTAAAAGCATCAGTTAATAGTGCTGCTCCAGTAGACTTCTGCACTGAAATCCATTTCTCAAAAGAGCAAACAGATTTTTTTATATTCAGTTTTGAAATCTGACATGGGGCTAGACATTTTGTCAATTTCCCAGCTGCCCCTGGTCATGTGACTTGTGCCAGCACTTTAGGAGGGAGCTGCTTTCTGACAGGCTGTTGTTTTTCCTTCTCAATGTAACTGAATAGTACGCAGTGGGACATGGGTTTTACTATTGAGTGTTGTACTTAGATCTACCAGGCAGCTGTTATCTTGTGTTAGGGAGCTGTTATCTGGTTACCTTCCTATTGTTCTGTTGTTAGGCTGCTGGGTGGGGGGAAAGGGAGGGGGTGATATCACTAACTTGCAGTACAGCAGTAAAGAGTGATTGAAGTCTATCAGAGTCACATGACTTGGGGCAGCTGGGAAATTGACAAAATGTCTAGCCCCATGTCAGATTTCAAATTGAAATATAAAAAAATCTGTTTGTTCTTTTGAGAAATGGATTTCAGTGCAGAATTTTTCTGGAACAGCACTATTAACTGATGTATTTTGAAAAAAATGTTTTTTCCCATGACAGTATCCCTTTAAAACGGCCGTGTGTTAGGGCCCTAAGGAATAAATTTCGTGACCTGTATAAAAGCTCTCGGCTTTCAACCTCATGCCTTTATAGGAGCAGGGCTTGGCGCAATAGGGGATACTTTATTCACAATTTAGACCGTGGCTGATTATAATTAGCATTGTTGATGTAAGAACCAGTGTAAAGATGAGGATGTTAGACGTCACTTTGAAGCTCCATAACCTGCAAGAAAGTGCTCAGCCAATGGCATTCCTGTATCTGATGATCTTGTTGAGTCCCCAGTTACCTCTAGTTACTCCACTGCTTACATGGGAGCAAATAGAAAAAGGGACATGAGATGCGCTGCTACCTGAGTATTGTGCTTTCACGTAGTGTATAACTATAAGTCCCAGGAAAGAGTTAACGCGGGGGTTCACCTTTAGTATATTATAGAATGGCTAATTCCAAGAAACTTTTCAATTGGACTTCGTTATTTTTTTATTATTTGCCGTCTTCTTATGATTCTTTCCAGCTTTCAAATGGGGGGTCGCTGACCCCATCTAAAAAAATAAACGCAGTGCAAGGCTAAACATGTATTGTTATTGCTACTTTTTATTCCTCATCTTTCTATTCAGGCCCTCTCCTATTCATATTCCTGTCTGTTATTCATATCAATGCATGGTTGCTAGCATGATGCGGACCCTAGCAACCAGATTGTTACAATTGCAAACTGGAGAGCTGCTGAATAAAAAGCTAAATAACTCAAAACCCACAAATAATAAGAAATGAAAACAAACTGCAAATGGTCTCATTTGAGAGTTTATCGCTCTCTATATTATACTAAAATGAATCTCAAAGGCGAACAATCCCTTTAAGGATTCAAGACTAGGCAGACAGGTAAAGCAAATACATGTTATGCGAGTGTGTGCAACCAGGATGAGCGTGTCATCTAACCTTTTAAAGGAACGGAAAATACAGGTTGTCTGTTAGGAATGTGTTGTGTGAGACAATGTGACTATAACCCATGCACAAAATAACTGCAAAATAAAAGGGCTATAAATAATGGCAACCAAATGTTGTTTAGATAGCTTGACCCACCTTGACTACAGTCATTTAATGACTGATAATTAGGTATTTTTGTTGCTGTTTGTTTGTTTGTTATTGGCCGTCCCAGACCGAGTACAAGTCACGTGACTGGGGGCACCTGGGACAATATGTTTAGCCCAATGTCAGATTTAAAAATTAAATATAAAGGTTTTTTTTAAAAAAAACAGATTTCAGTGCCGACGTGTGCTTGGGCAGCACTATTAACTGATGCATTTTAATAAAAACATGTTTTCCCATGACAGTATCCCTTTAGGGCAGGGGCACACGGGAGGATTCGGGGATATTTAGTCTCCCTGGTGACTAATCGCCTCTTCTTCTCGGCGACCGAACTGCCTTCCCCCTGCTAAAATGAAAAATTGCCTGCGTCAATGCACTCGCAGAACTTCGATTTTCAAAGTCGCCCGAAGTTTCGCAGCTTTGAGTGACTTTGGAAATTGAAGCGCCGTGGGTGCGGCCAAGGTGATTTTTCATAGTAGGTGGAAAGCAGGGGAAGGCAGTTCAGGGAGATTGTTGCCCAGAAGAAGAGGTGATTAGTCGCAATTCGCCAGACGACTAAATCTCCCTGAATCTGCCTTAAATTGTCCTTAAAGGGCAAGGAAAGTGTAAAATAGAATAAGGCTAGAAATGCTGTATTTTGTATACTAAACATAAACATGAACTTACTACACCACAAGCCTAATCAAACAAATGATTTATGCTTTCAAAGTTGGCCACAGGGGGCTGTCATCTTGTAACTTTGTTATACATCTTTGCAAGACCAAGACTGTGCACATGCTCAGTGTGATCTGGGCTGGTTAGGGATTGTCATAAATAATCAAAACAGGGAAACAAACAAAGCTTGGCTGGGAAGTAAGGCGGGGGCTCCCCCTGCTGTTCATAAGTATGATTGTTTCCCTGCCCAGCATTAAGGGACCATCTGACAATTCCTATACACAACAGTAAATGAAGGGAGAATTTCACTGCATACAGTCAGGTTTCTTATAAAATCGGTACACATTTTTTAATTAAAGTACATTGGAGATAGATTTCTTTTTCATTAAAGAAAGTAAAAATTGGATTTTATTTCTTTGCCTTTCCTTGCCCTTTAAGAAATGTCTAAAGTTTACATAGAAGAAGTGGAGGCTGAACAGACAGTAATCAAGTAACATGTGAAGGGGGTGTCACTGGAAACAAAAAATCACATAATTTAGACCAGACAGAGTGAGGCCTCTCCCTTTCTCTTTCATGTTAATGATGAGGAATCTGTTTTATTATTTTCAATCTTCAAAGGAGTGTTTAGAGCAGATCAAACTAAAAGTTATATAAGCAAACAAGAAAGCAAAGTTTGTGGCCTATTAAAGCGAAACAGTTGCTGCTCTTCAGAATCAGAATATGACAGTTGCACTCAGGAAACAGAATAGGAAATGCTATAAATATATATATACTTTCTTTCTGCAATCTTTAGCCTGACCACAACTTTGGTGCCACATCAAAGACTGGTACTGTCCAACTTATTACATGTCACGGCCCGTCTATTTGAGGACCAGTTTATATTAAAAACTATGGTCACAATTATTATTATGGTCATACTATCAAGTCAATGTAACCCTTGAGCAGAGTGGGGCCATTGTTATTATTAGCAGAATTATTAGGCAGTATGTAGTGATGGGCAAATTTATTTCGCCAGGCATAGATTTGCTGTGAGTTTTCGCATTTCGCCACCCCACCAAATTTTTTTTGTGAAACTGCTGCAAAAATTCGCTGCTACAAAAAAAATTGTCGTTTGTCAGATTAGTCACATGCAATTTGTTGCACGTCAAAATAATGCCCACTGACTTCCATGCGTTTCACAAATTTTTTAGATTTTTCCTGGAGAGAAACAGGGCAGAGTCGCCCATCACTAGTTATGTGATCCAATCTTTCTAATTGGCTTTCAGCCCATAAGGCTCTGCATCCCCCTTGTGTCACGTACCTCCTCTGATCCCGTGGGGGGAGGGGTCAGGAGGCAGGCAGGTCTGGGCAGGAGGGGCCACAAGGGCCACGATGACCCTGTTGGCTTTAAAGGGTTTCCTGTCTGGCTGATAGGCCTATATTTTACTAACTCAACTGGTTCAGACTTGATGAGATAAGTTGCTATTTTTTTATGTAGAAAATGTATAGTGACCATAGTGATCTTACACGCAAGTCTTGCTATGCAGTTTGCTAATACTGACCATAATGCACAACCATCATGTATGGATAACTACAATTGTCTTCTATAAAGGACCCTTTTGAAAAAGATCCTTCTATGTTTCTCTTAGATGTGATCATATTACATGATAACCACCCACCGGATAGGATAGTCTATTGGCTCATGTAGGTGTGTGATGGGTCAGATATTGAACAGTCTAGTAAATGGTGTTAGCACTAGGCCTGCATGATACCATGGCAATGCATGGATGGAGTTCCCTATATCATAGAGCAGTGGTCCTCAAACTTGGCCCTCCAGCTGTTAAGGAACTACAAGTCCCACAATGCATTTTCCTGACTGTGGCTGTCAGACTCCATCATTGCATTGTGGGACTTGTAGTTCCTTAACAGCTGGAGGGCCAAGTTTGAGGACCACTGTCATAGAGGTTCTCATCTGGAGAGTATGCAGACCAATGAAACACATTATTGTGGGGTATCAAGAGGGTCATTATGAAGATGTAACATCCATACCAATGTGCTAGTATTGTGTATCTCTCATCTGATCTCCCTTTTGGTAAATACCTGCCGATATGATAATATTCCTGCTCCTTGGTGTCTTCCCAACCCAGTGCCCGTAGGCTGACATTTGTTCATGAATTAGTAATTAGCATGGAGTACAGAGGTGTGCACCCATGTGCAGGTGCAAACACGTCCCGACAGGCTCGAAATGGAAAAATACCATTGTCTGACCGTCAGAAATTTAACGGCTGTTAACGCCCAACCAATGAGAACAAACAACATTTCCTACTCTCACGTTGAGACAGAGATCATTTTTATAAGTTGCCGGAAATTTCTGTAGATCCTGGAAAAAAAATGCATTGTCTATTTAGTGACCTCCCAAGCACAACCTTGTAAAAATAACACGGGACTTTTCTGTTTGTATTAAAGGGATGAATGGTTCAGTGCTGGATATAAGTAGAATGTAAAGTGGCCAGAATGTTTGAATTTATGCGCCATTAAAGTCCTATAATGGGCAATAGGCTTTAGAAGTAGCCAATCAAACAATGGGGCAATAAAAGTCTAAATAGCTTCTCCCATAGTTTTAATTCACCAGCTATTCGGCCTTCTTCTAACTTGTCATACTTCTGGGTAACACCCACCCCACCAGAAAAAAAACGGAAAGCAGATTGAATGTGAGCAAGTGAGTAAAAAAGTGAGTAAAAAAACTTTCTGAACACTATGGATTGGTTGCCCGGGTCAATGACCCTATCACCCAGAATGCCACGCTAACTAGGAACCAGTAGAACAATGTAAATTGCTCATTGAATTGGGACACTATGACGATGACCTGTTAGTAGTCTGTGGGTCTTTCAAGGGAGCTTTGATACCCCCCCCCACTGAATATTTCAAAGTACAGACCCTTTCAGTACGGAGGCATTGTCAGTGCCCCATGTGGTCCTCAGTTCTTTGCAATCAAGTATAATGCTAGTAGATACCACAGACTAAACCAAAGAAGTAAACATCAGAGTCATCATGAAGCTCATGCTATAAACATCCTTGTAAAATGAATGGTAAACATGACTCAATGCTCCTGAGATTCTTTTTGGTTCAGCTGTATACTTTTCTGCCTTCTTTTCCTTGTGATATTTTTTTTTTAGCACTACCAAGGGTAGTCGACCCTGGTGTTGAGCTTCTTTTCTTCACCATTGGCCATTTTACTCTTAAATGCAAATTTACAATCATTCCAGTTTACCTTATAATTTCATCCAGCTAACAGTTTGCACCAGTCTAATGCTCCTTTTTCACTTTCCGCACTTCTCATCATTCAGGCTCTTTGAACAAATGAACAATTGAAAGGCTGCCATAACCGGTGTGGCCCCTCTTATTCTCTCCAGTTGTTCAGAGAACATGCCAGATCAGGCCATGTATGCCAGCTTTTAGAATATTGCCAACAAATATCTGCATAGTGTATTTTTGTTACTAAATTAAGACATATATGCTATGACATTACCAATTGGTTCCCATTAAATGGGCTTCAACAGGGTGGGGAGCTGAGAGTCTGAGTTAGGGGGCAATAGATACTACCTGAACCTTTTGAAGTTCAATAAGAACAAGATTTTGATTAACACTTCTTTGATGTCTTTGTTATTCTTGAAACTTTTTTAGATCCAGCAATATTTCCAACCTTGACTGTGTTGGACTGGGGTTTCTATGGCTACAACCTCAAAGGCCCCCATGCCACCTTCATGCATCAACACTGTCATGGGGACCAGGCCTGGGTCAACATGGCCCACTATGCTTTTTCCAATGTCCTGCATGCCCAGTCCAACTCTGAACTTTGTTATAATCTAAGGTTGACCCTGGCCAAATCTTGGGCCTTGCAGAGTGCTTGAATGATTTAGCAACTGCTTACTCAAAGCCTCAGTTGCCACCAGATAAGAGACTGCATCCATTGAAAATGTCCACTTAAAGCTACTTGCTGATTGATTGCTATGGTATGGGTTACTAGACTTGGTACAAACTTGACAGGCCACAGGAAAGCATTGGTGAATACTGAGCATCAGCAAACTGCCCTCTACATCTACATGAAGCAAAAAGAAACTTTTGTGTTCATAAGAATCCAACACTTTCCTATCTTGCAGCTGCTGCGTCCCTATAAACAAAAAGATGAGCCCAAGGGAGATTTTGGATATGAATATTTAATGGAACAGCTTCATCCTCCATTGTTGTTCATGCCACAATGTCTTCTTTCGATTGGGATGAAACCAAAACTTTTATCTTTGAGCCAATTTAGAAACCAACTGTCCTCTTTAGAGTTGGTTGTTCTTGTTAGAGCAAGCATTGATGCCAGGCTTTGTTATCTGATACTGTGGCAGGTTGGTGCCGGGTGATAAATATAAAGATATAGGCATATCTACAATATGTAAGTTAATTTAATGTCTAGTGTTCTCCCTAAAAGTAACCTCAATACAACTGCTTTCAGTTATATCTGGAGTTTTTGCAGCAATGCCGTTGCCCGAGGATATTTGTTTTACAGCCTGCGCCGCCTAGTGGCAGAAGGCAGAATTTATGACTATTTATAAATATTCACAAATAACTCTAAATGGTACAAAGAAAAACCAACAAAAGTGACAATGCTCCTTAATTAAGATACATTCCTAACTTTAAAATAACTTTAAAAATGGTTGCTCTTTGATTAAAGTGTTTAAGAATAAAATTTAGGATTAAGCAGGTATGTAAATATCCGTATATTCAAGAGCTGTAGGACCAGCATACAAAATACAAGAATAAAACTGA